>CM053600.1:45103146-45118446 GCA_028646575.1 Pseudocheirus occidentalis | reverse complement strand
TCTTCCTTCTCAGGTGGGTGAGGAGAGATGGGAATGAATAAAAAATAAATTCTTTGTAACTGAGGTGTTTATATATATATATATAATGTGTGTACATGTACATGTACGTGTACATGTATATGTGTATATGTATTAAAGAGAACTGGATTTTGAGCCCAAAGAGCTGGCTCTGCCACTTACTGCTTATGTGACTTTGAGCAATCACTCTAGCTCTCTAGGCTTCAGTTTCCTGATCTCTAACATAAGATGGTTGGATGAGATAATCGCTAAGGTCTCTTCTAGTTCTAAAATGATGCTCCTAAAGCCCCACGCCTGTGCCTTACTCTTGCATGGAAATAATCTTGGCTTCTTGAAGACTTTGCCAAAGGAGCTCAAGTTTGGCAAGACTGTCCAAGCTGGAGTCTTCAGGTATGTATGTGCTCAGTAATATCTGTCCTTCATAGACCAGTTATAAACTACCAACTATAGGGGGAGTTGTACTCTGAACCCTAGCAAAAATTGTACCTAAAAGCAATGAAATAAGATACCTGAATTAAGGTATGCATGTCTACTGCTAGATGAGGTAGAAAGGTTAGATGAGACAAAAAGGTGGTCCCTGCTCTCATGGAACTTATTCAGTTATGGTATATGCAGTCATATGCAGTACAGTCAATTCTACTATAATTAGACATATCCAATCCTAAAAATCACTGAGCAATGCAAAATTAAGCAATATTAATGACACAGTTTATGGTGAAAACAGGTCTAGGGATACAACACTCAAAAACTTCATTAATGACATAAAAATGAACCTACTAAAATGGTACCATAGTTTTATATATGTTAAGGGGTTAAGAAATACATAAATATTATGGGTAGCTAGGTGGTGTAGTAGGTAGAGCAGCAGGTCTTGGAGTCAGGAAGACCTGACTTCAGACACTTGCTAGCTTTGTGACTGAGCAATTCACTTAACCCCATTTGCCTCAAATTCCTCATTTGTTAAAAAAAATGAGCTGGAGAAGGAGATAGCAAGCCACTCCAGTGTCTCTGCTAAGAAAACCTCACAAAACAGCAGCTAGAACTGAGCAACAACAGCAAATGCTGCAATAAACAGTGGCAGGGTCCATGTGGCCTAGGTTTATTGCTTGGCCTGAAAAATCAACGCCATTTACAAGAGGGTAACCTAGGGCTGGGCAGTGACCATAGAGGAAGGTTCAGGGAGGGGATGGTTGTATGGGTGTAGAGCAACCCTCCTTCTGCCATTGCTTCCAGTATACTAAAAGATGTGCAATAAACTCGGCACTTAACCTTAAAAAACACTTGAAATTTGCTTGTGAAAGTGCTCACGGAAAAAGTTGCAGCTTCTGGAGTTACCTGAGAAGTGGTGCAGTTTTCTGCATTCTTATTGTTTCTCAGGAGAAAAATCATGCATAAACTTACACAAAGTCTGAGTTATGCTAGAATTGTTTCCTATTATATTAGTCACATTGGAAAAAATCTGTGTCTTCAAAACCATCATTATAGTAGAACTGACTGTATTGGAAAATGACATGTATACAGACAACTCTGGTACAAAGGAATATATGCAGTGTGGTTCTGCAGAAAGTTCTAGATTTGGAATCAGAGGATCTGGATTCGAATCCTGACCATATTACTTACCCTCTCCAGCAAAGACAAGTCACTTAACCTGCTGGAGTGAGTTTTCACAACTGTAAAAATTAAAGGACTGACCTAGATGACCTCTGGGGCCCCTTCCTTCTCTGA
This sequence comes from Pseudocheirus occidentalis, assembly GCA_028646575.1. Classification (NCBI taxonomy): domain Eukaryota; kingdom Metazoa; phylum Chordata; class Mammalia; order Diprotodontia; family Pseudocheiridae; genus Pseudocheirus; species Pseudocheirus occidentalis. Next base: position 45,116,703 of record CM053600.1, on the reverse strand, counting down.
ATCTGTAATGATTTGGAGCAGGAGTCACCAAACCACAGACCCTGGGCCTGCTGCCTGTTTTTGTAGGACTCAGAAGCTAAGAGTGACTTTTACATTTTTAAAGGGTGGGGGAAAATCAATATTTCACAATGGGAAAATTATATGAAATTCAAATTTTAATATCCATAAAGTTTTATTGAAACTCAGCCACGTGAATTCATTTACAAATTCTTAAAAGGGTTGCTTTTGCTCTGCAAGGGCAGAGTTGAGCAGCTGGAACAGAGACAATGTTCAGTGTGCTCATGGATCAATCACTGCTGTTTCTTGGACTGAAATTTGCAGTGATACAGTTATCAATGATAGCCAGGTGGCGCCATAGTGCACAGAGGGCTGGGCTTGGAGTCAGAAAGACTTCTCTTCCTGAGTTCAAATATGACCTCATGCACTTACTAGCTGTGTGACCCTAGACAAGTCACTTAATCCTATTGGCCTCAGTTTCCTCATCTGTAAAATGAGCTGGAGAAGGAAATGGCAAACCACTCCAGTATCTCTGCCAAGAAAACTCCAAATGGAGTAAGGAAGACTCAAACATGACCAAAACTGAACAACAACAAATTATCACTTACACAGTTGACAGCATTTTGAGTGCCACATATTTTGTTTTATTTTTTGTTACCAGAGCATACCCATGATGTCAAAACAAGAATAAAAGTGAAAAAAAAATCCCCATTTTTTTTGAGCTCAGGCCTGACATTGAAATATTTCTGAACAAGAAGAGCTGCCTTCAAAAAACAGTTATCAAATCCTGAATCACATTGGAAATTAGCTTTTGCTTCAGACTTAATCAAGTTTTTCTTAATGAATTGTACCTAGATTATAAACAAAACGGTGCTTATGCATGAGACTTATACTCTGGTAAAGTCAATTTGACAACTAATGTCATATATTTCTTGTTTTTCCAAGAGCAAAAACACAAAGCAAAATCTCCATTCCCACATACATTTGAGCATATGGATTTCCTGAGTTGAAACTACAGCTCCAGCAATGTCTTTTCGACCTTGATGCAAAGGCAAAAGAAATTTCTGTGTTTTAATATCCATTTAACTGAGCAGTTTTCACCTAACCTTCAATTTGTTTTTGTTATTCAGTCATGTCTGACTCTGTGATGCCATTGGGGGTTTCTTGGAGAAAATACTGCAGTGGTTTGCTGTTCCTTCTCCAACTCATTTTACAGATGAGCAAAATGAGGTCAATATGGTTAAGTGACTTACTTGTACAGGGTCACTGTAATGGCAAGCAAACAAGTACTTAGAACCTTGTTTCAGTTGAGTCTTGCCTGTGATTTTTACCAAGTCTTTGTTAAGAAACAGAACTTGTGCAACCCACAGTGGGAGAATCTTGCCAAAGACAGGAGCAGGAAGGACATAAGAGGTGGGAAGAACAGGGAGGAGCTAATGGCCAGATAAAACGCTGATCCCAAGCTGGAAGAGAGCAGAACTGAGGAGGGGAATGGTTGTGGAGTCCAGGCACTCTGTCTATTCTGTTTTGATACTTTGTACAGAAGCCCTGGGACCTTACTGGAAGCCCTGAAAGAGAATTTTCTTGTTGTCTGTTTACATAAGTCCTGGAGGGCAGTTTCAGAGGTCCTGGGATTATAATGACGATTTGCGTTCAGTTCTCAGACCTTGTTTGTGGGTCTGTGTTGATTTCATAGGCAGATAGTGAATTGATGATGGTGCCCGCAATGTGCATGAATGTTGTTTTGGCTCTCTTAGGCTTTGTCTTCCCAGAAACAGAAACTGAGAAGAAACACTGTGAGCTTCAATATGAAACTGGATGAGGAACTGAGAGCTGCCTACCTGTGAATCCAAGGAGCTGGACCCATGGAAGAGGAACCACGGAATTTGGGAGCCAACCTTAAGTCAAGATGAAAAGACCTCACTTTGAGTACTTAATGCTCACTGAGATCATGATTTATTGTGGCCTAGGGGTGGGAGAACTTTGTACTCTGTACCTTGATTGAGTTATAATCTCTAGTCAAGAAGAAAGAAGACTTTCTGACTGATAGATTAAGACTATGTGACTTAAGGGTGGAGAACTTTGACCTTTGTACTTTGTGTCCCTTAAGGAGGGTTGCTCCTTAAAAAATGATTGAGTTAATGACTTACTGGATGATATCTTTTGTTTAAAACTACTTGGCCACTTTGATGAAAACTATGTGGCCACTTTAGTGATAAATTGTTATGTTATAACATTGTGAATGCTGTACTTTGGTGTCTGTGAATGTTTTGCTTTAGTTTACTGCTGAATAGAGAGTTCACTATACTATGTGATCAGAAGCTAAAAGCTGTTCACAGCAGCAGTCCTCTAGAAAGCTGATCATGCTTAGCTTTACAGTCACACAGCTAGTGTCTGAGGCCTTTCTGACTCCAGGCCTAATGCTCTATCCACTATGCCACCTAGCTACCCAGTCTTCAGTTAGAAGTGATTAACCTGCAATATAATGACATGCTAAAAGGAACATATAAAGAAAAGATCTAATAAACTTCTAGAAATGCCTTCCATTATTGAATATGCTCAATTAAAATGGAATACTCAGTATCTGGGAGTACCTATCTGTGTGAAATAATATTTTCGCACAATAATACTACCCAAATATGTTAAGTTACATAGCAGATCACCATTAACAGGTGAACATTTGCAATCAATTTTGATGACAAGAGAATATTAAGCATGAACCCCAAGTAAGCAAAATGTTATTCTCTCCAAACATAATTCCATTCTTCTCATTAGTAGATCTGCATTACAGAAAAAGTACTCACTATTATTATTATTTAACATTTTAGCAATAAAAAATTGTGGAAATTTGTTTTCTCTTTTTATATAGGTACGTACAGAGTAACCTTGATTTTGCCTCTTAGCCTGCAATGCCTGAAATATTACCTATCTGACCCCCAGTGTCTTCCAAGTTCTGATTTGGAGCTATGATCTTTTTGTTTCTGTGATAAGTACATAACAGAGGTTCAATAAAAGTACTGTTGTAAGGCCTGAGGGAAGAAAGGCTGTTACCAAGAAGGTGGATAAATGAAAGCTTCTTGGAAAATGCAGTCTTTAAGGGAAGTTTTAAAGGGTGGGCAAATAGGTGGAAATGGTGGTTGAAGGCCAGAGGTAAGGGCAGAGAGAGTGGGCAGTGCTATGAGCCAGACATGTGTGTGTGTGTGTGTGTGTGTGTGTGTGTGTGTGTGTGTGTGTGTGTGTGTGTGTGTGGATACCAAGAGATACCATTTGGCAGGAGGAGAAGACAAAGCTGGAAAGGTGGAAGGGAGGTGTGTTACGGAGGGTCTTAAATACTAGGGTGAATAATTACACTTGCATTCATTCTGTAATAAGCAAAAGGGTTTCTAATAGCAGAGCAGTGTTACCAAGGAAGCAGCATGATGGATAGAGTGCTTGACTTGAATTGGAGAAGTGCGAATCTGAGACCTGCCCAAGGTATTTATCAGCTGTGTGACCTTGGGGAAGTTGCAACTTGTCTAGGTTTCATTTCCAAATTTGCAAAATAGGGGTAAGTAATAGCATCTACCATATAGGGTTGCTATGAGAATCTAATGTGCATGCACACATGTATGAATATATGTATTTATGTATGTATGTATGTGTGTGTGTGTTGTGCGTGTGTGGAGCTCTCCAGTCATCCTGTTCTGTATTTGGCCACTGGACCTAGATGGCTCTGGAGGAGAATGTGAGGCTGGTGACTTCACACAGCTCTGCCTCATTTAAATCCAATTCACTTGCTTATCATGGTATCACCTCCCTGATGTCATGGTCCTCTTCTAGAATAAAGAAAAAACAACCACAATCACACACATACATTAATATGTTTATATGTTTAAGTTTTTCATAAACCTTAAAACACTATATAAGTGTTAACTATTACCAAATCTAAATGAGCAATATTGCCGCGGCAGTGGTGTGAATAAAAATAAAATATAGAAAGATTTATAATAAATAAATAAAATAGAAAGATTGATCAGAAGGCTATTGCAATAATCCAAATAGATACTAATACGCTAGGGGGTGATAATCAGAAGCGTCACGGTGCTGAGCCAAGTGACAATGCAGCATCGCCAACACTTGGCAGCCTATTTGGTGTGGGAAGAGAAGGAGGCAGAAGAGGCAAAGATAATACTGTTTTTCTATATGGAAGGAAAGAAGGTTTTATTAAGTGCCTGCTCCATGCTATATAAATACTCAGGTGCTTTATAAATATAATCTCATTGGGGCAGGTAGGTAGCACAGTGAGTAGAGCACCAACCCTGAACTCAGAACTGAGTTCAAATCAGGCCTCAGACACTTGACACACTTACTAGTTGTGTGACCTTGGGCAAGTCACTTAACCCCAATTGCCCTCCAAAAAAAAAAAAGCAAAATAAATAAATAAATAAGATCTCATTGAATCCTCATAACAATTCTGAGAGGTGGACGCTGTTACTAGGCGAGGAACTATGGTAGATGGAGATCAAATGACTTGGCTAAGGTCATGCAGAGAATTGTGTCTAAGTTCTTCCTGACTCCAGGTGCGGTGCTTTAGCCACTGTGCCACCCTACCTGTCTATGGCATGAGGAATTAGGAAAGTATTTTGCCACTCACAGAGACAGTGAAGTCAGAAGTAGGAACAGAGTTTGGAAGAAGTAAATGAGAGCTTCTTGCTGTGCAGTTTGCAGATGAGCCCTGCTTCTGCGTCAGAGGAAAGGACAAGGCTGTGGCAGCATATTCTTTATGAGTCAGCCCTCCCTTTTGGGCTGCATTAGCACACTTTTAACCTCATCATAAGAGCTGGAAACTGCACTTTCTGCCTTGACGTTTCCTTCTTCTCTTTAATGCAGCTCAATCATCTAGAAAGATGTGCAAAGGCGTTCACAGACAATGACTGGCATCAGATTTCCCTCATTATTCTGTTGTAGAGGCAGCGCTGAAATCGATGGGAAACCAAGCGCAATCACCTGAAATTGATTGCCATTTGGTTCCTATTGATTAGGCTGCCAAATCTATGATGGAAAAAAAGCCATCCTGGATGGCAAAAAGGTACTCAGGCTGCCATCTGGACTTACCTGAAATGGCAGCTGTCAATTGATTTAGGGCATGCCTCCTGGATTGGGAAAGAGACAGTCGCCTAGAGAATGGGTGCCGATGGGGAGAGAACTCCTTGTCTCTTAGCGATGGTCCTTGACTGTGTCATGTAGGCCACCTCTCCATACCTTTTTAAATAACCCAAACCTTTGCAATATATAAGGGTATCTCAAAAGTCTTGATTAAGTTTTAAACTTTAAAACGTAAAACTATATTAAAAGAAACATCAATATATATTTACATGTAATACACGTGTATGTGTGTGTGTAGTTATGGAAAATCTCCAGATTTCATAACAAATATGTGTAAGATAATATATATATATATATATATATATGCATTGCCTACATTTTATGTATGTATGTGTGTATGTATATAAAATAATTTCATGCAGAGGGGTAAAACAACTAGAAGAACAAACCTATCAAGCTATAGCAACAGATGTGTAGGTTAATCATAGGATAATATATTTGGTTTTTCAATACAGGTGAATTAGAAGACCAAAATAACCCTGAATAAAATGTTTTATCCAACCATTTTTTTTCTTTACTATAAGAGCTCTTTTTCTTTCCCCATATATTTACTTCACCAATCAATCAGTGGATATTTAAGCACCTAAAGATATTTATTAATATGTATATTAATATTTAAGACCATTAATCATCCATTAATTTATTCATCATTATTTATTAACTTTCAATTTATTTATTAATATATAAATGTATTTATGACCCATAATTTATTGATTAATTTATAATGTTTATTATTTATTAATATTTAGGACCAAAGACATGGTCTCTGCCTTCAAGAAACTTAAATGTTTCTTGAATGCCTACTATGTGCTAGAACTTTGTTAGGTGTGAGAGATGCAAATATAAAACCAAAAACTGCTAGTGTCCCTTTGCAGATCTTACATTCTACTATTCCGTTTGAGGGAAATGAGATATGCACAGATAAAGAAAATACATATATTTACATATATGAGCAACTATATGTATATATATGTATATATGTGTGTGTATAGATAGACAGGCAGACATATATATATATATATGCATCTAGGTGGCACAGTGAATAAGAGTACTGGACCTGGAGTCAGAAAGACCAGAGTTCCAATGTGACCTCAGACTCTAACTGTATGACCCTGGATAAATCACTTACCTCCTTCTTGCCTAAAACTACAAGAGGAAATGACAAACCCACTCCAGTATACTTTCCAAGAAAACTCCATAGACAGTTGGTCCACAGGATCACAAAGAGTCAGACAAGATTAAAGGACTCAACAACAACACCTACAATAATGTCTGTGTATATACCTATATGAGCATTTGTGTGAGGACACATAGGCATGTAATTGTATACAAAATGGATGCAAAGTTTTACATATAACATAATATACATCTATTCATTAGTTGATTGTTCAATTAAAGATATGGGGGAAAAAAGAAAAAAGAGGTCTCAGTGAAGAAAAATGTTTGATATAACATTTATATATAACAGTACTGATCCTGCTTTTAATTCACCCATCTATATTCTATATAAGCATACATGTAAGGTGTATACAGGATATACAAGTATCATTGTATGCATGTGTGAATATACCTGTGTGCATATCACATATGTATGTGTATACAGGTGTTTATGTACACACATTTATATATTTGTACATATATACATACATTAACAGAGACAGAGGCTGAGAGAGACAGAGAGAAATGTTGTTTCTGTGGTTAACCCTCCTAGAAGTTTATATTCACTTTCTGTCATTTAGAATGGAACAGAGAAGACATAGATTTGTAGTTAGAGGACTTGTATTCAAATGTGACCTCTCTCGTGATCTAGTTGGCCATAAGAGCTACAAAGTAGGGTCTCAAAGGAAAGTACTATGTGATTACTTAGGAAGAGTGAAATAAAATGTAAAAATGAAGTTAAAACCCTGGAGAAAAGAACTGGAAGGTAAATAAATAGCTTAGGTGAGAAAGCAGTGAACTTTACTTAAGCATCAGATTGGAAGATGAAATCAGTGACTCCATGAAATGGAAAGAAATATAGGAAGAAAAGTATAAAATAAAAAGAAAATAGGCTATCAAAAACAACTAACATGGAAAATGAGTCAAGGAAAAAGAACTTAGGAATCATTGAACTCCCTTCATGTGATGACAATTTGGTCACTATATTTCTTTTTTTTTTTTTTTTTTTGCTTTTAGGAGGGCAGTTGGGGTTAAGTGACTTGCCCAAGGTCACACGGCTAGTTTTTTGTGTTAAGTGTCTGAGGCCGGATATGAACTCAGGTACTCCTGACTCCAGGGCCGGTACTCTATTCACTGTGCCACCTAGCCGCCCCTATTATACTTCCAGAAATCATAAATGAAAGCTGTCCACAGCTATTATATCCAGAGGGCAATAATAAGATAGAATCTATTGATAACTCCTGACTGAAACTCCAAAAAGAAAAGTCCCAGAAATGTCATAGCTAAAATCCAGAGCTCTTATGTCAAAGAAAAAATACTATGAGTATCTAGATATAAATAGTCCAAGTACCAAGGAACAACACAGGTGGGATCATATAAAACCTGATAGTTTTTATTATAAATTGAGGGGGGCTTAGAATATAGTATTCCACAAGACGAATGATGCTTACTTACAAACAAAAAAAAATCATCTAGCAAGTAGAGCTAAGTATAATTCTACAGGGAAGAGAAATGGATCTTTAATGTAATAGAACATTTTAAAGCATTTGTGATGAAAAAACTGGAGCTGAGTAAGAACTTTGAAATCCAAACATAAGCTCAGAGTAGCCTAAAAAGGTACATTTGTTTAAGCAGTAGGAAAAAGACTGTGTGGTAATGCAAAGCTAAAATTCTAAAGGGGGAGAAAAAAGAAGTATTCCTTCAGAGGCTTAGTATGTTCAAAGGATATGGAGAGAGAAAAGCAGACCAAAATGATGAATTGGTTTTGTTCTGAGGGTTTCAAGAGGGGAAAGAGAAGAGATGAATATGGTTATATAGAAATGAGAAAGAATGGGATTGAATTTGCTTGTTCTTACAATTGGTGCATGAGAAAAGTCTACAAATATGGAGGAAAGGGGTTGGGAGATCAGGCATCAAATGAACCTCACCCTTTTCTGAAATAGACAAAGGAGGTCTGAACACATGCATGTTCACACACACACACACACACTCACACACACACATACACAATTTGGTGTAGAAATGCATCAGGGGAACAAGTAAGAATGGGTATGAAGATATATTGAGAATGATAATAATAGACGGACAACAGCAACAAGAAAAACAAATTTCCTCCTCCTGAAGGAGGGATTAAAGGATAAAAAAAATCAGCAATTGAAGAATGGTTGAACAAATCTGATTGTTTTGGGGCTGTAAGAAATGATGAAAGAGATGATTTCAGAAAATTCTAGGTAGTGTGAAATGAAACAGAATGAGGTGAGTAGAACCAGGAGGATAACATGTACATTAACAACAACATTATTAAGATGAGTGGTAGAGAACAGAGACTCATAGTTTCATATAAAATCCTCCTTTTGTATTCTATTGCATACATGACAATGTTCTTTTTTTGAGAGTCTAAGTTCAAAATAAAAAATTCAATTTAATAAAAAAGACTAGAACATCCTGAAAAGGGCAGACATGACAAGAATGACCTATGTAGACAAAGGATTACTGCATTGTCTTGATTTAAGGGAACGCCCAAATAATGTCATAGCTACATAACGACCATGGTTCTGTGACAAATTTTGAAATGTGAGAAAAAACATGAGCGAAGAAAAAAGACAAGGACTGAAAAGAGTCCCACTGTCATAAACATGCAAACATATCTACTTTGGGAATATTGTCTCATCTATGATCCATGTAAAATAAGCCTGGAAACTGTCCTACAGGTGGAGGTAATTAAAGACACTCACAGAAAAATGTGATAAGATGTGTACCAAAGGCAAAACTGCTCCACTAGGCACATAGTAGGTGCTTAACAAATGTTTATAAGAGAATGGAAGCTATTCTTGCCTGATACACAAACACTCTTGTCAAGACAGATACAACTCCCTTCTCTGTTACAACTATGGAGAAAGATGGACACACACAAGCTGTACTTGAGAAGACATGGTAGCTCTGGTAGTATAGGAGATGATGGTTCCCAGACCAGAAAAGCTGTTGTAATTGTCTAAGTATGAGGTGCTGAAGGGCTGAATCAGGGTGAAGCTGAGGAAGCAAGGGGACTGATATGAGAAATGTTGTGAAGGTTGGGATATGTGCTATAAGTGTGAGTAAGGAGTAAAGAATGGCATTGGAGTTGCTAGCCTGGGTGACTTGGATGATGTTGGAACACTACAGTAACACAACTTCAGAAGAAGGGAGTGTTTTGAAGGAAAGATATTGAGTTATATTTTGGACAAGTTGAGTTTGAAATGCTTGTGGGATGTCCAGTTTGAAATGTCCAAGAAGCGGTGGGTGATGTGAGACTGGAGCTGAGGAAAGAGCTTTTGTGAGGAATTTGATTTGTGAATGATGATAATTTGTGAGATGATAATTGAACCCATGAAGCAAATTATTTTTTTTACCACCCCATCATGCCACCCTCCCCCAGGAAATTTAACATTGGGAAATCTCATTATGTTGCAAGATTAGATCTGCCTGATACATCTTATCAGTATACTTCTGATTGGGTCCTTTGGTTGGAGGGAGGGCCTTTATTTAAAGAGGGGGTTCAGCATAGTTTTCTTCCCATTTCCTACTGGCTTTGTCGCTTTGGGACTTTTTTGGACCTCTCCATCATGCATCTCACTGAGTTCCTCTCCTCTCCTCTCCTCTCCTCTCCTCCCCTCTCCTCTCCTCTCCTCTCCTCCCCTCCCCTCCCCTCCCCTCCTCTCCTCTCCCCAGTTTTTCAGCTATACAATTGTATAGCTTTTCAGCTTGTTTTTGTGTGTTGTCTTCTCCCATTCGATTATAAATTTCTAAGAGGTCAGGGACCTGTTCAATTTTTAAAAATTATATTTGTATCCTCGTCTCTTTGCATGGTGCCTGGCACACAACAGACATTTAGCAAGTGTTTGTTGACTGACTGGTGAGATAACCAAGCCAGACAGTATAGAAAGAGAAGAATACAGGGACAGATGGACCAAGAGGCCACAGGAGGATTCTAAACCTAGTAGACTGGTGACCAGAAGTGATGATTCCCCAGAGGAAACTAGAGAAATGGTTACTGTTGCTGAGTCATTTTTCAGCCATTTCAGACTCTTCCTGCCCACATTTGGGGTTGTTTTTTTTTTGCAAAGATACTAGAGTAGTTTGCCATTTCCTTCTCTAGCTCATTTTACAAATAAGGAAACCAAGACAAAAAATATTAAGGCAGTTGTCCAGGATCACATAGCTAGTGTCAGAGGTCATTTGACTCCAGACCTGGCACTATCCACTGTGCCCCCCAGCTGCCCCCCCTTAACACATGTTTACACAAAGGAAAATGTTTACTCGTGTAACATGTGCCTTGTATGTAATTACATGTTTATTGAGACACATGTTAATCACTGCACATTTTGAGTACATTTCTACTGTATTTTCCTGTTTGTGTTTGTCCTTGTCCTTGTGATCATTTTGTGTATTGTAGCTACATTTGGCTCTTAGCTATGAATACTTTTGCTGTTTGTTACTGTGAATACATGTTGCTGTTTTGCATATTTCTTATTTTGCAGATCTACAGATATTATTGTTATTATTTTATTTCGGCTTTGCATATTTACTTCTGTCCTATGCATGTGAACATACTGTTGAGACATATGCATGTTTTATGTCCAAAATATAGGTTAGACTTTAGTCACCGAAGCAGCCTGTCAAGTCATGTTATAATGCCAGGACTATCACGTGTACTGTTGGTGTAAATTTGCTGTGAACAGTACTTATAATGATTAACTTGGATGCTAAATTAATAATCCTTATTCTGAAAGATTGTGATAGAATACTATTGTGCTATAAGAAACGATAGAAGGAATGGTTTCAGAAAAACCTGGGAAGACTTATATGGGCTGATGCAAAGTGAAGTGTGCAGAACCAGGAGAACGTTGTACACAATAACAATAATATTGTGCCAATGATCAACCATGAGAGACTCAGCAACTCTGATCAAAACAATGATTCAAGATAATTCTGAAGGATCCATAATGAAAGTGCTATTCACCTTCAGAGAAAGAACCTATGAACTCTGAGTAGAGATTGGCATATACTTTTTTGCTTTCTTTATTTTTCTTGCAACGTGGCTAATATGGAACTATGTTTTCATGTCTTCATATGAATAGATGATATAAAATTGCTTGTCTTCTCAATGAATGGGGAAGGAACTGGAAGGAGAGAATTTGGAATTATTTTTTAAAAAAAGAATGTTAAAATAAACAAAGTATTAGAATAAGGAGAAAAATCATTGTTCTGTTGAGTGCTGTGTTTGTTTTAGTGCTATAGTGTATAATCCCAGATTCTAAATGTATTGCAGCTGACTTTGCAAGGGGTTACAAAATTCCTAACCACGGGGAGGAATAGAACCCATACTCTCTCCTAGATATGGGGAAATGCACACTGAGAAAAGTTTTGCTGAATGGCATGGAATTATTTGGCATTGTAGGATTGAAGATGGATTTTCTTCTTTTTTGCAATTTTAAATTGTTTAAAATTTATTTTTCGTTTTCAACATTCATTTCCCAAAGATTTTGAGTTACAGATTTTCTTCCCATCTTTCTCCTAACCCCACTCCAATATGGCAAGCATACTGAATACCCCTTTCCCCAATCTACCCTCTCTTAAATTCCCCCCTTAATCCCTTCTTACTTTCTTGTAGGGCAAGATATGTTTCTATACCTCATTGCTCATATATCTTGTTTTCCAATTGCATGTAAAAATCAATTTTTTCAAACATTTGTTTTTAAAACTTCAAGTTCCAGATTCTCTTCCTTCTATCCTATCACCCACCCCCACTGAAAAGACAAGCAATTCAATATAGGTTATACATGTGGAGTAATGCAAAACATTTCCATAGTGCTTATATTGTGAAAGACTAACTATATTTCCTTCCAGTCTATCCCATCCCCCATTTATTCTTTCTCCTTTGACCCTGCCCCTTTTCAAAAGTGTTTGCTTCTAACTACCCTCTCCCCTAGTCTGCCCTCCCTTCTATCATATAGGATGAGATACCCAATTAAGTGTGTATGTTTTTCCCTCCTTAAGCCAAATCCAGTGAGGGTAAGGTTGACTCATTCCCTTTCATCTTCCTGCTCTTCCCCTCCATCGTAACAGCCTTCTGCCTCCTTTATTTGAGATAATCCACTCCATTCTATCTCTCTTCCTCTCCTTCTCCCCATATATGACTCTCTGACTTCTTAATTTTATTTTTTATATCATCCCTTCACATTCAACTCACCCTGTGCCCTCTGTCTATGTATGCATGTACGCACATATACACATGTATACATACACACATACACCCACCTATACATATATATAATCCCTTCAAATACTCTCATAATGAAAAAAGTCTTATGAGTTACAAATATTGTCTTTCCCTGTAGGAATGTAAATAGTTCAACTTTAATAAGTTCCTTATGATTTCTCTTTCTTTTTACCCTTTCATTAGCATCTTATATCTATGTTTTGATCCTCTTTCTCCCTGAAAAAAATATTCTGTGGTCTGATTGTACTTCTTCTGTTTGCTTGTCTTGCTTGCCAGTGACTTGACTTTTGAGCTCTTTGCCATGGTAGAACTCTGCTTCTGGAGTGGAGAGTGCTGTGTCCCGGGTTTCTGGGGTTTTGCACAGCTGTTGTCAGTTTCTACTAGGCACCTGTCTCAGAACTGTGAGGAGGGATTTCTCTCCACAGCCTCAACAAACTCTGCCATGGCAGCACTCTTCACCCCAGGACCACCACCCAAGACTGAAACCCATATCTAAGCAGGGCAAAGCAAGAGTATCCTGCCTCAGCACCAGCACCAGCACCATTCCTGCAAATGCCCTCTGGACAGTCACTTGTTTCCCTACTATTTGTAGGCCTAGAGCCAAAAGCAGCAGCAGCAGCAGCAGTAGTTGCAGTCGCTGTCACTTCTACCACCCCAGGAATAGGGGCTGGATTGTTTTCTTTTCTCACCCAGTTCCAACAGAGCTTCCTACTGACCTTTTACTTCCTCTTTGGCATTTATGGGTTGAGAAACGTAACAGCAATCAGTTTAACAGATACTAAGCACTTAGTAACTTAGGGCTAAGTATGGAAGGTGTGAGCTCTGTATGGAAGGTGTGAGCCATGTCCACTATTGAGAGGGCATGAACTCCCCTGATGATGTGGCAGAAGGGTATTGGCTGAGACAGGAGGCCAGTGTGTATATATAAGCAAGAATGTAAGAGACAGAGAGACAGAATTGGAATGTTCCTGTTGGAGGAAGCAGGATTGTCTCAGCAT
>CM053600.1:45092358-45102646 GCA_028646575.1 Pseudocheirus occidentalis | reverse complement strand
TTCCATGCTTTGACCCTTTTTGTCCCCAAGAAAGGATTCTAGAGTTTTATTGTTTTTATTTTGCTTCCTTTTTCTCATGTTGGCCAGTCAATTAATTGGTTGGTTTTTTTTTTTAGCTCTGTGAAACTCTGCTTCCAAGGGGGGAAGCTCTGTTCCAAATCGCTGGGGTTTTCCCAACTTCCGGTGCTATTAGGGGGGTGTTGCAAGTCCCCCCAGCTTTGGCTTGCTGAAAGTGCACCCCAGGACCACCACCCAAGACCACGATCCGGATCCAGGCCACTCAATGCAAGAGCACTCAGCCCTGATCAATCGATTCAGCCCCCCTGCTGAGTCCGCAGGCCGGGGGCTCTGAAGCAGACTGGTGGGGGCCACTGCTGGATCCAGCAGTTCCCTTCCCCCACTGCTTCTTTGCCCTAGGGGCAGAATGGCCCCAACTGCTTTATCCCCAAATTAATTTTCAAAGTTTCACTTTCACTAACCGTGTCTGAAGATTTAAAGATCCCCTCAGGCAGGTGCTTTAGATTGTCTTTGAAGTAGACTCACGCTGTGGTTTGGGAGGCTCCACTGCTCCTCCTGGCCGCCCTGAGGTCTTGCCTGGCAGGGCTGTAGTTTTGGGTTGGCCTTGTCTCTGCTCCGCTGTGGTGCGAGCTGCCCCTCTCCCATCCTGCTCCTCACACGTTGGCAGATGTGGAGGTGCTGGAGGCTGTAGAACCTCTGCAGGCTGGCTGTGGGGCTCAGCTCAGCTCCTTCCCACCGCCTGGGCCTGTCCCCGGTCTCGGCTTCAGGCTGTTCCACCCTTCGCTCAGGCGGTTGTGCTGAGTCCCTGCTGCCGAGCTGCCTTCAGTGAGAGCTGGGTTCTGTGTATTTTTGTGAATCTGAGAGTCCTAGACTTTCCTAGACTTTCTCTGGGCTCATATTTTATGGGTGTTTAGGGTGGCGGTGTGGGAGCTGCAGGACCTTGCTGCTTCTACGCCGCCATCTTGGCTCTGCCCCCATCTTGTCTCTGCCCCCCTGAATCCATAAATGTTTCTTAAAAATCACAGCTTCTTTGTGAACAAATACTTACATTGCTAAGCTGAAATTATCCACCCATGCTAGACCATTCCGTGTCTCAATCTAGACTGTGTTTCTGATGCACCATTTCTATGTTTTACTCTTACCTGGACTGATTTCTTGCTATTACCTGTCATGTGCACCACTTTCAGCTTCAGGCTTAGCTGGTACATTTAGCCAAAATAGTATTATATGTTCTTAGGGAAAGGAAAAAAAACTTTTGTCCTAACATTAGCATTGTTCTTTTTTCCTTTGGCAGGATTTCTCTTTCCTCTCTCCTGTCTTTATTCCTCCCTTCTTCCCTCCCTCCCTCCTTTCCTTCCTTCCTTTCTTCCTTCTTTCCTTTCTTCCTTTCTTCTTTTCTTCCTTCCTGCCTTCCTGCCTTCCACCCTCCCTCCCACTCTGCCTTCCTTCATTTTCTCATTCTATCTCTTTCTCCTTTTCTTTCTTTCTCTTGTTTTCCTCCTCCTCTTCTTTTTCCTGTAAATTTGCAACTTAGAACCAGAGGCAGATTGAAATTAGAATGTGATAACACTAGGAAATATCTTCCCACTTCTTTCCTTCCCTCCTTTTCCTTGCTTACAGCTAAGGTTTGCATAGCCCTCAGTGACAAAGGAAAAGGATAGCTTAGGGAATGATGCTCATACTGTAGAAACCATCTGTCTGTGCTTTTTACCACATAAGCTCATGCAACTCACATTGTACAATAAAAGTACAATTGGTCTATGGCAGGAAGGTGACCTCAGAGGATATCAAGTACAAATCCTTCATTTTACAGATGAGGAAACTGAGCTCCATGTGGGCTAAGTTTCTTGCCCAATAACCCCAGGAGTTATCATCAAGAGAGTACCTATAGAACTGCTATTTAGAAACCTATGTGTTAGCAGGTCTTTTTGAATTACAGTTTAGAGCTCTTTTCCAAATACTGAAGCATCAACAAAACCACCCTTTGAAACAAAACTTATAGGTGACTAATATCAGGCAAACACCAAATGGCAGAGTTATGTATAATCTAGGTTAAGCAGAATAAGCAAAGCATTGAACCCATTAGGGAAAAACTGGGAGATATTCTAGCATTTCTTTGATGACTGAAAATCCTTATTAGGAGCTTCTTTATTCTGCTGTTTAAGTTGGAACTAATAGCCTAGATTTTTCTTGAGGGCCTCAAGTGTTTCCCCAAATTTGGACTGCACCCAAGTGACCATTTGTGCAGAGGTAAAGCTCTCTAAA
This sequence comes from Pseudocheirus occidentalis, assembly GCA_028646575.1. Classification (NCBI taxonomy): domain Eukaryota; kingdom Metazoa; phylum Chordata; class Mammalia; order Diprotodontia; family Pseudocheiridae; genus Pseudocheirus; species Pseudocheirus occidentalis. The sequence goes on along the minus strand of CM053600.1, from coordinate 45,100,363 downwards.
CATAGGAATGTCTATGCATTTGAGCTGTAAAATACATATGCACACATATCAAGTAATAGACACCAACTGTGTTTAATGGCTAACAAATGTTGAAAGTTCAAAGCAATTAGGGAGAAAAGGATAAACAGAAACCACACTATAATCATTAAGAGACCTCAGGCATTTAAGGTATTTCTCCACTCTTCTGTGTAATACTCACTTCAGCATGTTGTGATTTTGTTAGGTTAAAAAAAACTAAGGAAACCAAAGAAATAATTAGATTGCATAAGAAAATGTAACAAATGAGGAATTGATGGCAAAAAGTTTTCACTGAGAGATACTGCAGTTCTGTCTTATTTCCATTTTTAACAATGAATAGTGTATAGGAAATGAAGTCATCAGTAAATAACATCTTTATGTTACTGTATCAGAAAGTATTTTTTTAAATAGTTGCTTTACAAGTCCCTCATGAAAATACTTTAAAAGATATAGCTATCTTTTCCAAAACAATGGATTTGTGAGTGACTTTGTCCCAGATGTCTGTAAAGAAACTATATATAAAACTGATTTAGGGTTACCTTGTTTAGATTATAAACTTTATATTATATACATATATATCATATAATTATATATATTAATTATATATTATATATATTTATATACGATGAATCATTACAGCAGAATCGTTCATTAGAAATCTTTTAAAAACATTCAAGCTAGGGGCAGCCAGGTGGTGCAGCTTTGGAGTCAGAAGAACCTGAGTTCAAAATTGATCTCAGACATTTATGAGCTGTGTGACCCTGGGCATGTCACTTAAGCCCAATTGCTTCATGCACCAACCCCCCAAAACAAAACAAAACAAAACAAAAATTCAGGCTTTGCAACATACAGACAATACCTTAGAGAGGGTTCAGTTCCAGACCCCAATAAAGTAAATATCTCAATGAAGTGAGTCACACAAAATTTTGCTTTCGCAGTGGACATAAAAGTTATGCTTACACTATACTGCAGTCTGTTAAGTGTGCAATAGTATTATGTCTAAAAATGTTACGTACCTTAATTCAATCATAATTAAAGCTTTATTGCTAAGAAATGCTGTCATATGAGTCTTCAGTAGGTTATAATTTTTTGCTGGTGAAGGGTCTTGCCTCCATGTTGATGGCTGCTGACTGATCAGGTGGTGGTTGCTGAAGGGTGAGGAGGCTGTGGTAATTTCTTAAATAAGACAGTAATGAAGTTTGCCTCATTGATCGACCTTTCTTTTCACTTGAACACTTAGAGGCCACTGTAAGTTTATTAACTGGACTAATTTCAATATTGCTCTGCCTCAGGGAATAGGGAGGCCTGGGGAGGGGGGAAGCAGTCTGAACACGTATAACATTTATTAAATTTTCTGTCTTATACAGTTTAGTTTGTGGTGCTCCAAAACAATTACAATAGAAATATCAAAGACTACAGATCACAGATCAGGATGAGATACAGTAATAATGAACAAGTCTGAAAAATTGAAAGAATTACAGAAATGTGACACAGTAATGACTGAGCACATGGTATTGGAAAAATGGCACTGATAGACTTGCTCAAGGAAGGTTGCCACAACCCTTTGATTTATGAGGGGGAGAGACAGAGACAGAGACGGAGACGGAGACGGAGAGACAGAGAGAGGAGAGAATATGCTAAGCCTAATAAAGCAAAGCTCAATAAAATGAGGTATGCCTTGTATTTATATTTTAATGCTGATTGCTTTTGACTCCTGTTACTGAAGTTTACAACTTTTTCAGTTTTTAGATCCTATTAAAATTTATGTAAATGAATAAAAATATTGGTGAAGGAATATATGGAATTTTATATTGTACTGGGGCAAAGTTGGAATTCATTTCAGGTAGACATGTGAGTTTTTCTCTGTCAAGGGGATTAGCTGCTATTAACTTTTAATGAACAAATTAGTAGAATATTAGAACTTGAAGGGACTATAGATAGCATCTAGTCCAAACCTATCATTATATAAATGACAAAACTGGGGCTCAGAAGGCATCCATCCAACTAATCCATGTAGGAGAAAGGACTAGAAATGAAGGCCAGTGCTTTTTCCTTCTCATGTACTGAGTCCTATGCATTGAATTGAATGTTTTTACAAAGATGCTGGAATGAGAATATTAAAAATCAAACAAAATGACATGATGGTATAAAAGCAATAAGATGATATAATACATGTAAATATAAAATCACATAGAGTAGTTGGTCACAAAATAATAAACTTTAAAAAAAATTTTCTTTTTTAAAAATTAACTTTTGTTTATTTTTAGTTTACATCATTCATTCATTTCCACAAGATTTTGAGTTACAAATTTTCTCCTCATCTTTCCCCTACCCACCACTCCAAAACAGTGATCCCACTGTATAGCCCCTCCCCCAATCTGTTCTCTCCTATGTCTTCCCCCATCATCCTTCTGACTTTCTGGTAGGGCAAGATGGATCTCCCTACCTCAGTGCCTATATATCTTATTTCCCAGTTGCATGTAAATAATAATAACAGCAGCATTTTTAAAAATTGATTTTAAACCTTTGAATTCCAGGTTCTTTCCCTTCCTCCCTCATCACCCACCCTCACTGGGAAGATAAGCAATACAAGATAGGTTGTACATGTGTAGTCACGCAAAACATTTCCATAGTGGATATATTGTAAAAGACTGACTATATTTCCCTCCATCCTATCCCATCCCCTACTCGTTCTATTCTCTACTTTGTCCCTGTCCCTTTACAAAAGTGTGTGCTTCTCACTACCCTCCACCCTGTCTTCCCCTCCATCATCCCCCCTCTCATCTCCCTCTCCCTTACTCTCCTGTAGGGCAAGGTACCCAATTTAGAGTGTGTGTCATTCCTTCCCTAAACCAAATTCAATGAGAGTAAGGTTGACCATTACTTTTTGCCTTCCTGTTCTTCCCCTCCATTGTAACAGTTATCCCTTGCCTCTTCCATATGGGATAATTTACCCCATTCTGTCTCTCCCTGTCTCCTCTCATTATATACCTCTTCCACCTCTTAATTATATTTTTTAGATATCATCTCTTCCTATTCAACTGATCGTGTGCTCTCTGTCTATGTATACCTATACACATATATACACACACTCACACATGTATTCATATGCATATATACCCTCCTATATAGGCAGATGTGTACATATACATATAAATATATATATATACATATACATATGTACATATACATATATATATATAATTTATATTCCCTTCAGCTATCCTCATGCTAAGAAAAGTTTCATAAATTACAATTATCATTTTTCAGTGTAGGCATGTAAATAGTTCAACTTTGATAAGTTCTTTATCATTGCTTTTCCCTGTTTACCTTTCATGATTTTCTTGCTTCTTGTATTTGAATGTCAAACTTTCTATTCAGCTCTGGTTTTTTTCATCAAGAATGCTTAAAAGTCCTTCCCCTCACTGAATGATCATATTTTCTGCTGAAACAGTATACTCAATTTTGCTGGGTAGGCGATTCTTGGTTTTAATCCTAGCTCCTTTGATCTCTGGAATATCATATTGCAAGCCCTTCGATCCCCTAATTTAGAAGCTGCTAGATCCTGTGTTATCCTGATTGTGTTAACACAATATTTGAATTGTTTCTTCTTGGTTGCTTATAATATTTTCTCCCTGATCTGGGGACTCCAGAACCTGGCTATAATATTACTAGGAGTTTTCTTTTTGGGATCTTTTTCAAGAGGTGATTGGTAAATGCTTTCAATTTCTATTTTGCCCTCTGGTTCTAAAATATCAGGGCATTTTTCCTTGAGAATTTCTTGAAGGATGCTTTCTAGGTTCTTTTTTATCATGGCTTTCAATTAGTCCAATACTTTTTATGATCTTTCCTAGATCTATTTTCCAGGTCAGTGGTTTTTTTGATGAGATAGTTCACATTGCCTTCTATTTTTTAAGTTGTTTGGATCTGTTTTATAGTATCTTGATTTCTCATAAAGGCATTAGCTTCCATTTGCTCCAATCTAATTCTGAAGGAATTATGCTCTTCAGTGAGCTTTTGAAATTCAGCTTTTTAAGGCATTCTTCTCCTCAGTGGCTTTTTGGACCTTTTTTGCCATTTGAGTTAGTCTATTTTTTAAGATATTATTTTCTTCTGTCAGGTTGTTGACTCTTTTCATGATTTTCTTGCATCATTTTCATCTCTCTTCCCAATTTTTCCTCCATTTCTCTTACTTGATTTTCAAAATCCATCTTGAACTCTTCCATGGCCTCTAACCAGTTCATATTTTTCTTGGAAGCTTTTGGTGCAGGAGTTCTGACTATGTTGTCTTTCTCCTCTTCCATGCTTTGATCCTTTTGTTCCCCAAAAAAGGAATCTAAAGTTGGATGGCTGTGCTTGCTTTGCTTCCTTTGCTTGCTCATGTTGCCAGTCAATTACTTGACTTGAACTCTGCCACAGTAGAACTGTGCTTCCAGAGAGGAGAGCTTTGTCCCAAATTTCTGGGGTTTTCACAGCTGCCAGAGCTACTAGGAGGATGCCCTCTCTACAGCCCCCACAAACTCTGGCTCACTGGTCACATACCTCAGGATCCCCGCCCAAGACCGCAATCCAAATCCAGGCAGGTTAAAGCAAGTGCTTATCCTCTGAATTATCACTTGTCCCCCCTACAATCTGCAGGCCAGGAGCTCTGAACCAGCCACATGGAGACAGCTGCATGGCGGGGGCTGCTGCTTCTGCTGCTTCTCTCTCTAGGGGCAGAGGCCAGAATGTACTCTGTCCCTCCTCTGTACCCCCCAGATCCAGCAGAGTTCCATGGACATTTTACTTTGTCTTTGGCCTCTATGATTTGATAATTCTGGAAACTGCCACTCCTGCTGGTGATCCACTCTCCTGAATGTTCCAGCCGTATCTGGAGCCACCCTGGGGCTAAAACTGTGGGCTCATGAGGGGCTGGGCTTGGCTAGTGAACTGGTGCTGTAATGGACCCTTCCTGCCAGCCTGCCTAACTGCCTTCAGTGGGAAACTTGTTTCTCTCTGTCACTTTTTTGGTTCTGTAGCTCTAAAATTTGTTTAGAGTCACATTTTATAGGTATTTGAGGTGGTTATGGGGGGATCCATGGCGTTTTCCTGCTTCTATGCTGTCATCTTGACTCTTCCCCCTAAAATAATAAACTTTTTGTTTGTTTTTTGTTTTTGCTTTTTTTATGGAAGGGAATAGGGATCAAGTGACTTGCCCAAGGTCACACAGCTAGTTAAAAGTCTGAGGCCAGATTTGAACTCAGGTCCTCCTGACTCCAGGGCTGGTGCTCTATTCACTGTGCCACCTACACACCCCAATAATAAATTTTTAAAAGGAGGAGGGAGGAGACATAGTTCGAAGTGGATGTTTTAATTGACTGCAAACTCTGTATTAATCATCGGTGACTGTAAGATTATAGATCTGAGCTGGAGGGAATCTTAGGAACCATAATCCAACTTCCTCATTTCCCATATCAGAAAAGATAAGTGATTTGATCACTCTCATTCAGTAAATAATGGAGCCTGAATTTGAATCCAGTTCTTCTGAATCCAGAGTAGGTATACTTTCCACAGTCCCATAATGTTTCTCTAAGACTACCAAAAGATCTAAAGTGATCTTCTATCTTTGCTAGACCAAACCTGGAAAATTGTGAGCACTTCTCAGTGTCACATTTTAGAATGAATGCTGATTGACAAATTGAAGGGTACCAGTATGGTGAAGAAACTTTAAAACATACCATGTTAAGAATTCAGTGTTTAGGGGTGGCTAGGTGGCGCAGTGAATAGAGTACCGGCCCTGGAGTCAGGAGTACCTGAGTTCAAATCCGGCCTCAGACACTTAACACAAAAACTAGCCATGTGACCTTGGGCAAGTCACTTAACCCCAACTGCCCTTCAAAAAAGCAAAAAAAAAAAGAATTCAGTGTTTAGCTTAGAAAGGAATAAAAAATAGGAAATAGCTATCTTCAATATTAAAATGATTTTCATTTAGAAGAATTTGATTCACCACTACTAGATCTATATATCAAAGAGACTTTTAGGAAAAGAAAAAGAAAAGGACCTATTTGTACAAAAATATTTACAGCAGCTCTTTTTGTGGTAGCAAAGAGTTGGGAATTGAGAGGATGCCCATCAATTAGGGAATGGCTGAGCAAATTGAGGTATATAATTGTGATGGAATATGATTGTGCTATTAGAAATGACAAGCAGGATACTTTTCAGAAAAAGCCTAGAACGATTTTCATGAACTGATGTAGATTGAAGTGAGCAGAACCAGGAGAACATTATATACAGTAAAAGCAACATTGTAAGATGATCAACTGTGAATGACTTAGCTATTCTTAGCAATACAGAGATCCAAGACAATTCCAAAGGACTCATGATGATAAATGCTATCCCCCTCTAGAGAAAAGAGCTGATGGATTCTGAATTCAGATTAAAGTAGACTCTTTTTTGCTTTCTTAATTTTTTATGTGTTTTTTGGTCTGTTTTTTCTTTCATAGCATGACTAAAAGAGAAATGTTTTGTGTGATTTTATATATATAATCTATATCAAGTTGCTTGCTGTCTCAGGAAGGGGGAAGAGAAAGAAAGAGGAAAAGAATCGGGAACTTGGAATTTTTAAAAAATGAATGTTAAGTATTATTTTTACATGTAATTGGAAAGAAGGAAATATAAAAAGAGAAGAATTTGATGTAGTAGAACAGGAAGGAATCCAAGGACAAAACTAGGATCAAAGGGTAAAAATTACAGGGGAACAAAAAATTGGTTCAGTACAAGAAAAGACTCTTGGCAATTAGAGCTATCCAAGAAACTGGATGGATTTCCACATGAGCAGACATTTTCAAGTGGATGCCAACTATCCTCTTATCAGAAACATTATAGACAGTATTCATGCTCTGGGTAGGAGCTGAGCAATATGGTCTCTGATATACTTCATAACTCTTCAAGCCTATGATTTTACAATTGAAATCAAGATTATATGTGATTACATGTTTACCAATATAAAGCATTATTTTGGGAGCTATTACTTATCAGTAGATATGTTCTTCTAGTTTGAGAAATAACTTTAAATTGACAATTGACACATTCACCTATGTCCCCTCAGTACTTATAGATGCACCTGATATTATCTCTACATTACATTATTGTACCTGGCCCTTGCTTACATCTTGTCTTTTAATCCTTTCCTGATTCATTTGTATATATTTAGCCTTACCAGCTAAATTGTAACTGCCTAAAAGACCGAAATTTTCTGGTTTTTGTTTTACAAACTTTTATACCAAAAACCAAAACCAAAATAGTGTCATGTATAAAACTGTTCTCCAAACATTTTTGTTCAGTAAACAAGTTCATCAGTTGTACTTTTGTCACCATTATTCCCTTTTGAATAATTATTTTTCCTCTATACTCATACAAAGATTAGATGTTGCTTATCCCTGTGGGTTACAGATATTCTGAAAAGAAAAAAAGACATGATGTCCAAAAAGTGAAATTAACTAATTTTAAAAAATTAATCTTTATGGGTGGTGAGGTCAAATAATACTTTAAAATTACCTTAATGTATACAAGATTGAATATATATATATATATATATACATACATATACATATATAAATATGTATGTTATATATGTATGTGTATATATATGTGTGTGTGTATAAAAACATTCAAGTAAGTAAATGGATTCTCTTTTTTTTGCGGGGTGATTGGGGTTTAGTGACTTGCCCAAGGTCACATGGCAAGTAAGTGTTAAGTGTCTGAGGCCAAATTTGTACTCAGGTGCTCCTGACTTAAGGGCCAGTTTTCTATTCACTGCACCACCTAGCAGCCCCAATGCTTTTTTTTTTAAGACTGATTTAGTCTAATCAATGAATCTGGGCTAAAATTTTAACACTAAAAAATAATTTTTATTTAGTAGAAACAGAACTGTTCATATAAATCCACCCAGATTTGAATGACCAGAATTAAGGGGCATGTAACTTCTATGAAGGCTTCTAATTGGCCA
>CM053600.1:45075976-45092258 GCA_028646575.1 Pseudocheirus occidentalis | reverse complement strand
AAGTTGACTTAAATCAAGATACTCACTGGACTTGTTGCTCAGTCATTATTTAATTCTATTCATTAAAAGTAAACGGGGGGGGCAGCTAGGTGGCACAGTGAATAGAGCACTGATCCTGGAGTCAGGAGGATATGAGTTCAAATCCGACCTCAGACACTTGACACAAAAACTAGCCGTGTGACTTTGGGCAAGTCACTTAACCCCAATCGCCCTCCAAAAAAAAGCAAAAAACAAAAAGTGAACAGGATGGCTTGACTGGTTAGAGTTTGCTGATGGTACTGCTGAGTCATGGATATTCTTTACAACTCTGTTAAAGAAATATTATATGACCTGAAATAGTTCTGTTCTTACTTTTGACTCAGTTTCCCAATTTCAAAGGGGAGAGAATTCATGTCTGTTTTATACAATATTTTGGATGAGGTAGTGTGACTCTTCTGCAGTGAGAAAGGTTGTGGCAAATTTAGCCGGGAAGTGAACAGATCAGCCATACATGTCAGAAGCATTCACTTATTGTTTACAATGCTTAAAAAAAAACTTGGATTTCAAAATCCTCTGACTAATATAAGAAATATCATAATGCATCAAGCCAGAGGTACATTTGACCTTGTAGTTTATCCTTGACAATGAAAGTATATCCATTTCTTTCCATGATCATATCCTTTAATGTTAGGCATAGACTTTAAACACATTTAATTTTCCTTTAATAACTTACTATAGATTTGTTGTCCCTAAATAGATTTAAATTCTTCTTGACATTTTTGTATTTTTTGACCTGCAACTTCTGGAGTTAATCATAATAAGCTACATAAATTTATCATTTGTTATATAAAGAGGCTTATTTTATTTCTCAAAAAAAATCATCTTATTCAGTATTAAAGTCAGAATATTCTGGAATTTGGTGTATATACTTCTATTCACCTTAGCTATGTCCTTTCCAATTTTATAAGACTAAAGGATCATATCTTCTCTAAACTTTAAAATGAGAGTTACTCTACAATGAGGATTGGGTAATAATGCAGTCTTTCTATCTTCCTCTACTCCCACTCAAAATACATCCCACTTTTGTATTCATTCCAGACTTATGCCATCCCTGGTGTACTGAATGTTCAATGTACAAATTCCCGATAATGAAGAAAATTTCATCAATTTCTTTGCAACATATATTCTGCCTGAGGCACTGAGAGGTTACTTGACTTGCCCTGAGTCTCATAAGTATTATATGTCAGAGGCAGGAATTGAACTCAGGTTTTCTTGTGTCCAAGACTAACTTTCTGTCCTATATACCACACTGTTTCTCTTCACTTCTTTCAAACTGACACAAAGGTTTTTCAAAAAACATCATTTTTTTCTAAGATGAAATTTGTGACCACTCCCCCCCTTTATAGTAGATAGGTCTCATTTGTTAACAAGGAGAGAGATTTGTTATGCAAACACGTCTGTTGGGAGTAGGCACCGACTTTCATACCTCGTTTAGAGTTACCAGGCACACCCAGAATATGTGATAAAAATTGATTATCCATTTAAAGTTGTTTCATGATCTATGAATATTTTTCCATCAGTGTTTTAAGTTATTTTACATGGAGTGAAATAGCATTATTTAAACAGCAAAGTATAAACATAATACGGCTCATTTATTAAGGTCCCAATGAGACAGCTGGAAGGAGCCTCCAGAGGTCCCGATGGAAAGAAGTTACAAATTTCCAAAGTTTCACCTACTATGTGTGGACCAGGTAATCCAACTGGACCCTTTTCTATACCTTCCATTACAATAAATTAAGTGTTGCTTGTTTCTTTTTTCTCCGGTCTTTCCTATCTGCTTGAACTAGTGGTTTATGTTTGTTTTTATTTTGTTTTAATTTTTTTCAGTCAGCAAATATCTATTTTCTTTCTCTCCTAACACACTATCTTCACTGAGAAAAAAGAAAAGCAAAAGCCTTTTAAGTAATCTGCATAATAAATCCAAATTAATTTCTATATTGGCCATGTCCAAAAAATGCCTGTCTCAGTCTATACCCTGAATCTATCACCTCTCTATGACAATGTGGATAGCATATTTTTGTTAATTTATTTATTTTTACTTTTCAACATTCATTTCCATACGTTTTAAATTTTCTTCCTCCTTTTCTCCTTCCCCTCCCCCCAAGATGGCATGCAATCAGATATAAGCTCTACATATATATTCCTATTAGACATATCTTCACATTAATCATGTTGTATAGAAGAATTATAATGAATGGGAGTAAACATGACAAAGAAAAATATAAAACAAGACAAAACAAAAAAAGAAAAGAGTTTGCTTCCATCTGCATTCAGACTTCATATTTCTTTTTCTGGATGTGAATGACAATTTCCATCATGAATCTTTTAAAACCGTTTTAGGCCGTTGCATTGCTGAGAAGAGCTAAGTCTATCAAAGTCAGTCATCACACACTGTGGCTGTTAGTGTATATGATGCTTTCCTGGTTTTGCTCACTTCACTCAGCATCAGTTCATATAAGTGTGGATAGCATATTGTTTTATGAGTTCTCTGGAATAGTGGTTGGTAGTTATGTTGGTCAGAATTCTTAAATCTTTAAGATTTTTTTTGGTTGGGTTTTTTTTGCCTTTATAATACTATTTTTAGTGTATAAATTGTTCTCCTGGTTCTGCTCACCTTAATCTGCATTAATTCATATACATCTTCCTCAATACCTCTGAATGTCCCATTCACCATTTCTTACAGTCAAATGATATTCAGTTATATTCACATACAATAATTTGCTCAGCCATTTCTCAAATTTTGAATTTCATTCATTCTTAATCTCAATTTATTTGCTACTAGAAAAAGAATTACTATAAATATTTTTGTACATAGGAATCCTTTTCCTTTTTGATCTCTTTGAAGAAAAGACTTAGTGATGGCTTCACTGAATCAAATGGTATGGACAGTTTAATGATTTTTTTAGGCAGAGTTTCAAATTGCTTTCCAGAATGGCTGGAATTCATAGCTTCATGAACAATATTACATTACATTATTGTGCCTGTTTTCCTATAGCCCCTCCAATATTTAATCATTTTCCTTTTTTTCAACTTGCCAATCTGATGAGGGTGAACTGAAACTTCAAAGAGGCTTTAGTTTGTATTTCCCTAATTATTTGTAATTTGGAGCATTGTTTTATATAACTATTGAAGACTGAGGTTTCTTCCTCTGAAAACTTTGTTTTTATCATTTGATCATTTATCATTTGTGGAATGGCTCTTATTATAAAACTGAACATGTTCCTTACGTATCTTAGAAATGAGAGCTTTATTTGACAAAATCACTGCAAAGAATTTTTCCATTTGCCTGCTTCTTTTCTAATTTTGACTGTGGTGGTGCTGTTTGTGCAAAAACATTGAAATTATATATAATTAGTTTTTCTCCCTTTCCCTTGGCTGGGGTGTGGAGCCAGCATGGTGCCCAGAGTCACGGTGAAGGACATGAACCAGCAGGAGTTCATGCGGCCCCTGGTTGCCTTCACAAAAAAGTCAGGGAAGCTGAAAGTCCCCAAATGGGTGGACATGGTCAAGCTGGCCAAGCATAAGGAACTAGCGCCCTATGAGGAAAACTGATTCTACATGCCGGCGGCCACCACCACCCGGCACCTGTACCTTGGTGGAGGTGCTGGCCTGGGCTTCATGACCAAGATTGACATGGGGCATCAGCACAACAGGGTCATGCCCAGTCACTTCAGCCAGGGCTCCAAGAGCGTGGCCTAGAGGGTCCTACAGGCCCTGGAGAGGCTCAAGACGGTAGAGAAGAACCAGGACAGGGGCGGGAAGCTGACACCTCAGGGACAGAGAGACCTGGACAGAATTGCCGGACAGGTGGCAACTACCAACAAGAAACATTAGAACAAACCACACCAGATTCATTAATAAATTGGCTAGTTCTTAACAAAAAAAAATTGTATATAATCAGAATTGTCCATTTTATCTTCTGATCCCAGTCTATATGCTTTATCAATTATGAATTCTTTCCCTATTTGTGAATGTGAAAGGTAATATCTTTCTTGTACCTCTAATTTGTTCATAATGACATCCCCTATGCTTAGGTCATACACCCGTTTGGAAGTTAACTTGAGGTATGGAGGTCTGTTCTTGGTTCCTCCTAGACTGCTTTCCAGGTTTCTCCGTAGTTTTTGTTGAATAGTGAGTTCTTACCACAGTAGCTAGATTCCTTGGGTTTATGAAGTCACTGTGTTCATTTGTTTCCATATGTTGTGTACTTAATCTGTTAATGTCTTTATTTTTGACTTCTTTAGTTTTTAACCAGTACCAAGTTGCTTTGATAATTACTGCTTTGTAGTATGGTTTGATATCTTCTAGTGTTAGACTCTCTTATTTCTCACTTTTTTTTCCCATTTTTCCCCTTGAGATTCTTGACATTTTGTTCCTCTGCATTAATTTAATTACTGCTTCATAAAAGGGTTGGTAGCATGATTGTCATGTTACTGAATAAAAAAGTTAGGTTAGTATTTTCATTTTTGTTATATTGGCTCAGTCTACCCATGAACAGCTAATATATATCCAATTATTTAAGTCTGTCTTTATAGACATATATAACATTTTGCAGTTTTATTAATATAGTTCTTTTTGTGTCTTGGTAGGTGGATTCCTGAGTATTTTAAATGGAATTACTCTTTCTATTTCTTCTTACTAGGATTCATTGGTAATATATAGAAATGCTAATAGCTTATAAGGGTTTATTTTATATTCTACAACTTTTCAAAAGTTGTTTCAATTAATTTCTAGTTACCTTTCTAGGGTTCTCTAAGAAAACTATATATTGCCAATAAAAAGTAATTGTTTTCTTCACTCTTTGCCTGTTTTTCCCCTCAATTTCTTTTTCTTGTCTTGTTGCTGTAGTAATAAGTACTGGTGATAATGGACATCTTTGCTTTACCCCCAATCTTATTGGAAAGTGCTCTAATTTATCCCTATTATATAAAACTCTATATCAGTTTTAGATAGATTCTATTTGTCATTTTTTAAAAAGAAGATTCATTTTTTCTTATGCTTTCTAGTATTTTTTTTTAACAGGAATGGGTGTTGTAGCTTGTCAAATGCTTTTTCTGCGTGTATTAATGCCATCATATGATTCGTGTTTTTCTTTTCATTAACATGGTTTCTTCTTTTAATAGTTATCCTAATATTGAACCAACCATGTATTCCTGGTATAAATTCAACCTAGTCATAGTATATAATCTATATGATATGTTTCTGTTGTCTCCTTGCTGACATTTTATTTAAAATTTTTTATATCAGTGCTTATTAGGGATATTAGTTTGCAGTTTTCTTGCTCTGTTTTTACTCTCCTCGGTTTAGGTATCAATACTATATGTGTATCATAGAAGGAACTTGATAGGACTCTTCTTCCAATTTTTTTCCCCATAAAGCTTACTTAATGTCATAGTTTTTTTTGTTTTTTTTTTGGAGGGCAGTTGGGGTTAAGTGACTTGCCCAAGGTCACACGGCTAGTTTTTGTGTGTGTGCGTGTTAAGTGTCTGAGGCCAGATTTGAACTCAGGTACTCCTGACTCCAAGGCCGGTGCTCTATTCACTGTGCCACCTAGCCGCCCCCTTAATGTCATAGTTAATTGTTTTTTAAATGCTTGATAGATTTTGTCTACAAATTCATCTGATTCTGTTTTTGTTTTCTCTGAGAACTCATTTATGGATGGTTAAAATTATTTTTCTGAGATTAGGAAATTTAAGTCCTTTGTTTCTTGTTTTGTTAATCTGGGCATTAAATTTTTTTGGTAAAATTCAATTGATTTTATTTAAGCTGCTTGTTTTATTGGTATGTGATAGAGCAAAATATCTTCTAATAGTTCTTTTTTTTCTTTATTTGTTGTGAATTCACTTTCTTTTTCATTTTTTATATTGTTAGCTTGGTTTTCCTTTTTCTTTTTAAAAATCAAACTAGTTAAAGATATACCTATTTAATTGTGGTTTTTAAAAGAAACTTCACTTCAAGTTTTACTTTGTAATTCATTTTTTTTTGCTTCTAATCTGGTTCATTTCTTCCTTGATGTTTCAGGATGTCTATTTTGATATTTATTTGAGCTTTTTTACATGTTGATGTTTTAGTTATTTAATCATATGCCTATTTGTTCACTTATTTTCTCTTCTGTTGATAAAAATGCTTAAAGATATAAATATTTCTTTAAGGATTGATTTGATTGCATCTCACTATTTTGATTTTTAATTGCATTTTTCATTTTTGTTAAAGATAATATCTGTTCTTTCTCTGATTTTTTATTTAAGCCCCCCATTCTTTAGAATTAAATTATTTGGTCTCTAATCAATTTTTAATAACTTCTTCAGAGTTCCTTAATGTAGAATTATTTCATTGCATTGCAATCCCTAAAAGGTCAATTTAATACGTCTGCTTTTTTTGCATTAGTATATGAGGTTTTTAATGTTCTAATACATGGTCAATTTTTGTAGAGGTAGCATATACAGCTGAGAGATATTCTCCTTTCTATCTCTTTTAAATAATCATCAGAATTCTATTACATCTAACTTTACTAAAATTCTATTCAGGATTTAACTCTTTATGTTTGTTTAGAGTTTTCTAGATCTGAACCATGAAGGTCTTCTTATTATAGTTTTACTATTTCTATGTGTAACTCATTTGATTTTTCCTTCAAGTATTTAGACACTATGCAATTTAGTGCATATATATTAAGTACTGACATCAATTTAGTATAATTTTTATCTCTTTTGGGTGGCTAGGTGGAGCCGTGAATAGAGAGCACTGGCCCTAGATTCAGGAGGACCTGAGTTCAAATTTGACCTCAGACACTTAACACAAAAACCTAGCAGTGTGACCTTGGGCAAGTCACTTAACTCCAACTGCCCTGCCTTCCCCCTCCAAAAAAAAAGCAAAAAAATTTTTATCTCTTTTGATCAAGTCTACTTTTGTTATTGAATTGTCTAAGACCATGATTGCTACCTCTGCTTTTTTTTTACTTCAGCTGAAACAGACCTTGTTTTGCCTTCATTTTAACTGTGTGTATTTTTGTTTCAAATACATTTCCTGAAAAACAAAATATTGTTGGATTCTACTCTAATCCATCTTGTTATCCTCTTCCATTTTGTATCATAGTTATGATGTTAGTTGTATATTTCCTTCCATTCTATCCTCTTATACTTTTTTCTATTTTAATTTCCAGTTCCTTCCTTAAAAAGAAGATTCTAGTATGTGAGGAGTATGCTTAGCACCAGAGTTCCATGCATTGAGGCAATCTGCTTTTGCTCCCTGTCTTTATCTTCTTTCCCTCACCTGGTGCCCATTCTTAATCTATCTTTCTTTCCTTTAAAATCCATCTTTGCAATCCACCTTCCTTGAATATAGTGGGTTTTGCCTCTTACTAATCCCTCCCTGGCTCTATCTTCCCTCTAATTCCCTCCTCTTTTCACTTTCTCTCACATTTCCCTTTTGAATGAAATGAATGTCTCCACCTTACTATATATATGTATATTCCTCTCTCCTTTGACCAGTTTTCTCCTCTCCCCTTCCTCCTTATTTATATAGTCTTCCTTTACACACACCAATTATATGAGATGAGGCTCTCCCTTTTTTCTTCCTCCCCCCTTTTCCCTAGTATATTCATTTTCTTCTCCATTCTCATTCTCTTGTTAAGATCATGAAAACAAAGCAAAATCACTCACAGGCCCCATTTTTTATTTTATTTCTGTTATCACCCCCTGATGATATTAAGGTCTGAGGGGACATTTGTATCATTTCCTAATATTAGAATGTATAACTTTGTCATTGTTTAGTTCCTTGTGATTGTGTGCTTGTATTTATTTCTCTTGACTCTTGTTTGTATTTCAAATTTTATACTCAGCTCTGGAATTTTCATCAGTAATGTTGAGTGTTTTCATGAGCAATGTTTGGAAATCTTCTAATTGATAAAAGTCAGTTTTCACATGTTGGATTTATACTATTATACTAAGTTTTGATGGCAAAGTAATTTTTAACTGTAAGTGTAGATAATTTTGTTTTTGGAATATCATATTCCATGCTCTCCACTTCTTAAGAGTTGTGGTTTGCAAATCTTGTGTGATCCTGACTGTGGTTCCACAGTATTTGAATTGTTTCTTTCTAATTGCTTGCAATATTTTCTCTTTGATGTGGAGCTCTGGATTTAGCTAAGATGTTCTTGAGAGGTTTCTTTTTGAGATCTTTCCTAGAGTCAAGCAGTCCTGAATTCAAATATGGCTTGAGCCACTTACCAGCTGTGTGACCTTTGAGAAGTCACTTAACCACTATTTGTCTCAATTTCCCCAGCTACAAACATTGGAATGACAATACCTACCCCTCAGGGTTGTTGTGATGATTAAATGAAGCAATACTTGTAAAGCACTTAGCAGAGTACTTGACTATATAAATATGTGTCCCCTTTCTCTTTCCTATCCTTCTTTCACATGAAATGTTTATATTTTTGCTTTGAATTTGCTTTGATTCCAAAGTCTGGGAAGTTTTCTTTGGGATTTACTTACAAATTATGCTCAAGCCTTCTTTTTTTGGTCTTGGCTTTTGAGTTGTCCAATGATCAATGAATTCTCACCTTGATTTGTTTTCTAGGTCAGTTGTTTTTGCTATTAGACATGTTACATTGTCTTCTCTTTTATCAGTTACTTCACTTATTATTTGATGGAGTTATTAATTTCTTTTTGGTTCATTTTAATTTTTAAGGATGCTGTTCTTTGGATTAGGTTTTGTACTTCTTGGGCTATGTTGTTAATTCTCTTTCCAAGTCTTTCTTCCATAGTTTTCATTTATTTTTCTATTCTTTTCTCTAGTGCTAATTTATTTTATAAAATCACTTTTTAATCACTTCATTTCTTCTAGGAAGTCTGATTGAACCTGTGACCAAGATATGTTTTTCTTTTGGATTCCTTATCTTCTTCTAGGCTTATGTCCTTGGTGTCCCTGTTACCATAACAGATCTTTAAACTGATATTCTTTTTTTGTTTACTTATTGCTCTAGCCTTACTTTTTTTTTTGGTTTTTTTGGGGGGGAGGGCAGTTGGGGTTAAGTGACTTGCCCAAGGTCACACAGCTAGTTTTTTGTGTTAAGTGTCTGAGGCCAGATTTGAACTCAGGTACTCCTGACTCCAGGGCCGGTGCTCTATGCACTGCGCCACCTAGCCGCCCTCTAGCCTTACTTCTAATTGTTCCAACTAAGCTGCATCATTCCAAGAATGGTCATAGATTAAAGTGGACAAAAACTTGGAAATGGAAGATATTTATCAATATGTCTCTGATCTATGTTCAATATGATTGTGAAATGTTATTTTTTTCCACAAATTATGGAAGCAAAAATGGCACTTAAGAAAAGAAAGTCAGAAAAACCAAGTAACCACCAAGGACATCTGTTCTGGAAATAACCTTGTTGAAAACATTGAAGTATCATTTTTAGCAAATGTCTCAAGGATATAAAGATGGCAAAAGAATGGGAGGGGGATGGATCATGGACAATATTACTAATCCCCAAATTGTGGCTGAGAAAACAATAATAATCAAGTCATTTATGAGTTTTTAAAAAAATCTTCATTAAAATCTTCATGAGAATAATGTACATGTGCAGAAAAGGCTTCCTTGATGAAAAATACGAGAGGGAGACAGGCCGATTTTTGAAAATGGTTCTCTACAGTAGACTATATTATTAAGAGTTACTTAACTGGGGGCGGCTAGGTGGCGCAGTGAATAGAGCACCGGCCCTGAAGTCAGGAGTACCTGAGTTCAAATCCGGCCTCAGACACTTAACACAAAAACTAGCTGTGTGACCTTGGGCAAGTCACCTAACCCCAACTGCCCTCCAAAAAGCAAAAAAAAAAAGAGTTAATTAACTGATGAAAGGGTTAAATGATGTAACATCTTGTGTTTACTGCTTCTTGATTAAGGGGGGGAAGGAGGAAAAATATTCTTAAAAGCTGTCCTCCAACAAAGTGGGTTTTTTTGTGGGGAGGAGGGATAATATGTTAAAATCATATAAGATTCATTAACAAATGTAACTATAGAAAAAGCTACTTAGTGGTTCTCTGATTAGCTATATCAAAGTACAAAACAGGAGAAAATATGCTTTCTAAATTTGTCCTGAAAGATGTTCTTCATAAAGTCTGAATTGAAGAGAGCTTCCTTATGCATACATAAATCCTCTAGATACTCATGTTTGTGACTGATATTGTGTTATTTGCATTAAGACTTCGAAAATTCTAAGGGCTCAATTAACTTGGCAATTATTGGAGATAACAACCATACAGAAAAAAAATGAAATTGATTTTAAAAAATTCTTACTGGTCAGTCAGACTGTGACATGCAGCTGGAAAATAACAAGTGGGGCAATAAA
This sequence comes from Pseudocheirus occidentalis, assembly GCA_028646575.1. Classification (NCBI taxonomy): domain Eukaryota; kingdom Metazoa; phylum Chordata; class Mammalia; order Diprotodontia; family Pseudocheiridae; genus Pseudocheirus; species Pseudocheirus occidentalis. The sequence goes on along the minus strand of CM053600.1, from coordinate 45,081,874 downwards.
TTCAGTGGGACAAAAACACAAATATAAACTAAATTTCTGATCTGCAGAGTGGATTGTATCAGTGCCTTTTTATCATCTCAAGCTACTTTCTGATTCCTCCCTGCCAAAAGTGGCTTTAAAAAAAACCTCAAATGTCTTCCCCATGACATTACATGGCTGTAAAACTTGTATCACCACAATCTCAAAATAATCAAAGTCTCACATGACCCCAAAGTATATGCTGGGTGTATACACAAAGTAGTAGAAGGAATCCAATAACAATAACTGACTTTTATATACATAGTGTTTTAAATTTTGCAAAGAATTTTACACAAGTTAATTCCTTTGAACTTCCTAAGAACCCATTGGTTCTTACTTTGAAACTTTTTGTAGCACAGAGGACATTCTTAGTCCAAGAAACTCACCCACTCACCCTCCTCCAAACTGAAAGCTACTCCAGGTACTAGATACTTCATGACTTAGAATCTTCTCAAAGCATTGCTCATGAGCCCCCAATGAAGGAGATTTTAACTAGTCAGTCAGATGACCCACTTAGTTCAAAGAAACAGCATGTTAATAACATGGTAACAAAACAATTCCCATAAACCTTAAGCTCACTCTCCCACAAATATACACACCCTTATTGGAATGAGTTGACTTGCACAGGGATTATGCATGTGGCATAACCACATGGGGAACATGTACAGACAGGGCACTGTGGAAGGTCTCAAATGTGGACAGGAAAAAAGCAAGGAAAAGTCAGTCTTTCCTCCAATAGCTGCTACTCTTAAGGTCTTCAGGTGATGTCATTTCATTACTGTCTCTTGAGTTTCCTGCACCTCAAACACTTCTCTCAACTGCTCTCTTACCAATTATCATATTTCTACTTCTCCCTAGAATACATAATTTCTCAGCTCCATCTGGTCTTTACCTATGCAACTTTCTTCAAAATCCCAGCATCCCCAAGGGATCCTGTAGTTAGTAAGCAATTTATGGGGAAGACTACAGTTCTTTCAGTATCCCACTGTGCCTAAGACTCTATCTCCATCCAAAATATCACCTTCAGCATATCCTGCTACACTATTCTTTATCTAGTGATGGGATGTTGTGGCTAGTTAATTCCTCCCCTTCAAGGGTGAGCATTGTCTCTCCTCAGATCTCTCAGCCAATAGTTATGAAGCTCTTTTCATGCAAACTGCTAAAAGAAAATAGCAGATGCTTGGGCTAAAATTCTATCTGCTTTTTAAATTCTTTCTTGAGCCACTCTTCCTCTGCTGAGCACTGCAAGTCCCCCAGTTCAATTCTTAGTTGACTTGTGGTCAGAATCCCATTTCAATTCTTAGCCCTTATCCTACTCCCTAGCTGAGGTAAAAATCCCAAAGTGTACATTTACTTAAAGAGAAACTGGATTGCATGAAGCTGGTAACTTAATTGGTTTAAACCTTACCCATAATGCTTCTCTGTTCTATGCAAATGACAAGGGTCGAGGGTAGAAGACTGAAAAAATTTAGCAATCTTTGTCCCATTTCTCCCAAGCAATAATTCACAGCTAGTTCTCTCTACAATCTCCCTAACAAACAATTTGCATGAGAAAATTATATTGGGGTATACTTAAATATCTTTAATATGCAAATATTAACAAGGTTAGGCTATGAGAACTAACATATAACACAGTTCAATTGCACAAAGTCCCATAACTGCAGTATATTAATTCAGTAAACAGAAGCACTTATAGCAATCAGCACATAATCAAAAGTATATATACTTATAGTACATACATTTAGACCAAAATACATCACTTAGCTTACGTAGTAATAGTTCCTGTGTAAAGTGTAAAGTGAAAAATTAGTATATATCACAAATATAAATGAAACAAAATAAGCCACAATAGGGCATTACATAATAATACATATATAGAATATAATAATACATTACAGTTACAAATAAAACACCTGTTACATACATATTAGCAATAAATATCATCCAGCTATCCAGGTAAACATTTTTTCTGATTGTCTCTGAAATACTAAAAAAAAGCTAGGTTACTGACATTTATACCAAGATTCTCTGAGCCTGTGAACAGTCTACACTATTATCATCATCATCTGCTATGCAAAACCAATACTCAGCATGCTAGAACCCTCTGGGTATTCTCTATTCTCTAAGAGACTCTGAAATCAGCATATTTGTAAGGAAAGAAGCAATTTCTGAGTTCAATATCCCCACCCCACTCCCCCACTCCTGACTCATGTGAATACATATAGATACTAGTGTTAGTAGGAAATTAGTTTAAATTTAAACTAAATTTCTGATAGTAAATAATGTAAGATTTATCGTAAAGAAATACTTCCTTTCACAATTTATTAGTGGATTTTGTTTGTGTCTTACTGTTTCTTTGTAGACAAAAGTTGTCAAACATTGATGGGGGCTTTGTAGATGATCATTTTTGTCCTGCAGGAAATTGATTTAAGCATAGTTCTGTCTGGTTAGCAGAATTTCAGCACTGGTTATATGAACAGCTCCCTCTATCTCCAAGCAGATCCTGCATTCAACACCTTGTACATTTCCCACCTACCTAGTTTTATCGAAGTTCATCTCTGAGCTAATCAGCTCATATGCCCTCTCAAGGTGTAAGGAGTGGTGAAATACACAAATATCAGTCAGCCTCTCCATCAAGATAATATCATGGACAGAGAAGAGGATAAACTAGGACATATAAAGCCATCTGAATTACTTTCAGCAGCATCTGCACAACATTGATTGACGAAGAAGGATCCCAAAAGACCAGACAAATGTTTAACTGTAGAATTTTGCCTATGATGATCTCCACATCCAAATACAAAACAAAAATGCAAAGAACATATGCTCACAGCCACGCAACATGTAATGAAAAGAATGAAAAGGGGAACCTCTCTGTGGCATCACATGACAAACCAGGACCTCTGCAGAAGGTCAGGAGAGGCAGATATGTTGGAGGGAGTTCTTAATTTAAAATGGCATTGGATGGCTCATGTTGCAAGAATAATGTATGTTTGACTAAGAGACTGGATCCCATGGGATCATAAATAGACAATTAAGAGGCCAAAAAGTCACTGGGGCAAGCAAATCATCAATTTACCTAGAAAAAGTTGGAAACAAGTATGGGATAATTTTCTGATTTTCTAGTGGATTGGAATTCATATTATGAACATACATGCATACATATTGATTGAAATACAATGTACAAGTTGAAGAGACAGGATGGAATAGACCATTTGAATAACAGATGGCTGGTGATGAGGCAGCCTTCAAGAAAGTATTCAAATTTAAATGGGAACTAAACAATTTAATACTAAAATTGATAGTCAAAGAAAAAAATTATGGATAGAGAATTTAATTAAACAAGATGAAAACAATGAGACAAAATAACAAAATTTTTGAGATGCAGCCAAAATAGTCCTGAGGGGGAAAAACGTACCTCTTAACACCTTTCTGAGAAAAAAAAGAAAGGGAAGAAGGGAGGATATATGAATGAATAAATGTGGTATGCAACTGAAAAAAACTAAACTAGAAAAATATTAGATAAAAATACTCCAACTAAACACACAAAAAAGAAATTCATAAGAATAAAAAAGTAAACAAAAGGGAAATCAAACAAAAAATCTTTATTTGATGAATAACCTAGGTGCTAATTTTTTTAGACTAATGAAATAGAAAAACTATTATATGAATTAAAAAGAGGTAAACCAAATTGCCAATTTAAAAGGGAATAGGAAATAACTAGAAAGCATTTTACTCAATTATATGCCAGTAAAACTGGCAATCTGAAAAATCATTTAGAAAAAAAATACACAGAACAAGAAATAATTTAAAATTTCCAAAACCAGAAAAATTAAATTAAATAGGCCATAAATAAACATTCAAATAAAAAAATCCTAGGACTAGATGGGAATTCTATCAAACATTCAGGGGCTAATTAACTCTAATTTTATGCTAAATATTTCCCCAAAAGGGAAAGTAATAGTATCTTTCTATGAGATGAATATGATTCTGAGACCTAAACCAGAAAGAGATAAGTCAGAGAAAGAAAGCCATAAACTGACAGCTCTAATGAATCTCAATTTAAAAATTATATTAAGCAAAATATTTGCAAAGAGGCTACAACAACATGTTCAAAAAATGATGTAATATAACCAGACTGAATTTATACTAAGAATGCAGGGTTGTTTAATATTAGAAAAAACTATTAATGTAATAGGCTGTATTAAAGTTAAAAACAAATAAAATTACATGAGTATATCAAGAGATACAGAAAATGCTTTAAAAACGGTAGCAAGTATTATCTCGGGTTTCACCATCCCAGAACCAGATTGTTATATCTTGTCTTTAGGGCTCTAGGGAGTTGAGTGTCTTTTCTCCATTACTTTCTGCTCAGTCATTCATTCAGGTTGTTTTCCCCCTACTGTTAGCTGACTGCAATTAGTAACTAGCTTCATTTTACTAATTAACATCTTATAGCAATTACAAAGGGATAGTTACTCTGAAGATGTATCAAGAACAGAAATACAAATGTTCTGCCTCCCCTTCCCCCAAACACCTTTCTCTCTGTGGAGAATCATCTCAGACTTAATTCAGTTTCTATATGGCATTGGTCTCATCAATTCATTCTAAATGCAACATTGCTGTCAAATAATTCTTGATTTCAGTTACTGGGTTGGGCTGGATCATAAAGGTCATTCTAGAACCTAAAACCTATTGTAGTCAATACGAGTTTGACTACAAAATCTGTCATAAACTTAGTTATTTGACTCCCAGATTCCCAGATGGCTTACTCTGACTTTTTAAAAGTAAAAAAGTCATTGTGGGGGGTGGAGCCAAGATGACGGCATAGAAGCAGCAAGGTTTCACAGCTCCCATATAGCTACTTCAAATGTCCATAAAATATGACTCTAAACAAATTTTAGGACTCCAAAACTCACAAAAATACAGAAAACACATCTCTTGCTGAAGGCAGCTTGCCAGGTGGGGCTCATTGCAGCAGGCTGGGAGCCAAAACCAGCCCATCCTGAAACTGCAGCCTGGCCCCAGGGCAGTCAGGAGGAATTGCAGCTGGAATCTTCAGGAGAGTGGATCTGCAGCAGCTGTGGCAGTCTCCACATTTATCAAGCCAGGAAAAATAAAGTCTAAGAGAAAGGTCAGTGGAATTCAGCTAAATTTGGGGGAGAAAAGCGGTCTGGCCAAACGGCTCCCAGGGCAAGGAAGCAACACAAGCAGCAGCCACCTCCACCCAGTTGCTTCAGAGCTCCTGGCTTGCAGACTGCAGGGGGCGGGGTGTTAAGCAATTGTTCAGAGGCCAAGTTCTCTTGAGTTGAGCAGCCTAGATCCAAATCATGGTCTTGGGTAGTGGTCTTGGGGTGCACTTTTTAAAAGAGCCAAAGCTGGTGGGGGCAGCAACAGCCCCCTAATAGCTCAGGCAGCTATGAAAACTCCATTGATTTAGGACAAAGCTTTCCCCTCTGGAATCAGAGTTCCACAGAGTCCAAAACACAAATAATTTACTGGCATCATGAGTAGGAAAAGGAAGCAAAGTAAGAACAGTAACCTAACTCTAGAATCCTTTTCTGGGTCAGAATTCCCACACCAAATGCTTCCAAGAAAAATAATGAGAATGATGCAAGAAAGAGTTAACAACCTGACTGAAGAGTCAACATCTTAAAAAGCAGATTAACTCATATGGCAAAAGAGGCTCAAAAAGCCAACAAGGAGCAGAATGCCTTAAAAAGTCAAATTTGTCAGATGGAAAAAGAATCTTAAAAGCATTCTGAACAGAATAATTCCTTCAGAATTAGAGTGGAGCAAATGGAAGCAAATGACTTTATAAGAAATCAAGATACTATTAAACAGATCCAAACAAATGAAAAAATAGAAGACAATGTGAAA
>CM053600.1:45053396-45075476 GCA_028646575.1 Pseudocheirus occidentalis | reverse complement strand
TTTTTTTTAGCTTTGTGAAACTCTGCTTCCAGGGGGGAAAGCTCTGTTCCAAATCGCTGGGGTTTTCCCAAGCTGCCGGAGCTATTAGTGGGGTGTTGCAAGTCCCCCCAGCTTTGGCTTGCTGAAAGCACACCACAGAACCACCACCCAATACCACATCTGGATCCAGGCCGCTCAATGCAAGAGCACTTGGCCCTGATCAAACGATTCAGTCCCCTTGCGGATTCCACAGGCCAGGGGCTCTGAAGCAGCCCGGTGGGGGCTGCCGCCGGTTCCCGCAGTCCCCTTCCCCCACTGCTTCCTTGCCCCAGGGGCAGATTGACTGAACTGCTTTTCCTCCCCCAAATTAAGTTTCAAAGTTTCACTTTCACTTTTACTGACAATCTCTAATCCTGGTTTTCTGGATGTGAAGATTCCCTCAGGGGATTTAGATCTTCTCTGAAGTAGACTCAAGCTGCAGCTTGGGAGGCTCGGCTCCTCCTGGCCTCCCTGGGGCCTGGCTTGGCCGGGGCTGCAGTTTGGGGCTGGGCTGGTCTTTGCTCTGGGCCTGCAGGCCTGCTGGATGAGCCCCTCCTGCCCAGCTGTCCCTCTCTAGTCCCTGTTTTTCATGCCTTGGTAGATGTGGAGGTGCTGGAGGCTGTAGATCTTGTCTCCTGAAGACTGGCTGCAGCGTGGCTCAGCTTGGCTCAACTCTGCTCCTTTACACTGCCCCAGGCCTGGCTGCGGTCTCAGCTTCAGGCTGGTCCAGCCTCAGCTTGTGTCCTGCTGCGATGAGCCCCTTCTGCCGAGCTGCCTTCAGCTAGAGATGTGTTTTCTGTATTTCTGTGAGTCTGAGAGTCCTAGACTTTGTCTGCGGTCATATTTTCTGGGTGTTTAGGGTGGGAACTGCGGAGCCTTGCTGCTTCTATGCCGCCATCTTGGCTGTGCCCCCGGAAAAACATATTTTCAAAAGGCTCAGAGGAATCTCATTATAGGATGCCATGGAGGAAAATGCTTCAGTGGAAATCATCCCAGGAGAGATGGGAAACTCTCTGTAATGAAATTCTGAAGCCACAAAAGCAAAATAATTAAAATGAGGAATAAAAAATGACAGTTGCGTGAAGAAATCAATAAGAATGCACAAGGAGCTCTCTCAATGATCAACTTAGACTCAAAAAAAGTAATTTATAGAAGGTGGTGCAAGGGAAGATAACAAAATTAAATATAAAAATGTGGCACAGTTTGGTAAAGAAAAGAATGTTAGGAAGCCTAAGATATAAAACAAATAAAAGGCTAGCAAAGGAACAAAAAGGGGTTTTAGGGATATTGGGAGGAAAAGGAGGATAACAGAAGGAATGAAAGTTTAACTTGGGATGAACTTACAGAAGAGAGAAGCCAGAGTTACTTAATTTTAATTTTGCTTCTATTTCTTCTAATAAAGGCAATGTCATCTGTATTAGAAATTGCAACAAAATGGGCTAATAGGGAGCTGATAACCAAGTTCATTAGTGTCTCAATTTTCCCACATCCCCACCAACATTGATCATTTTCCCTTTTTGTCATATTAGCCAATTTGATAGGTATGAGATGGTACCTATGAGTTGTTTTAATTTTAATTTCTCTAATCAATAGTGATTCAGAGCATTTTTTTCAAATCAGATAGGTCTGATTTCTTCTTCTGAAAACTACCTGTCCATATTTTTGACCATGTATCAATTGTAGAATGACTTACATTCTGATAAAGTTACTTGGTTCTCTACATATTTGAGAAATGAGGACTTTATCAGAAATAGTTGTGTAAAAATTGTTTCCTAGTGTTCTATTTTCTTCCTACTATCGGTTGCATTGGTTTTGTTTGTGAAAAAACCTTTTAATTTAATAAAAGTAAGATTATCCTCTTTTACATTTTGTAATTCTCTCTATCTCTTGTTTAGTCGTAAATTGTTCACTTCTCCATAGATCTGAGAGGTAAACTATTCCTTGATTTCTTAATTTGCTTATGGTATCACCCTTCATGTCCAAGTAATGTACCCATTTTAACTTTATCTTGGTATTCATTTGATATTTAAGCCAGGGAAAGCAAAAACAGAGAAAGAAAACTATAGACTAATTTTCCTAATGAATAATGATACAAAAATTCCAAATAAAATATCAGAAAAGAGAGTACACCAGTATATGACAAAGATCACATAATGTGACCAGGTGAGATTTATACCAAAAATTCAAGGCTAATTTAATATTAGGATACTTATAAGCATAATTAACCATCAGTAATAAAAACAACACAAATTATATGATTGTCTCAACAGATGCAGAAAAAGCTTTTGACAAAATACAACACCCATTCCTGCTTAAAAAACAACACTCTAAAGCATATATTCAATGAAGTCTTTATTAAAATTATAAATAGTTTATATCTAAAACCAAGAGCAAGTCTTTTCTGTAATGGGGATAAACTAGAAGCCTTCCCAATAAATCAGGGATAAAACAAGGACCTCCTTTTCTAATTGGTTCATCTTCTTTTCATAATCTTCTTGTTTTTCTTGGATTGTTTGTTTTTTTCCAGTTTTTCCTCAATCTTTCTCATTTGACTTTCAAAGTCTTTTTAAAGTTCTTTATAAATTCTTTTAGGGCAGGTAACCATTTGATGTTACTCTTGGGGGGTAGAAGAGAATTTCTTTGTTTCACTGTCCTCCTCTGAAAATGAACCCTGGTCTTCTCTATTTCCATAGGAATTCTCTGTTGTTGAAGTCTTTCTCCTTTGCCTGTTCATATACATACATGCACACATGCATATACATGCACACACACTCATGCATGCAAGCATGCATACATACACACATATAAAATTTGTGGCAGCTTAGTTTCTATAATCACCTCTACCCCTAGATGGGGGATGGTGCCTCTGATCTCAGATCCTCCTTCAATTCTCCCTTCTGGCCTGGAACTGAAACAAAGACATCCAGCCTTCTATAAGTGCCCACAGCCAGTGGTGTCCCTGCCCCACTGCTTCTGCACTCACTGGGCACGCACTTGTTCCATCTAACCCCCACTATTTCTCTGCAGCACAGCTGGATCTAGTATTCTTGGTCAGCAGAAGTTCTCTTTATCATCTCCGGCTCAGACATCCAACTTCCCTCACTGTCCTAAGGGTGAAAGCTACTGTGGCTGGGGCTGAGGCAGCCTCCCAACCTAGCTAACCTCAGGGCTTGCCACTTGTTGTTCAAGTGGTCCTAGCCTGGAGGTATTCACTCTTCACAAACACTAAACCTTGTCCTGGGATTTTTCTTCAGATCTTTTCTGATTGTCCCAAGAGAAGCACTGCTTTACCCCAACTCTCATTTGTTTTTACCACTCTATATTTTTCCTGCTATTATTATCTCATTTGTGTGGAAAATATGAAGAGCTTAGAATTTTTTGACCTACTCTACCACTTTCCCAGAATCCTCTCTTGAAGTATACACACACACACACACACACACACACACACACATATTAAGAACAAGATATGCAAAGATATAGACTTGAGAGTACAATTGCTGGATGAAAAGAGTAAATACAGATGGTTTGATGTCATTGTGGAAGGTCTCTAGGGGCTCAAGTACTTGCAATTGGTCCTGCAATATTTAACATTTTTGGTAATGACCTGGATAAAATTATAGATATGCTTATCAGTCTTATAAATGAGGAAAAGCTTAGAAAGTTGGGCAAAACAATAGGATAGAATCAAGGTTTAACAAAGCCTTGATGGTCTAAAGCATTAGGTTAAGCCCAATAAGACAAAATTTAGTAATACTAGATGTCAAGTCTTACACATAGACCTTATAAGCACCAGATTTGGGTGAGGTGTGGAGATACATAGCTGTAATGCTTGCAAATGGAGAGGCTGAGGCTAAACTCCCACACTACAGTGGATCAAGCTGTCAAGTGTTTACACCGAGTTTGGTTTGATCATATTTGTTTGCTTTGATCATATCAGTTTAATATGATCAGGGTGAGCTTGTGGTAGATGGGGGACACTAAGTTACCTAAGGAAGGGAAAACTAGCCCAGGTCAGGAACAGAACAAATCCTTACAGAGTAGGACAGAACCCATCAGTAGCCTCTGCATAGGTGAGACAGAGAAATCTTGTCTCAAAAACAACTAAACCAAACTAAATTAAAAACCAAATGTAAGACATGGGAGGCATAATTAGATAGCAATTTCTCTTTAAAAAAAAGAAAAAAGGTCTAGAGGTTTTAGTGGATTCTCAGTTCCAAAGGAATCAACAGTGTGATGACAAAAATAAATATGATATTTTAAAATCTTTTTTTTTGCTGCATTGAGAGGCATAACTTCCAGGAATACAGAAGTGATAATAATGTTGAAGTTCTGACCTTGTTCCAGAATACATCCAGGATATTGTCTTCATTTCTGATTGCAACAGCACATGAAGGACATTGATCAATTCTGGGAAGCCTTCAAAGGATGGCAACTGTCATGGTGCAGAGCTTTGAAGCTATGTCCTACAAGGAGTAGTTGAAGGAACTATGTATGTTTAGCCTGGAGAATACCTAAAGGGGACATGATAACTGCCTTGAATTATTTGAAAGGCTGTTTCATGGAATAGGGATTAGGTTTAAGTTTGGCTCTAGAAGAGAGAACCAGAAGCAATATGTGTCAGCTACAGAGGTGAAGGATTAGAAACAAGTTTCCCAATAATTAGAATCATCCCCAAGTCTATGGGCTGCCTCTGGAGGTAGCAAGTTTTCTGTCATTAGAGGTCTTCCAGTAGTAGATGAAATACCACTTGTTGGATGTGTTGAAGTGGGATTATTTGTCAGATATGGGTTGAAGAAACTTCCAACTCTAAAATTCTATGATTCTATAAATGATAATTGTCAGCTATACAGTAAACTTCTGGTTCTCAAAAAGCATGTCAGAATGGTAATTTTTTTATCCTATATCCTTAAAAAGGCATATTTGCCCATGTTAAGTAACAATTGATATTAGAGAAGTGGAAATGAGAATTGATGTCATTCATTTTGTAACTTTAAGCTGGAATGTCGAGCAGGCATACCTTAGAAATATTGCAGGTTAGATTCCAGACCACAGCAATAAAGTGAATATTGCAATAAATCAAGGCATGAATTTTTTATTTCCTAGTGCATTTAAGAGTTTTGTTTACATTATGCTATAGCCTACTAGGTGGGTAGTGGTATTATGTCTAAAAAAAGTACATAATTTAAAATTCTTTATCGCTAAAAATGCCAATTATCACCTGAGCCTTTAGTGAATCTTTATCTTTTTGCTGGTGGAAAGTCTTGCCTTGATGTTGATGGCTGCTGACTGATCAGGGTGGTGGTTGCTGAAAGCTGTGGTCATTTCTTAAAATAAGAACAATGAAGTTTGCCTCATTGATTGACTCTTCCTTTCACTTGAACACTTAGAGACCATCAGAAGGTTATTAATATGTCTAATTCCAATTTTGTTGTGTCTCAGTGAATAGGGAGATCCGAGAAGAGGGAGAGAGGAGTAGAGAAAGGCCAGTAGGTGGAGAAGTCAGAATACACATTTATTGGTTAAGTTTTCCATCTTATGTGGGCATAGTTCTTGGCACCCCCAAACAATTATAATAGTAAAGACCACTGACCACAGATCACCATAACAGATTTCATAGTAATGAAAAAGTTTGAAATAGTGTGAAAATGACCAAAACACGACACAGAGACATGATGTAAGTGCATGCTGTTGGAAAAATGATGCCAATCACCTTACTTGATATAGGATTGCCATAGAAGTCTGTAAAAAGTGCAATATTTGGGGGTGGCTAGGTGGCACAATGAGTAAAGCACTGGCCCTGGAGTCAGGAGGACCTGAGTACAAATCCAGTCTTAGAGACTCGACATACTTACTAGCCGTGTGACTTTGGGCAAGTCACTTAACCCCAATTGCCCTCCAAAAAGCAAAAAAAAAGATTCTTTAAAAATAAGTGCAATATTCGCAAAGATTAGTAAAGTGAAGGACCTGTACCTGAAGGGTAAACGTTTAACACCTAGCTCTCAAATTCCCACAATATACTCAAGTTTCATCTGCATTATTAACATTTTAGATATAATTTTCTAAAATAAAATCAACAAAACAATGAATTAAGCCCAAATTTGTATTATTGATGATTTTGGAGGTTCAAATTCTCACAATGAATATTTTAACTATGGGGCTTTCCAAATGAGCTGGCTTCAATATGGTCCTTATTGTTCTCCAAATCTCCATGATCATATGTTTTCCCTGAATTAAGTAGCTTACGCCATAAGGTCTAGAATTTAAATTCTTATTCACAAAATAAATTCTATCCAAAGGTTTTGACAACTTTCTTTTTATATTCTGCCTTACTCTTAAAAGAAACTCTCAAAATTATGCATTAGGACAGTTACAGTGTCAGAAGAGGCTTTAAGTGGTTAAGAATATTCCTGTCTTCATATGCTGATTTTAAAGTGAAACAACAAAATTAATTCTAAGCATATGTCTTATAAAACTGAATGCTCTGCACATTTTGGGGGCCCTCGGTAACGACAGGATAGAATAAAACTGGAATGTTATGATAATGAGAGAAGGAAAAAACCAAAGTGTTTAGAGTGACAGTAGATGGTGCTAGACAGGTATAAAAGAAACCATCTTTTGAGACCAACATTAAGTTTCCTTGAGGCTAAAAAGTCTGTAAAATGCGTGGTTTCAATTGACAAATTCAGAAGAACTATTTAATCAAAATTGTCGAAATGATACAAATTAATAGCAAACTTATACAAACTCCTATATCAAGACAATATTAAGGTTGTGATTAAATTAACAAAGACAGGGACTTCAGAGTTAAGAAGGTCAGTTCATGTTTTATCTTGTTTTTGTATTTAAACCAATACAATGTTAAATTTCCAAAAGAAGTTAATTTCCTGCTTAATGTCATATTCATTATTTGAAATGTGTGATGGGAAGTTAAAACTCTAATCTCATTTTTCATTGTTATCATTTATAGAGTATTTTATATCTGAAAAGTACTTTATAAATATTTATATTAGTTAATTTTCATAGCAATGTAACACAAAATGAAATCTTATTTGTTTTACAGATGACAAAACCAAGACATTGGACAAGTTAACAAGTTTTTCAAGGTTATATAATAGATTTCTTTTGTAGTCACTATGCAAAATGATTTAAACCTTAGTACAATCAGAGGGTGAATTAGTACAAATGATATTTGTCTTTTTTTTTTAATGGAGAGAGGATATCATTTTAGATGGGTTGTTGAATCACTGATGATAGATAGTTCCCATAATGAAGTTCCCCAAACCGGTGAAACCAAAGGTCTTTGACATATTGTTTTATCAGTGGTTATGGACATAAGTTTCAACAACCTTTATGGAAGTATACACCTGTGAAAAACTGCCACTCCCAGAACCTACTGAATGCTTAGTGTTGTACATACTTCCTGCTGTCACCCAGGAGACAAGTCTCATCCACTAACAAATCAGCACAAGGCTTTTCTGTTCATCTCACGGTGAGACACAGATGAATGACAAAGTCAACAACAGTCACACAGCGTGGGTATAGAACACGACTGCCTGAAGCCAGGTATTCTATATAACCTGAATTCTCAAATACGCTGTGAAAGATGCACCTTTGCTTTAAGAGAAGTCATAGTTGCTAACTCAGAGAAGATTGAGGCTTGTTGGGTTTTACTCTACTGACTACCTTGAATAAATTTATTTTGGAGTCCTTAAAACTCAGAGGCTGAAATTTTAACATTTAAATTAGACTTTTTTATAATACCTATGAATTGCTATAGACCATGGGTGGAACATGTGATGTAAAGTTCTCTTACTTGGAAAAGATAGACTTTTAATATAAAACTTCCTGAGAGCAGGGGTAGTGTTCATAGCAAAGGGTTAAGGAAGATGGTTTTAGTGAAGGGTGGTGGTGGAAGTATCTAACATTAGGGCAGCTGGGTAGCGTGGTGGTAGATGACCATCCTTGGAGTCAGGAAGGCCTGAGTTCAATTTAAGCCTCAGACACTTACTAGCTGTGTGACGCTGGGCAAATCATTTTCATATTTATATAGATATAGATATCGATATCTCTGTGTGTGTGTGTGTGTGTGTGTGTAATCTTTTGGATCCTTAAAATCAAAAAGGAAAGTAGTGATGCTCATAGCATTTCCTTTTCAAATGAGTTTATGTGAAAATGCATTAACAAACAGAAAGTCCTAATAGGAATGGTAGAGACCATCTTTTCCAGTTGCAATGAAAACGTATTCAGAAATTAATATATATTAGGCATTGGTTGCTGTTCAGTCATTTTCAGTTCTGTCTGACTCTTCATGACCCCATTTGGGGTTTTCTTGGCAAAGATACTGGAGTGGTTTGCCATGTCCTTCTCAAGGTCCTTTTACGGATTAGAGAACTGAGGCAAACAGGATAAGTGACTTGCCCAGGGTGACCCAGGTAGTGTCTGAGGCCAGATTTGAACTCGGGAATTTGAGTCTTCCTAATTCCAAACCTACTGCTCTATTCACTGTGGCACCTAGCTGCCAATGTATTAGGCCACGGTCAATACACATAAGGGAAGAGAGGGGATTCTTATTTTTTTTAAATGCCATAGAAACTATTCTTGTAGATAAATAGCAAGTGACTTTCAAATGCTAATAACTGGGCTATGGGCTATTGTTCAGCAGACAATACACAATACCATGTGGGAGACCCCAATTTGATGCTAACTGTAAGTTTTTGTATCTTTCAGCCAGAGCAAGGAACACTAGGGATGACATTCTGAGCCTTTAAAGGAAAGAACTGCATGATGTACAAACACTTACAAGCCATCAGTAGAGACCTGTTTAGGGAGAGATTATGGTCTCAATGGCAACGCCCCATCTCTCTTGGTCACAGGGTTATGATACCCTTTATAACTCATGCACTGGGAGGTAGAAAGGCATTTAAATAAAAGGCTGAAAGAAATCCTCCTTAAACCCCAGCCAGATCAACTCTGAATTGGAAGTCTGCCTCAGGGCCCTTAGAAGCAGCCAAATCATTTTTTTTATCATCAACTTTGAACATGGGACAGAATATTGATCGACTATGTTTCATCTGAGTGCATATTTAACAGATGATTTCATAAGTCTCTGGTACTATGAAATTCTCATTTAAAAAAAAAGACATGTCTCTGCAACATACTTAATTTTTTTCTAGAAGCCATGATCTTACGTAAAAAAAAAATATTGTTGGGATAGGTAGGTTCATTTATAACTCTGTTATAGATGGGAAATATGTTTCTGAGTTGCCAAAATTTGTACTATACAAACTTCAAATAGGAAGAGAATGTGGGAAAATGGAATTGGGAGGAAGAATTTCTGTCAGTCTGGAATCTGTAGAAAGGTAATGGAGGGCTGCCTCCTTGTTGGCCACCCACTCTGCACTTCAATGGTACTGCCTTGGGTCAGCTCAACAACAATTTTATAATTGGCCAGGCCAATCAAAGGGGGAAGGTTTCTACAAGCAAAAAGGCATCACAGTAAGGTTTGTTAATATGCATTAAAAAAAACCCCTTTGGTCTGAGGCAGTCTTAAGGTCTATATTGAGTTGTCTTTGCCACTTGCAATGCTTCTTCTAGTGTCTATTAAAATTAATGGGAGAAGATATTTAATAGGTTCAACTAACAATGCTGATTGAAAACAATTTTAAGTTGTTCTTCCTAAATTCACTTCTTAGGGCCGAATCTTCCAAACTGTGGGTTGTACCACTCAGAGGTAGGGGACAAGACCCTCACAGATTGCTTGAAAGAATGAACAAAATTATTGGGTATTTTAAAGTATAACTTCCACATAGATATGTCCTTTCTTCTCTACGAAAACAAAGTTTACATCAAAGTTAACAAAAGGAAACCTAACATAATTGAATTCACTCCAATTGAAAGCGAACTTAGTATACAGATTATTTAATACTTTATGCACAAATGAGGGTAAACTGAAGTAATTTTGAGTCTTAATGATGGCTTAGGCTCATGATACAACTAAGTTGTGCCATCACATTGCTGATCTTGAATGTAAAGTGTGTGAACTTGAAATTAAACAATATTTTGTGAAAGTTTAGTACTAAATGTCTCATATTTTTAAACAGCATTCATTTTGATAAATGTACTAAAAGTTAATTTTTAAAACTTTAATTACAAAAAAATTAAAACATCATAAAATAGCCATAGGTAGTCATTTGTAATTTTTGATAATTAAATTTAAATATTAGGGGGCAGCTAGGTGGCACGATGAATAGAGCACCGGCCCTGGAGTCAGGAGTTCAAATGCGGCCTCAGACACTTAGCACAAAAACTAGCCATGTGACCTTGGGCAAATTGCTTAACCCCAACTGCCCCTCCCAAAAGCAAAAAAAAAAAATTAAATATTAGCTGAGGAAATTATTTGCATCTCCTTGTCATTGTCAAGATAAGTTTCATTGGGTATTAGGCTAAATGTAGTGCTGACAGATGTACTTGGAGACAACTATACCATGCTTGGTTGTCATCTGTCTGTCTTTCTCTGTCTCTGTGTCTCAATCTTTCCTTCACTTTGAGTTTCTTTTTTGGTATCTCTTCTCTTTGTCTCTGTTTCTTTCTTTACCTAGTTCAAGTGTTCATTTTCTATAATCTTGACTTTCAGACTCAAACTCATAGGATTCAATAAATTCATTGTTAATGACCGTATAATTTATTAACATAATCAAAAGTCATAGAAAATAAAAATAATATTAAAATGTCAAATCAAATGAACAATCATTTATCAAGTATTTATTGTATACTAGATACTGTATTGAGAGTTGGGAAGATAAATACAAGCAGAGAAAGATAAAATCCTTGCTCTCAAGGCAAGATGTATCTCAAGGATACGTCTAATGAGGGAAGACAAAGGGGAAGGCGAAGGAATAAACATTTATATAGCACTTACTACTGCCAGGCACTGTACTAAGCACTTCACAAATATTTCATTTGATTCTTACAACAATCTCATAAGAGAGGTGTTGTTATTAGCTCCATTTCATAACTGAGGAAACTGAAGCAAAAAAGTTAAGTGACTTGCACAGGATCACTCAACTAGTATGTACCTGAGGCTAGATTTTAACCTAGATCTTTCTGATTCCACATCCAACGTTCCATGAATCAAGCCACCTCGCTGCCTCGACACTTAAGCAATGAACGATACAGCAAAAGGAACAGATCATACATGAAAGGAAGATGAAAGGGGGAGAGAATGAAAGTAGTGTGATTATGACACAGTCCACAGAGTCAAAAGAGCAGCCTGGAGAAGAAGGAAGACAGAGGTGGCCCAGGTATGTTCCTTAAAGTGGAGATTCTGGGAGATACCAAGTGCATCAGAGGGAGAGGTCACACTGGAGGACATTTCCAATGTGAGCATTACAGGGGTGGAATGAACTTCCAGAATGAGAAGGTCTCTGCAGCATGGTAGACAAAGTCCTGTGGAGAGTCAAGAAGGCAGCCTGGAGAGGAATAAAAGATGTGGCTGGCCTGGTTGACCTCCTTAAAAAAAATGGTGGCTCCAATAATGTTGAAATCACTTTCCTCTCTTCTTCTCTTTGGTTTTTAGGGGAACAGAAGAGAATGAAATTAAAACTGAAATATTGGTAGGAACTTTGCTAATGTACCACTCTGGGAAGTCAGAAGGAGAAAAAGACACTGTGGATTATCTCCATTTATTCTTACCAATTCTAGTTTCTAATTTCACCCTGACAGCCTCATTGATAGATTTGATTGCTCCATGCTTCCTCCAACTCTCTAGTCTCTTCCCAGGGCACTTAGCACATTGCATCCATTCTCACTGGGGCAATGCTCCCGTACCCCTTCCCTGACACATGACAGAAACATGGAGTCCTACAGGAACTGTTCCTTCTTTCTTCTTTTCTGTCTCAAAACAAAATTCCAAGATGAAGTTCTTTTAAGTCCAAAAGATCTGGTTAATCTAGGAAATATGTGGATGTACATATTCTAGCTCACAAAGTATCTCTCCCAATATGGAAAACAGGTGAAATTGTGAACTGTGATGTTTGTATTTCTGCCTCTGCTGAGGGACTGTTAGCTGAGTTCCAAGTGTAACTTGAACTTGCTTCTGGAGACAAAAGTAAAAGGAATTGAAGAACACTCTCCACACCCAAGATTAATGGGAAGTGGTAGCTGAAAATGTTTAGATTTTTGGTTCATAGCTTACAATATAGGTTTGACAGATTCCTGGCCAGAGATTGAGCACATCTAACAAAAGATACTAAAAATATATTTGCCAAATATCTTGCAAATCTAATTTTTTTCATTTCACTTTTATTTGCACTCTAATGTCATTCATATTTACTCCCGTGCCATAAGCTTTTGTTTCTTCTGGGATATCTTTTTCTTTTGATCAACCTCCTCTTCTGGTTTAGGAACAATTTATTCCTTTTCAGTAAGAATTATCTTAATGTGGCAAGGAGAACTCATGTACGGATTGATTCGACCATGAGCCCTGTAAGTACGCTGTTGCATTTTGGGAGCCTTGTTAACCTGGATATGTTCAATGACAAGAGATTCCACATCCAAATCCTTTAGTTCTATGTTACTCTCTGCATTTTTAAGCATATGCAGTAAGAATTCAGCGCTCTTTTTGGGCCACTGACCCTGTGTCCAACCCCATTGCTTAGCTTGGGCACATCTGGCAACTCCACCATTACATCAATGAAAGGGAACACTTTGTTTCTTCAATGTGACATCTTTCAAATACTTGGTAGCTTTTCAGATATGCATGCCCTTGATAGCCTGGGCTGTTTCACGAGTGTTCTTGAAGTGGACCCGGAGATTTGAACACCCTGACTTGCATGATTTTGTGGGGTTCTCTGGATCAAGAGAGTACCTCACCATTTTAAATGATTACCTAGGATGGCTCAAGGGAAGAGGAAGGTTACATATCTAATTTTAAAAAATTTAGAATTAAAAGGACTGGAGAAGGACAACACTGCCTATGCATGTAGCACTCTAGCTACTGAGACTCTATTGGTATGCTTTGCTTTAGTAATTACTCTTAATTAAATATTAAAATTACTATATATAATTTATTAGCAAATGAGAGCAATAATAAATGCAAAGCTATATACATTATTTTGGCTAATATCAATGTCACAACCAAAGTCACCTCAAATCTTTAGAATCAGTACTTAACTTATCTTCACAGGTCTGGAAACTCAATACTCTCCATTCCAAAATTCCCTTTCTTTTAAGGTAGTAGCTGATGAGTCCTGTACAATCCTGAATATGGCTCCTTGATACTAGAAATTTTTTCTTTCTGGCTACTTGCTATATTCATTTTTAAAAAATCTGTAAGCTCTGGGTTTGGGCTCTCATATTCCTAAATTTGGGAGTTTGGGTAGGAGAAAAGTATATTCTTTTTAAATTTACTTTGCCTCTGGCTCAAATAAATCAGAGTAATTTTCATTTATAATTTCTTAAAACATTGCATCCAGGTTTTTGTTTTTGTTTTTTGCTTGGTTTCGGTTTTCTGATGATTCTCTAATGACCTCTCTTTCATCTGTTTTCCAGGTTGTTGTTGATAGTAGATACTATATATTTTTCTTCTTTTTTTAATCTTTTGATTTCGTTCTAATATTTTTTGTTGTCTAATAGAGTCACTGGATTCTATTGGTGCATTTTAATTTTCAGGGAGTACATTACCTGGGAAATATATTCCACTTTCTGTTTAAACTATTCTCTTTCCAATTCTGTTTTTACAGTTCTAATTATACTTATACTCTTAATTTTTATTTCTTATTTTATTTCTCCTACATATTGTAGTTCTGACCAAGAATTTCTTTTTTCCCTTTGAGGCTGTGCTTATAATTCTTGAGGAATTACTCTTCTCTTCTGAGTATACTTCTTGGGCATCTTTTGACAAATGATATTTCATTACTGTCTTCTGTTTATTTATAATTACAGAAATGCTTCCTAATTTGGGACTTTGTGCCAAGGCCAGGCTCTGTCCCATTCAGAACTCTTGTATGAGATAAGTCAGCCTTTCTTTGGTTCTGGCCTCAATGATTTGAGAGTCTACCACTGACTTCCGATATCCTGAGGTGTCTAGAACTAAAAATGGTAACAGGTTTCAGGCTCCCACGGATCATGTGAGTTCAGAATTATGTGGTTACTAAGGCCTTCTGGAATATCACAAGTTAGACAGAAGTTAAAGGTGAAGATTTCAACCCCTTTGGGGTGTTCCAGGCAAAACATTTGAGCTCCTAGCCCTATTGAACACAGTTAGAGTTCTACTGCTTTCTAACTATTGTGAAAAGAAAAAAAGAGCCTGACTAAATCTAGTTTTCTTATAGTATAGATTTAATACTGGGATAAAGTGACATTTGTGAAAAAAATTAGCATTTTTTAAATTTTTTTGCTTTTTGGAGCACAGTTGGGGTTATGTGACTTGCCCAAGGTCACACGGCTAGTTTTTTGTGTTAAGTGTCTGAGGCCGGATCTGAACTCAGGTCCTCCTGACTCTAGGGCCGGTGCTCTATTCACTGTGCCACCTAGCTGCCCCTAAAAAATTAGCATTTAACAAAAGGAGATTTACTTAGCCATAGCAAGGGAAGAATATTCAACAAGGAGGCACAGCTTTCTAGGGTTGGTCCTGCTACTGGGTGTGCTGCTTCCTGACCCTCCCTCCCACCACCTTCCTACAAAGTGGCTCAGACTTCAGGTATCCCTGAAGGGGATTATTCCAGGCTCTGGTCCTGGCATTGGCAGACTCTATGCTCGTTTCCCCTTGCTCAAGTTGTCTTCCCTGGTAGAAAGTTCTGGCAGGTTTTTGCCTACTTCTGCGTAGCTTGATGAAGGGATTTGCTCTTTGGTTTTCTTAATCTCCATTTGGTCTGTTCCTACTTTTAGATATTAGCTAGAGTACATGCAAGACAACTGGGCTCCTCTGTGACCTTTCATGGCACCATATTAACCAGAAGCCTTGTCAGTTATACTTAACTCAGGTTTACTGATTTATATCTAAAATCAACACTAAGAAGGTTAGAGTTAACTCTAATAGTAACCTTAGAATAAACATAAAAATTAAATATTCTTAAATTTGCAATGAAAAGTTATAGAGAATAAAATGTGAAACTAGAGCAATGAGAGTTGCTTTAAATGGTATATTAAAATAAAACTTCTTCAAAATGTTCATTCAGGAAATAAGTTAATTGAATCAAGAGATGTTACAAATAATTTACTCCAACCCACTTACACTGCAACAGGGATAACTAAGGCTCAGCAAGTTAAAATGTCTTATTCAGTAGGTTATTATCAGGACTATAAACTATCACCCTCTCTCCCAGCCCAGTTCTCTGTCCATTGGCCATATTGCTTCTAGTATCCTTTTTAATGTATTATAACTCCAAATTCCATTTTTCTGAGTCTTTTTAATTTAGACTGAGAGATTTAGGATGAGAAAGACACATTTTTGATAAACACAACTAAAAATTTGAGGGCAGGTATACATTTTTAAAAGTCTGCTTGTTTATATAAAAAGGAACAATAAAATCTATCAACAGTTAAAAAC
Source organism: Pseudocheirus occidentalis (assembly GCA_028646575.1). NCBI lineage: Eukaryota > Metazoa > Chordata > Mammalia > Diprotodontia > Pseudocheiridae > Pseudocheirus > Pseudocheirus occidentalis. The sequence continues at coordinate 45,059,908 of CM053600.1, read as the reverse complement.
TCAATACCTTGGCAAGGGGAAAAAGAACTTTTAAATACACCATATTAATATTTCCCATGAAATAACCTACTTTAAAATATGTTTACAACAACATGTCAATATTTTCTTTTATCATTCATATAGGATCATTATATATTTTACTGGCATAATGTAGAGGAAGTTGATCACAAGCAGGCAATGAATCTAGCTCTGAGATGGAACACAGCAGAAGCTTTGTTAATAATAATAACAATGGCTAACATTTATGTGGACCTTACTATGTGCCAAGCACTGTGCTAAGTGCTTTCAAATTCTTGTCTCACTTGATCCTCACACTTCTGGGAGATAAATGCTACTATTATCTTTTACAGAGGAGTAAACTGAGGCAGGCAGAAGTTAAGTGACTTGCTGAAGGTCACACAGTTAGTAAGTGTCTCATTTTTAAATCGATTCTTCCTGACTCAAGGCAACTGCACCACCTAGCTGCCTATGGTCTTGTACCAGTACAATTACACAAGTCTTGTTTCTTACTCATTTTAATAGTAGAGTGTATAGACCTATCCATGACCTTTAGTGGAACTTAGCCAAAATTCTAGGTTTATCATCTGGTCCAAAACTTATTATCACAAATTTTGCCATATCCTTCAAAAATATCATCTTAGGAATTACACTGTAGATGAACATGACCATTTTCCATAGTTCACAAGTAGAATTAAACGATATAAGCATTATAAGATGCTTTGGTACCCACATGTGCAATATGCCGTAGACATTCCTTCCACTTTTATTTTATGCCAAAATTCACCCTGAATGTAAACGTGTTTGTGCTTGTGTTTGTGTGGGTTTGCATGGGGGAAACAGATGTAGTTTAAAAGTTGAAAAGGGTGGAAGGGGGGCAAGTAATTAAAGAAAATTCTTTTCCCCCAGTTATTATACATCACTGTGGCTAAACAAAGTAAAAACCAGAATTTTGTGAATATGAAGACCTAACTACTATTTATTTATGGATAAAAATGATTGAAATCTCAGATCCAGACCAAAAAGTACTTCTTTAAAAGTGGCTGAACAGTACTTCACTGAACTGATTTCATTCCTTCTGTTTCCACCCAAATATATGCAGAGTTTAGCTACTACAGGAAGACTATGTGCATTTATAGAATCAGTTAAAATGATCAGTCTTAATCGGCATCCAACCAAGTTCAAAACCAATTCCACAAAACTGAATACTGTATCTGAAATTTTACAAGATGAAAGAATAGAATGGAGTGAATAGAAATTAAACTTGCAATTAGATCTTCTTGTCTGAGGTCTCTTTTTAATTTCTTACAGAGTCCTGAGAATCCTCAATTTTGAATACAGCCTCAATTCAAAGCCGGATGTTTTAAGTAATTTCTTTCCAGTGAGGAGAAATAAATGAGAGGAATTTGCTTTGATGTCTGTCAGTGCAGTTCACTTGCTGTCCCAGAGTGGTGTTGCTTTTTTTTTTTTGGTTTAGTAAATTAAGGCTGTCTCCTACTGAATTTCAAATTTTAATTAATATGTGAACCTCCCTAGCATTCTGACTTACATATATTGAGAATTTAGAACAGCATTGGGAAAAAAGACTTTGGTTCCTCCCATTGAAACAAGGCAGAAAAATATCTAGAGATAGCAGGCTAGTCAACAGTAAATAAACATTTAAGATAAATGATAGTGTGCAATTGAACTCTGTGCCACAAGTGTTTACATGACTGGGTTTGGCCAATGCCAAAGAAGGGGAAGTTTTGCACAAAAACAAACTTGGAAACACAGCTTTAAAGATCACAAACATAGGCCTTCTTGTTTAAAGAAAATGCAAGAGCACTTTGGTAATTAGACATAGCAAAGTTCATGCTGCCTATGAGTGACATACATTTAAATCAGTTTCCAAATTTATACTGTTCAGAAAATGAGGAAACAAATGTTGCTCCCCAACCCTCTGGGTTCTGAACAATAAGAACCTGTCGACTGGCTTAAAGTCCAGCCTTATACTCTTAAGAGGGCAATGGAAAAGTCCCTTGTACAATAGAGAAAATTTATTTTATTTTATATTTTGGTCTTTTTTTTTTTGGAGGCGGAAGGCAGGGCAATTGGGGTTAAGTGACTTACCCAAGGTCACACAGCTTGTAAAGGTGTCAAGTGTCTGAAGCTGGATTTGAACTCAGGTCCTCATGACTCCAGGGCCCATACTCAATTCACTGCACCACCTAGCTGCCCCCAATAGAGAAAATTAGCCAAAGGTACCTAACAGAGAAAAGTAATTCTTATCCACTACCTCATCAGTTGATGTGGACAGGGGATCAGGTGCACCATAGGAAATCTTCCTGTACTCATTTACACATTTGGCAGCTAAAGAAAGCCCTGATACCATAGGAGAGGTTGGTATAAGGATTTGGGGATCCCCAAATTATCCTACAGAATGGTAGAAGTTAACCATCTGAATGAATACTTTGCTTGAATCTGCTGTGAACTTTCGAAAACAATACTTTGTACACTACAGACAAAATCTTTCAAGATTATTCATTCCAAGTGACAAGACTAAAAAAAAGCAGAAGCCTTTGGACCCCAGAGTCCAAAGGTGATGGCAGGGGTAGTAGGTTTGCTCTACAGGGTTCAATGTCAAAGAATATCCTCTAGACAGAGGGAAATACTAAGAAGGCAGAGTAAGAGAAGTCCAGTGAGCTCCAGCTTCCTTCCCCACCCCATCTCTCCAACGAGACCTAGAATACACACCAGACCAAATTCTGATGGGGAAATCCAAGAAAAAGTCACAGTATGTTACTTTTCTTGTTCAGATAACAGGACTTGGCCAGGAAGAGGAACACCCTCACCTTGGCAGAGGCCATGTACTAAAGCAAGCAGAGGTCCCCTTCTGAGGCATCTTGCACAGAATACCACAACAGATACCAAACGACAGCTTTGTCACATACTACTCAGTCCCCAATTACAAATCTAGGAAGGATGGAGGAAGGGTCCTGCTTCCAGGGGTGGATTTCTGGAGAGAGTGGTTACAGTTCCTGGGCTACGTACCAGACAAGAAGAAAGTTAAAAATTAAGTAGCAGCTGTGTGGCTGAGCTGGGTGAGACCTCAGTTCCAGTTTCTACTATAATCGAAAGATTGAGAGGAATAACTAGGACAAGAACATCAGACCAAAGGCAAGCTTGCAGTTCTGTCACTCTGAAGCAGTAGAAACTTAAAAAAATACAAAAATATGTAGACAAGGTTGCATTTTAAACCAAAGTCAAGCAGCATCCTGCCGAGATCCTTATGTATGGATCAGTGGCTCCCATTTCTATTGGAGTTCAACCCTATTAGGCTGAGTCCAGTGGCAGTCCACTGTTGCTCTGAATGAAAACCAGGTCAGGAATTTGCAGATCTCAGACCAGGGGGCATTGTTCAAACCTTGTCCTAGATCAGACCATTTTGGAAACATTCAAAGCTTGCAAGTCTATTGCAAGCCTGAGTCTCCTGCCCTTAAGAGGCTAGAAGAGGGGTGGGGAACCTGTGGCCTCAAAGTCACGTGTTGCCTTCTATGTTCTTGAGTTTGGCCTTTTGGCTGAGTCCAAGGTTTATGGAAGAAATCCTTTTATCAAAGGGATTTGTTATTTGAAATTTGGATTCAGTGGAAGGGCCACACTTGAGGACCTTGAAGGCCACATGTGACCTCAAGGCCACAGATTCCCCAGACTTGGCCTAGAATAACAAAACATTCAATACCCCAAAGAAGATGGCAATAGGGTTAGCACAGACTTTTCCTCCAGAAGTGCACTGATCCTAGCCTTAATATAAAGTTTGAAGTCAGAATGCATGTTGGAAGAATGAGTGGGGAAAACCAACCAAACAAACAAACAAAAAAGGGGTGCTTATGACACAATCCTAGAAGTGACTTGAAAACACCTATAAACAAAATTATAGAGAAAAACATAGCATCGACACACGCTCAGAATTCCTGGAAGAGATGAAGCAAGAGTTTTAAAAAAGGTTAAAATTTTTTTAAGTAAATAAAATGAGGGAACTAGAAGAAAAAATTGCAAAAGAAATGAGAGTAATGGAAGAAAAAGCTATAAAGGTAATTAAGAGCTTGGCACAAGTGGTACAAAACTTTGCACAAGTGATAAACTCTCTGAACATTAAAATGGATCAATAGAAGGCAATAACTCTATAACAAAAAGAAAAATTAAAACAAAGTTAAAAGCTGAAATTTTTTTTTAAAAGTAACCTGGAAAGGAGATTAAGGAGAGAAAAATTAGGAATGATTTGATTACTTAAAAGGCATTCATCCCCCAAAGTCTAAATACTATATTTCAGGAAATCTTAAAATAAATTGTCCAGTTCTCTTAGAACAGAAGTAAAAACAAAAGTGTAAACCAGAATCTTTCTAAAAGGAACACTAAAATGAAAACTTTCAAGAACATTATACCAAACTCTGGAGCTCCAGACCCAAGGAGAAAATACTGCAAGCAATCTGAAACAATTCAAATACTGAAGGATCACAGCTAGCATCACACACAATTTAGTAGCCACTAGTATAAAAGAGCAGAGATCTGGGAATAATATATTATAAAAGGAAAAGGATATAGGCCTAAAGCAAAAAGAAACTTACCCAGTACAATTGAGTCTAAATCTGAAAATTGGACCTTTAATGAAACAGAAACCTTTAATATTTCCAAATATTCCTAATGAAAAGACCAGAGTTATCCAACTTTGAAGTTCAAACATAGAAGTTAAAAGAAATATAAAACAGGACTACCTATGTAGAAAGCATTAATAATAAGCAAGATGAACTACCTGTAAGAAATGAAGATGGAAAAGATTCCAGGGTAACTTGCGTGAACTGATGCAAAGTAAATTGTGCAAAACCAGACCAATTTATATTATCATATCAATACCGTTAAAAAAAAAAAAAGAATGTTAGGGAGACTTAAGAACTCAGATCAACCCAATGATCAATCATGATTTTAGAGGACCAATAATGAAGATTGCTATCCACCTCTCAGCAAAAAATGGGGGAGCAACAGATGGGCTAATGTGCAGAATGAGACACATTATTAAACGTGGACAATATAGGAATTTGCTTTGCTTGACGATATTTACTTATTGAAAAAGTTTCTGTATTGTTGCTTTTCTGTGAGAGAAGTGTGAGAAAGAAAAAACAAATGCTTGATAATTGAAAAAATAATTTTAAAAATTATAAAAGGAGGCAAATTTGACCTCACACATATCACTGAAATTGGTTGGATGAGGCCCAAGATGGAAATGTGGCTCTGAATGGGTTTAACTTGTTCAAAGAAACAAGAGAGAAAGAAGGGGGAGAAGGCTGCAGATTACTGTTGCATATTAAGACATCCTTATTATAGACATGTAGAGGGATATAGGAGATAATACTTGAATGAGTTAGGCAAATAGAGAAGCAATATTGTCTTCAGAAAATGCTATATAACATCGAGGAGGAAGAAGATGAATTCTGGAAGCAAATCACGAATCTGGAACAGAGGCATAATTCAGTAGTCATGCAGACTTCAATTATTTAGAAGTCTTCCATAGCTCTCTTCTAAGGGCAGAGAAGCTGATCACTCCTTGTCTTACTTTAACTATAGTTTCTTCCTTCCAAAGATGGAGGGATGGGAAATTCTATTTTGCATATGATTCTCACCAATAAGGGAAGAACTGGTTGTTGGGATGGAATTGATGAGAACCTTAATGAGAAACAGTCATTCCACCTTAGCATTTATGACAGAGGAGAAGAAATCTAGGATTCTCTGGCAGCTGCCCTAGGTTTTGAGAAAGCTGACGGCAAAGGGTTCAGAGAAAGGTTGGTTGGGTGCTATGACCTAAAATTCTATAGGAAATGTTAGTCCAAGAGTGTCAAAAAGTTCTTAAGAATGGAAATTTGATGATATGAATGATTTCTTAGTTGCCAAATCTAATTGCTTTTTCTCATTACTTATCTCACTTGTTGATCTCCCTCTCTTCAATATTCTCTTCTGTCTAAGTTTTTAGGACATTACTGTCTCCTGGTTCTTCTCTAACCTATCTGACTACTCTTCTTCAGTTTCCTTTCTTGTATCTTCATCCAAATCACACATGGGTATCCCCAAGGATCTGTTGGGGGCCCTCTTCTCTTTTTTACTATTTAATCGTCTCATCAACTCCCATTGATTTAATGATCATTTCTGTACTGATCATTCTCAGATCTACTTAACTACTTCTCATCTCTTTGCTGACCTCCAGTCTAATAGTTCAAACTGGATGTCCTATAAACTCAACATGTCCAAAACTGAACTCATTAGTTTTCCTCCATTCCTAACTTTCCTATTGTTAAAGTTGAGAGTTCCACCATCCTCTCAAGAATCCAGGTTCATAACATAGGTGAGTCACTTGGTCAACAAGCATTTATTAAGTGCCCACTAATTGTTAGGCTCTATGTTAAGCACCAGAGATGTAAAGAATAGCAAAACACAGTCCCTGTCTTCAAGGTGTTATTCACATTCTAATGGGGGAACAACATGCAGAT
>CM053600.1:45011622-45052896 GCA_028646575.1 Pseudocheirus occidentalis | reverse complement strand
ATGTAAGAAGACTGGAAAGGTAATGGCAGGGGAGGTTATGGAGGACTTTGAACACTGAACAGAGAAGTTTACATTTGATCCTTGAGGTAATTGGAGCCATTGGAGTTTATTGAGCAGGGAAATGACATGGCCAGACTAGCACATTAGGAAAGTCAATTGGCAGCTGAGTGGAAAAAGGACTGGAGTGGGTAGAAACTTGTGGCAGATGAACCAACCAGCAGGTTACTGTAATAGTTCAGGCTCAAGGAAATGAGGGTCTGTAGCAAGTTGGTGACCATATCAAAGAGAGAAAGGGGTATATTCAAGAGATATTGAAAAGGTAAAATCAATAGGTCTTGGCAACAGATTGGATACAGGGAAGTGGGTAAGAGATTGTGAGGATTTGAGGATGAAGAATAATGGGAGAAAGTGCTATCCTGAAAACCTGGAGAAAAGAGAATGTTAAAGAGAACAGGGTGATCAGTAGTGCCAAAGGCCTCAAAGAGGTCAAGAAGGAGGAGGATAGAGAAAAGGCCATTGGACTGACAGTTAAGATACCACTGATAACTTTGGAGTGAGTAGTTTCTGTTGAATGATGAAGTCACACTCTAGAGAGCTAAGAAGAGAATGAGAGGAGAGGAAGTGATAGTACCTATCCCAGACGACTTTCTCAAAGAGTTTGGCTACAAATGTCAAGAATGCTATGAGAAGACAGATAGTAGGGATGGATGGATCAAGTGAGGATTGTTTGAGAATGAGGAAATATGTTTTATAGGTAATAAATAAATATAGGTAGCAAGGAAGTAGTCAATAGATAAGAAGAAATTGAAGGTGAATGGTGGAGAGGATGATGTAAGAAACAGCCTGCTGGACAAGACAGGATGGAACGAGGTCACTTGTGCCATCTTGGACTCCTCACTCTCTCAGCACCCATATTCAATCTTTTGCCAAGGTCTGTTAATTTTACCTTCTTTATATATCATGCACATGCCTCCCTTCTCCCCCTTGGTGCACACTCTCATTTCTTTACTCCTGCTAAGCCTGCTGGTTGGTGAGCCACAAGTCTCCCCTCACTACAATCCACTCTGCGCTCAGCTATCTAAATTGTCTTCCTAGGGTGCAGGTCTGACTATAACACCTTTTCCCCACCCCCACTCAAAACCCCCCAGTGGCTTCCTATCATCTTCATAATGAAATGTAAAATCTTCTATTTGGAATTCAAAACCCTTCATAACCTGCCTCACACCTTTCTTTCCAGTCTTTTTACATCACAAACTCCCCAACGTAACTCTGATTCAGTGATGGCTGGGATTTTTGCTATTCCTCAAACAAGCTACTCCATCTCAGTCTCATGAATTCCAAAGGTCTGGAGGCCTTTGGTCCAGTCTATTTGGAGATGGCTGTTGACATGGCAAGTTTCTGCACTTGGGAGGACAATCTCCAAAAAGAAGAGGGCGGCCCCAAGTATAGGCATTTTTACCAGAGTTGTAAAGATAATGAGAAGCCAAATTAAAATATAAAGTGCTTCATTAACAATCCTGTGAAACTGTTCTGATAAGGTTTAACCATCGGTCTCCCAGAAAATTATAATAGTAGTTATAAGTGAAATTCCTGAACTCTGTTAATGTGCTTAATTATTTATTGTTTCATGTTTCTTTTTGTGCATAGGAAATTACCTGTCCCATAACTGATACATATTGCACATTTAGTATCTCTTACTTTCCTCTTTGGGGAGCCCTGTGCCTTAAACAATTTCTCTGCAGGTAATGGGGGAGAAGAATTAATAAGCTAATGGATGAAAGATATGGGAGCTCCTTGTCATTAAAGGCCAGGCTCCCTTGGACTGAACCTAGTTCAAAATGCTTGCCTAGGTATAGAAGAGGGGTGGCACAAAACCGAGCCCCTGTGGGTCCAGCAGCAGCACCTCAGTGCTAAAATGCAAAGAGAAATAATTCTGTGGAGTAAAAAAAATGGAGATTCATCTAAAAGAAAGCATTATGGATACACAGAGAACTTACCAACCAATTTGGATTTTTTTTTAATCACATAAAGAAGATGGAAAAGAGAGCAGATATCAGAAGAGGAATAAAAAGATAAAGCATGAGCCTTCAAAAATAGCATCAAGAGTGCTTAACTCTAGAATGAGTTGATAGAGGTGAATAAAATTAAGGAAAAGACAAAGGAATTTTAAAAATTTCTATAGGGGGTAAGACAAGGATCAGAGATGGGATAAGACAGCTGCATACAGTAGATGGTACCATGATAATGAGTAATGGAGAGAGTATAGAACTGCTCAATTCTATGTTGGTTCTTTTTTTTCTGCCAAGGAGAATGATCTTTGGAATGAAAAGAATAGGGAAAAATATCTAATATAGTGTTGATACTCAAGATAAATAGTGGAGAAATAGGAAGACAGCAACTAGTTGTACTTGAGGAAATCATGGCATCAGATGCAAATAAAGGTACTAAAACTGGGTGAGTTAGGGCCTGTGGTCTTTAAAAGATCACAGTATGGAATGTAGAACTGGTGAGGGACAAAGCTTATTTCAATTTTCAAATAAGGGAAAGAAATATATTCTGAAAACTGTAGGACAGTGAGCTTGAAAATGAGTCTTTGTGGGCAGAGTAGAGGCACAAACTTGGCATAAGCTCCCACTCCAGTCACTTCCAAGCAACCATTCAAAGGGCAATCATTTCTTCTTTAACCTGCTTGGATATGGATTGTGGTCATGGGTGGTGGTCTTGTGGTGTGTGGCCAGTGAGCCAGAGCTTGTGGGGGCTGTAGAGAGGGCACCCTCCTAATAGCTCTGGCAGCTGCAAAAATCCCAGCAACTTGGGACAAAGCTCTCTCCATTCTGGAAGCAGAGTTTTACCATGGCAAAGAGCTCAAACATCAAGTAAGTAACTGGCAATATGAGCAAGCACATGAAGCACACACAGACCATAGAATCCTTTTTTTGGAGAAAATGGATCAAGGCATGGAGATGTAGAAAGATGGCAAAGTCAGAACTCCTGCATCAAAAGCCTCCAAGAAAAATATGAATTGGTTACAGGCCAGAGAAGAGCTCAAGAAGGATTTTGAAAATCAAGGAAGAGAAGGAGGGGAAAAATTGGGAAGAGAAATGAGAATGATGCAAGAAAATCATGAAAAGCAAATCAACAGCCTGCTAAAGAAGACCCAAAAATACACTGAAGAAAATAACACTTTAAAAACCAGACTAACTCAAATGGCAAGAGGCCGAAAAAGTCAGTGAGGAGAAAAATGCCTTAAAAAGTTGAATTTGCCTGATGGAAAAGAAATTTCAGAAACTCACTGAAGAGAATAACTCTTTCAAAATTAGATTGGAGCAACTGGAAGCTAATGTCTTTATGAGAAATCAAGATACTATAAAACAGAGCCAAACAAATGAAAAAAATAGAAGGCAATGTGAAATATCTCACTGGAAAAACCTTTGACCTGTAAAATAGATCCAGGAGGGATAATTTAAAAATGATTGGACTACCTGAAAGCCATGATCAAAAAAAAGAACCTAGAAATCATCCTTCAAGAAATTCTCAAGGAAAATTGCCCTGGTATTTTAGAACCAGAGGGCAAAATAGAAATGGAAAGAATTCACCGTTACCTCTTGAAAAAGATCCCAAAAAGGAAACTCCTAGCAATATTATAGCCAAATTCCAGAGTTCCCAGGTCAAGGAGAAAATACTGCAAGCAGTCAGAAAGAAAAAATTTGAGTATTGTGGAAACACAATCAAAAGAACACAAGACCTAGTAGCTTTGATCCCTAATAGGGATCGAAGGGCTTGGAATATGATATTCCAGAGGTCAAAGGAGCTAGGATTAAAAACCAAGAATCACCTACCCAGAAAAACTGAATATAATGACAGGGGAAAATATGGTAGTTCAATGAAATAAAGGATTTTCAAGCATTCTTGATGAAAAAATCAGAACTGAACAGAAAATTTGACTTTCAAATACAAGAAGCAAGAGAAGCATGAGAAGGTAAACAGGAAAAAGAAATCATAAGGAACTTGTGAAGTTGAATTATTTACATTCCTTCATGGAAAAACAATAATTGTGACTCATAAGACTGCTGTCAGTATGAAGATAGTAGAAGGTAATATATGTATGTGTGTGTATATATATATATATATATATATATATATGTATACATGCATATATATGTGTGTATAGGAGGGTGTATGTGTATATACATATATATAGTGTGTGTGTGCATGTGTATATATGTTCATGTATACATAGACAGAGGGCACAGGATGAGTTGAAAATTAAGGGATGATATCTAAAAAATAAAATTAAGAGATAAGAGAGGAATTTATTGGGAGAAGGACAAAGGACAAAGAGAGATAGATTAAGGTAAATAATCTCATATGAAAGAGGCAAGAGAAAACTGGTACAATGGAGGGGAAGAGCAGGAAGGTAAAAGGGAATGGGTCAGCCTTACTCTCATTGAATATGGCTTAAGGAGAGAATAACATACACACTCAATTGGGTATCTTACCCTAACAGAAAATAGAGGGGAAGGGGATAGGAGGGGGGATAAAAGAAGGGAGGGCAGTTTGGGGGAGAGAGTAGTTAAAAGCAAACATTTCTGAAAAGGGATGAGGTCAAAGGAGAAAATAGAATGTGTGGGCAGGATAGGATGGAGGGAAATATAGTTAATCTTTCACAATATAACTACTACGGAAATGATTTGGGTAAATACACATGTACAACCTATATTGAATTGTTTATCTTCCCAGTGGGGGTGGGTGAGGTGATAAAAAGGAAAAAAATCTGGAGCTCAAAGTTTTAAAAACAAATGTTTAAAAAAATTGTTTTTTACATGCAACTGGGAAATAAGATATATGGGCACTGGGGTACAGAAATCCATCTTGCTCTACTAGAAAGTTAGGGAGTAATGGGGGAGAATATAAGAGAGAACAGATTGGGGGAAGGGGTACTCAGTAGGCTTGCTATTTTGGGGTGGGGGTAGGGGAAAGACTGGGAGAAAAATTGTAACTCAATCTTGTGGAAATGAATGTTGAAAACTAAAAATACATTTAATTTTTTTAGATTAAAAAAAGAGAAAATACTCCTTGCAAACTTTTAAAATGAATGATTAAAGAGATATTTTGTGAATTTTCAGAAAGGAAAACAGACATCACAAAGAACCAGCATGGCTTCATCAAGACCAACCTTATGTCTCTTTTTGAAAGGGTTAACAGACTGATCATTCGAGAGAATGTTTAACTATAGTTTACCCAGAGTTTTACAACACATTTAACAGTCTTTTATGCTGAATTTTGCACAAAATGGAAAAAATATGGGCTAGATAATAGGCGTATTAAGTGGATTTGAAACTGGTTGAATTGACTCTGCAATAAATATTTCACTGGAAATTTGGAAGGAGATCTATTGACAGCATATTTATTAATTTGTAGCATTGGCATGAATTATACTTTCACAAGAGTTCTCCCACTTCATCTCTACCTCCTAGTTTTCTTTAGCTCCTAGCTAAAACTCTGCCTTCTACAGGCATACTTTTCCAATTTGTCTTATTTCTAGTGCTTTCTCTTCATTGATTTATTTCCAATTTATCCTGTATATAGCTTTTTTTTGTATATAGCTATTTGCATGCTAGCTCCCCTATTAAATTGTGAACTTCTCAAAACCAGTTATTATCTTTTACCTTTCTTTGTATCCCCCTTAGCGCAGAACCTGGCACACAGTAGGCATTTAATAAATGTTTATTGACTAAAAAAGAATTTAAATCATGGATATTAATTACCATATCAAGAAGAAGACCACAATTCTTGAAACCCCCTCAGATACCCAACACAATCTGTCAAATGGAGAGAAATGTCCACCAAGGACGATACTGGTTTGGAGTGTAACCTCATTTTAAAAGTCATATGGAAGAAATATGATGGAAGATTATGGGTAATACAGCCTCATGGAACAGTGAGAGACAGTAAAGGAGAAGAAATGTTCAAAGAAAACTTGGTAAGACCTAACTAAGCAAAGTCATCCCTAGGGACATTTAAGGATGAAAACTAAAAAGCCTATGACAAAGAGATGGAAAAATGGAAAAGATCAGTAAAGAATTTTATAGCAATCTTTTCCATAGTTAAGGACAGTAGAACTACTAAGTTTCAACTTTAAGAAAACAGTCCTAGACTTAAAGTCATGCTGCATGAGGAAATGGGAAAGGCAACAAAGAAAACAAACATGAGAAATGTAACTAGACTAGATCAAATGTACACAGAAGAGTTATGTGCTGGAGGAGACAAATATTTAAGGATTTTGATAAATTGATTCTCAAGATATCTGAAAGATTCGATGATTCCAAAGAGGTGGAAAAAAATCTTAAATCACATCCAGCAGCATGCTATTGTTACACTTAGAAGCTTCTCTGGGATCTCAGGGTCTAATTCCAATCAACCATGAATGTGTATTCCCCTTTGGGGAGCCTTACGTGTCTTCAGGGTTTGAGTTTAATGCTGTTTGGCCCAGGGCCCTGAGGCACTCTTTCCTCCTGGACCCATGCATGAGTGATCTAGGCTCAGTCCTGGGGAAGTCTGACCCTCTAAATAGGGTGCATGGGGTGGAGGGAGAGGAGGTGTCAGGCTCATTTTCTCATAATCTTTGGCTTATGCTGCCCCACAGAGCAGCACAGAAGATTACTTAAAGTATGTATTTGGCTCATGTCTGAGGTCTTCCCAAAAGCAGAGAGTAAAAAAAGTACTCAATGTGCATTATTGATCAGTTATATGACAGTTATTTGGCACACATACATATATACATACATACATACACACACACATTTATCATAAGCATGTATTAACAGAGACTTACACAAGTAGAATCATGAATTGTAACTATTGTCAGACTCCCTTCCCTGGTAGGCTGACGTTTAAAACATCATAAATGAACAGTTTATAGGACTGCTGAATTGGCATTTCACCTCCTACTTGACTTTGCCCTGTCTTATTCAAGGTTCATATCTCCTGAGGAATCAAGCTAAGAGGTTGGGCTCATTTTTCTTTCTGGTGCTGGTCATACTCTCTAATTTAGGATCCTCTCCTGTTGCTAGTCAATTCCGACCAAAAGACCTAGGTATTCCTGACCTCTTGAACTCACAAGGCTGACCATGTCCACTCAGAATCACTATTCATCTATGTTAGGGGAAGTAAATACCAGGTGGAAAATTAGCCAAAGGCCAGGTCTAGCATTCCTGGCTGAGTCCCTGTTCTAGATATGATCTCTGAACAGTTTGCTATTTCTACTGGGATGAGGGAAGGGCACCAACCCCTCTCCTATCTCTCCTAGGAGAGGCTTAAAGAACCCTAACGTCACCTGCAAATGAAAAGAGAAAGAAATCTAAAGGCTGGGGTCACTCACAGAGTGAGCCCTTCTTCCTGGCTTAGTGGCATATTTGCTCTGACACAGACTCCCTCCTTCCTCAAATCTATTCATCTATTCAGATGTAAGGGACCAAGAGACCATCAGGGTTTATTGCATTATCCTAAAGCAACAAGTCCTTCATAGGTGACCATGTTTTCCTGGAAGTGACCAGAGAACAGCTTTAGCATTCCATAAACTCCAAATTATACGGCTATTTATCCCAACCTCACCCATTATAAAGATGTGAGAAGGGGAATAGGCAGGCTTCTACAAATGACATTCTACAGTAGACCACACCTTTACAATCATATGATTGCCTGAAAGTTGCTGATTTGGTAGAACAAAACACTGCGTTAAAGGCTCTTCTGGAACAGGGTATCTTCCATGCATATGTCAAAATCATATAAGACTACGGAATATATAACAACAGAGAAAACTTGTTTGATGACCATATGGTTATTAATATTAAGTCCTACTGTCACGGAGGGTATCCAAGTGAAACCAAAGTCCAAATTAAAGTGGGAATTCTGAGTTCCTCCAGGTACTCTTGTTTGTAAATGTCAATGTGCTAATTGTATCAAGCCCTAGAAGACTGAAAAGTCTTCTGAATGATGACAACAATCTCTCAAAAGAATACATGCAAAGTAGATGAAGAATGTCGATTTTCCAGATTTTGATGTGTGATAGGATGGATACCCCCATAAAGCTTTTCCATTAGCAAATATATCTTGAATAGACATTGCAAATAGGGAATGATCAGAGACCATCATTGAAGAGGAGAAGGATAATGAGCTGTCATAATTGGCATAATGACATAATTCTTTAAATTGACCCCAGGCTTCTTCTTGAAACAAAGACCTATTTTTTTAAGTACCAATGATGGCTACTCAGTTATGGCTGGGAATTATGGAATACCAGTATCAAAAGAAATAGAGATGCATTCATGCTATGTGTTACAACCTGTGGCAAAACATAACAAAGATGCTTTATACAGGAGAAGTGGTATAAGGTACCTAATCAGAATTATGTGATATCTGAAAAATTAATCCAATAATACAGTGAGAGCAAGGTCTAAGGATAGCCCTACTGCTCCACCGGTAGCCATATATATCATAATATTTCAATGAAGGACTACAGTACATTGGATCTCCCCTCTGGCCCCCTTGGAAAATTTCTGGGACAAGAGCTGCCCAAGACGGACAAGTATAAATGAGTGGGTGGGCATTGCCATCTTCCCAGTCACCCAGACTTACAACCAAGGTGTCATCCTTGACTTCTCATTATCTCTCACCTAGCCTACCCCATATCTAATCTATTGTCAAGTGTTTCCAATTTTACCTGCACAATATCTATATACTCCCTCTCTCTTACTGATATGGGAATATCCATATCAGTGAAATCCCAGCCAGTAAGTCAACAAATATTTATTAAGGGTCTACTATGTACCAGGCATTATGCTAAGCTCTGAGGATGCAAATAGGAATAAAGAATGACAGTCCCTGCCTTCAAGGAGCTTACAGCTAAAGGGGGAAGAATATACACAAAAGGCTGAAAAGAGGATGGGGGAAAGACACCAAAAACAGGAATACTGTGGGAAAGTCAGAGAAGTCTCAGAATAGTGCACCCAGGTGAGAAATGAGATGTCACAAATGATTTGGAGAAAATTTAGTCTTATTAGAATCAGACAATAGTCTGTCAATATATTCTGGACTTTGTGTCATCTGGAAATCAGATAAGCATACCAGTCTAGTTTAACCTATATCACAAATAAAAATTTTAAATAGCACAAGGCCAATGATCAATGACTGAGGAACTCTACTAGAGACTTCCACTCAGATTAATACATTTACTAATTAACAGTCACATCCAAGATCATACATATAACAGTCACACAATACAGTCCTGAAAGGGTCACTGAAGTCACCTTGCCCCTGCCACAAGTTTTGAAGTTGCTAACGAAATTCCAAAGGCAGCTAGAGTTGAAAACAGCATAGAGAATATCCCTATCTTTTGACCTAGAGATTTCAAGCCTTTACTCCAAGGAAGGGAATTACAACAAACAAAAAAAGATTCCATATACACCAAAATATTTATAATATTGCTTTTTGTGGTAGCAAAGAACTGAAAACAAAGTAGATGCCAACTGATTATGGAATAACTAAACAAATTATGGAACATGAATGTAATGGTTTATTACTATATGATGTATGTGATAACTACAGAGAAGTATGGAAAGATTTATATGAAATGATAAAAAATGAATTAAGGACAATCAATGACTACAACAGTGAAAATGGAAAGAACCGCCACAAAGCAATTAAAAGTAAATACTGCAAAATTATAAATAACAAGCTGCCCAAAGAAGAGATATAAGAAAATATTTTCCTCATTCCTTTCCAGAGGTTAAGTATGTATATGTCTGGTGCGTGTATGTGTGTGTATGTGTGCACATGTGTGTATGTGTGCATGCATGTGTATGTGTGTGCATGTGTATATATGTGTGTGTGTAGTGTGTGCATGTGTGTAAAACAGTAGAAATAGGACACTGAATATGAAGTCAGACTTGAATGAATGTATCAATTCATTTTGTGTAACTTGTTTCTTTTTTTCCTATTAAAAAAAGTCTTTTTATAAGGGATGGCTCTCTAGGAGGGGGTAAAGGGGAGAAGGGGAAATTTAGGCGACGTGAAAACAAAAGATATCCATAACATTTATGTTCAAAAAAAGGGGAGGGGGAGAAGAAAAGAATGTCAGATTGAAAGTGAAGATGCCTAAATTCTACCTCTAACTACCACTTAATAGTTTTTTACTTTAGGCAGATCACTTAGTCCCTCTGAGTTGGAACAGATGAGACTAAGTTACTTTCAAGCTCTAAAATTATTTGATTCTTTAAAATGGTAATGGCTAGGAAGGTTTAGGAATGCCTTTCCACCAGAACGTTTTGTTTACAAAATAATACAACTTTGATCAACACTTAAGCTGTTTTTCTATGCTTCTGATGAGTTTTAAAGCTCTGAAATAGGAATACACCATTTTCTTCTATAAGGATTTGAAAAATTGGTAGGGAAAAAAAATCTTTGTTTTTCATTTCTTTTTTTTTTCTTTTTCCAGGAATGTAAATCTACAGACTTGGCACACCGTGTAATAGGGGAAGACTATGCTTCCCCAACTCATTCCCCTCTTTTTATTGGTTGTACTGTCAGCCCATTATGGAATTTTTGGAAAGATAAATTAGGACATCTAGAGTCGAGTCAAGGAGAAATGCAGTATAACTCTCATTATCAACCATTGTATCTAAATTCTCCAACTTCATTCTCTACACAGTTTGGTGGCCCCAGAGGCAAATATTTCCCTCTCTACTCAATGATAGTAAAGTTGCCTCAGTAGGGAGAAAGCAGAAGTATGAACAAGATCCCAAATAAGCCAGTACCAGAACCCACTGTTATGTGAAAGTAGGGGGTTAGGGGAAGAATTGTACCCCCTTGGGGCTCTTCAGCCTTGGCACACTCTCTTCCCTTCAGATCACTGCATGGCAATTTCTGAAAGGACAGGTGTGATGTGAATGGTTGCCAGTCCCAACTTCAGGGTTGAAAATGTCATTTTAAAGAATGGCATGCTAGAGAGAAGTAACTCTGCTTTATCTTCTTCCAGGAAAGTAAGCAATTTAGTCAATGGAAGACATTTCTGGGACACTTCCCCAAGCAGGACAAGAGATCCAAATTTGGAATTTTCTCAGCTTCCTCCAGAATGTCAGGTCTTTCTGGTTTGAAATATTGAGGCTGTTGGTCTGTTACACTAGGAATTACGCAATCCCCCCTGCTACTCTTGAATGGGGGAAGAAGGGGCAGTTTAAAAGTGGCAGAGCAGAAAGTTCTGGTTTTGAAATCATCAGACTGGAGTTCAAAAACCATCTCTGATACCTACTTGCTGAGTGGCTCTTAAAAAGTCACAATCTACTTTGTCACCTGCACAAGGGGGGTGTGTGAATAATACCTTTAAAAGTACTATATAAATATGAGTTACACCCCTGTCAGTGTATTTATTCTTTTGTTTCATTTTGGGCAAATTTCAACATGTTCAAAATGACTGTTGTGTGAGATTTGGGGTGGGGGGAGAAGTGATAGAGGCGCTAAACGTATCAATTTGTGCCAAGATAACCCAATATATCTTGTTGATTTCTTGGTTCTTGAAGTCTGAAGGCAAGGAGAGAGCTGTAATGATTACAGTGAGACAGAAATTCAAAGAGAAGAGACTGAGTCAAGCAGTGGAGGGCCCGGGGCAGGAGGAAAGGAGACAAAAAGGACACACAGTGGAATAGAAAGAACGGTAAAGAAGAGTCAGAGAAAGAGGGAGGAAAAATATGAAAAAAAAGAGACCGAAGTCAAGGAGACAGTGAAAGGGAGTGGAGAGAACCTGAGAGACACTCGAAGAGAAGGGTCACTGCAGAGACTCGTGGGTCACAAGCAATCATTAAGTGTTTCCTGTGGGTCAGACCTCCGCTGAGAGCTGCAGATACAAAGAAAGGCAGAAACGTGGTCCCCGTCCTCAAAAGTTTATTTTAATGGCGGAAACTGCATGCAAAAAACGATGTAAATTTAAGATATGCATTCTTATCTATGGTTACTAACTACACAAGACATTCTATAATATTGTGTGTTTATGTGTATGGGAGAGGAAGAGAGAGACAGAGGAAGAAGAGGAAGAGGAGAGGAAGGGGAAGGGGAACAGAGGGAGAGGGGGAGAGAGGGGGGGAAGAGGAGAAGGAGAAAAGAGGGGAGATGAGGGAAGGGAGAGAGAAACTAAGAAACCATCAAGAGAGGACAGGGAGACACAGAAGAGTTAATCTAAACACAGAGGCAGTGGAAAGACAGCAGGTCAGACACAGACTCCCAGAAACAGAACCACCATAGTAGGGGGACCTCCCCCCCCATTTCTGAGCTGGAGTGCAAGCCTATCTCCTGGCCCGGAAACTGAGGCCCCAGAGGAGCCCCATCTTTGAAAAGCTGCTGGGACTCGTTGACTCAAGACCCTTTTCAAGGAGGCACAAAGGAGCTCGGGGGCGGGCCGGGAGCACAAAGCCGGGGGTTACTGTCGGGCATTTCCTCAACCCTCCTGCCAGCCTTCTACGCGAGAGGGAAACGCTGCCAAGACGCCCCCGCGCTCCCAAGCTCTGGTCACCTCCGGACCGAAGTCACCGCCCGGCCACCCCAACCTCGGCCCTTTCCTCTCCCCCCTCCTACCCCGCCAAACCTCCGGCGGTCACATGACCTCGGAAAGGTTTTTAGACCTGGACCAGGGAGGATTTGGCCACTTGCCCGTTGCCAGGGACGCCTGAGCCAGTTCGGCCTCGGAGGGTGAGAGAGGACACTAGGAAAAGGGAAGGAGGGGGAGGGTGAAGAGGCAGGAAAGCGCCTTCTGACTGGCTGGGGGTGAGGGGCCTCATTAGCATAACCACCCGCCACTGGCCAGTGTTGATTGGCTGAGGCCAGAGGAGAGGCTGTGGGGTGATTCCGAAGGCCAGGAACCCGGGGCTGGGATTAGAAGGTTGGGCCGGGATCTTTTTTGCATTGTTGCCGCCAGGGTCAGGAGCGAGGGAGGGGTGGTGAGAGGGTGGAATCCGGTGCCTTGGAGGGGAGGATTTTTCAGGTGCTGGAGGCATTTTTATCTTTCTGCTTTAAAGGAAGGAATAGAGGCTGGGCAAAGAAACAATGTAACCTAGAGATGGGGAGTAAACTGGAGACCGAGAGATACATGCAGGAAATAAACTCAAAATTAGGGTCAAGGTTCCAAGAAGGGGAAGGTTAAGCTCCTTTTATAACTTTTAATACTTGGCTGTGGGCGTGAGCTTCTTTTGGCGAGACGGTTTGAGTTACACTTTTTTATAAAGATCCATTGCTTTGGGAGGACGAGGCAGGAGGAATCAGAATCTAAGTTTAAAGATTTAAAATAAAACATTTAGTATACGTAAAGACACCTTTAAATTTACTGGATGGCTGCGAGTCATATTAATATAGCAGCAAATTCTCAGTTTGGGGTAACATAGGGTAGAGCAAATATATTTTAAGATAAACAGGACCTGAGATGATCCCTTGGACTCACATCGGGACCTTATAGGTTCAGCTCTGCTCTCTTGACAGCCTTTGGAAGCGTGGACCAGTCACAACTTTTATTTCTAAGCCTAAGTTTCCTCAAAGGTAGCAAAGGGGAACAGACTAGACTAGGCTATCTTGAGGACCCTTCCAAATCTAAATCTCTTACTTTTCAGTGGGGAGGATTTGCAGTTTGAAATAGAAAGTAAGAGGTTTAACAAGGCCTAAGTATGCAAAGTCCTCCGTGCAAGTAGTGTGGGTCAATGGTTAAAACTGGGGTGAAGAAAAAGGCTGCTAGAGAATCGCTTTTATAAAAGGTTTCAAATGATCACAGAAGTAGTCCCACACTGGAGTGAGATATGTTTTCAGAAATCCTGATACTTTACCTAAACATTTTGAGAATTTCCCTAACTCATTGATGTTCCCTAACCCGTTTTAATGGTCTTGCACCTTCGGTCAAAGCTGTAGCCCCATCCTCCTGACCCCCCCCCCCATCCAAATCCCACAGTCTCACCCTCCTGATTTCCTCATCCAAAGGACATATTTTACCTATGCTAATCTGGTTTTCTAGCTCTGACGGGAAAAAGAAATGGGCTTTGACCACAGATAAACTGCAGACCTTCTGGGTAGAGGGAAGAGTTCAAGTCTCTGGTCTTATAAAAATACCGTCCAACTGTGGAGCTGCAGCTGTTGCTGGAGGTTTGGAAAAACCCTATCACTGGGAAGTATCTGGAAAGATGAAATGACCGTGCTTGTGGAGGAAGGGATGGGGGAGGGGGGAACGATGGAAGAATCATAACCAAGTGGAGGTTGCAGGAGCATGTGGAGCTGGAGTGGCCTTCCACGTGGACTGAGCATGCCCGGGGTCGTTCTGCTCCTTACATAAGAGTCCCGAGATGGAAGCCACTGTAGAGCTCCAAGCCTATCTGTTTCTACCAGCAGCTAATAATAAGTTGGAGGTTGGGGTGGGGGTGGGCCGAGAGGGCGTCTCAGGACGGCTACAACCCAAAGCCTTACCCATTCCTCTGACCAGTCTGCTCCTTTCCGACCAGAACAGACGAGTGCCAATGGGGAAGGGGGTTCAGATCAATGTCTGAGGAGCAGGACAGTAAAGTTAGAGCCGCGAGCACATTTATTCTTTCCCCAGACCCCCGGTTTGGCATTTCACTCCCACGGCTGGGTGCGCACGCCAGGCAACTTCCTACTCCTCATTAAATTGGAAGTTTGTCTTCAAGACATCTTCCTTCTCCTCCCCATCCAGGACTCCTACTTCTATCACAGCCGCTCATCTCTTTCTCCCCCCTTTTCTCTCTCTTTCTGCCCCAGTCAGCCAACTCTGCTTCCCGCCCCAAACCGGGCGGGGACCCGCAGTGCCGGCTTTCCGCTCCTTCCCCTCCCCCCTCTGCTGGGAGTCAGGCGAGAGGCGGAGCCCGGGTTCCCGGCTCAGCTCGACTCTGCCCTGCCCTGCCGGACCCCGCCCACCCCCGGGTGTAGAAAGAACCCGGAGAGTGTTACTCGCGGTCATTGGGACTCGGGCCTTTTATCTTTCCGGGTTGCCAAAGAAGGAGGGAGGAAGAGAGGCGTGAGGGGTGGCCCCTGTACGGTAACACCTTTCCCCAGCTATAAAAGCTGCACCTGGCATGGGGAGGGGATCAATGTCACTATCACCACTACCCGCTCTCCGGCCACGAGTCATCAGACAAGAGCTGGGGCACTGAGTTGGCCTGAAATCCACGGACCGAGGAAAAGACAACCGGTAGGTGCAAGCCTTCTTACCCTCTCCCTCATTCCAGTGCATGCACGTGGGTACCTTTATTCCCCAGCGCAGGAGTTTAGTTTTTTTCCTCCTTTGGGGAATGGAGGGGAGGCTCTCATCTCTTTTCATCACTTGGGATGAAGGGAGGACAGGGAGAGCTGGGGCCCAGCACCCCAGGGAACCCGGTGATTTCCGTCAGTTAGCAACAGATGCAGTGGGGGAGCTAATTGGGTTGGGAGGAGGAGGAGACGTGGAGGGGAGGGGAGGTGCATGTTGGGGAGGAGGCTACCAAGGGCACCCTCGCCCGGATGAGTAATCGCCATCTCCTTTGCCCTCCTAATCTAGCCGGTACAGCCAGCCGACTACCTGCTGCTGCCTCTGCCGCCTTTGCTGCTGCCCGCCTCCGCAGTTGCAGCGAGCTCCCAGGCTCCTTGTGGCCCAAGAAGAACCACCCATCCTGCGGAGACTCCGACATACTAGGGAAGGAATAGTTGCAGGACGAGGCCTGTGGCAAAGCTGCCGCCGAACATTTTCTGATCGGCCTTCCCCTGTAAGCTGGGTTTGTACGGGTGTGTGTGCGCTTTCGGGAGCATCCTCACGCCTCGGAGACCAGGCCAAGCACCCTAGCCGGCGAAGCCTTGCACCCCGTCCTCGTTGCCCAGCCTGCCCTTCCTCTCCTTTCCCACTTGACCACCATGATGCAGATCTGCGACACCTACAACCAGAAGCACTCCCTCTTCAATGCCATGAACCGCTTCATCGGTGCGGTGAATAATATGGACCAGACGGTGATGGTGCCCAGCCTCCTGCGGGACGTGCCCTTGCTGGAGCAGGAGCTGGATGCAGGGGTCGGGGTGGTGGTTGGAGGCAGCGGCAGCTGCTTGGAAGAGAGAGATCCACAACTGGGAGACGGGGGTCCCCCCAGCCCCGGCAGTGCCACCGGAAGCTTCTTCTCGCCCAGCCGAGACATGTACAGCCACTATATGCTGCTTAAGTCCATCCGGAACGACATTGAGTGGGGCGTCCTGCAGCAGACTCCCCAGCAGGGCGACGAGACTCCCACCGGCCCTTGGAAACCTAAGGACATTCTTATGGACCTGAGCCTACTGGAGGATGGAGGTGGGGAGGAGGACCTGGAGAAGCAGTTTCACTATCACCTCCGGGGACTGCACATGGTGCTTTCCAAACTCACCCGGAAAGCCAACATCCTCACTAATAGATACAAGCAGGAGATCGGCTTCGGCAACTGGGGCCACTGATACCGAGGAAGCGGCAGGGGGAGGGGGCAGGCGGCTCCTCTTCCGCGCGCTTCTATTTTCTCTCCTCCTCTCCTCTCTTCCCTCTTTTCTCTCCTAAATATGATTTCTTCCTGCGCGGTGGGGCGTCTGTAAATGAAGGGCAAGGCTGCGAGGGAAGGGGGGAAACGAGCAAGCGAATTGGGGTGGGAGGGATGGAGGGGGGTGCTGTGTCTGGTTCGCAGGCTGGGGTGTCCTGGGGAAGTGTTTTTCGGGGGCGGAGGTGCATAATAGGCGGAGGAGAAATATGACAGCAGCAGAAGACAAATACTTAGTGGAAGGAATTACTGGAATTGTGCATTTGGCTGGAGTGGTCCTAGAACTGTTTGGATTCGACCGCCTTCAGTCTGTTCCTTCCTAATCATTTATTCCACCGCCTCCACCTCCTTCCCTCTTCTTGGGAGCAAAAGGGGTGTCCGGAGGAAGCCGGGGGACCTGCCTGCAGCAGAGTTATCTCACAATTTAGGGGCTGCACCGAATGAAGCTCAAGCACTCCAAGGCGTGGCGGCGCTGGCCGCCGCTTCTGGTTTGGCGGCAGCAGGGCTGCTGGAAGATTGCATCAGTTTTTCCTGTTTTGCACTACTTTTTTTTTTCTTTTTTGTAACAATAGCCCTGTCTTTTAAGTATTCTGATTCTCCTTTTCTGGTGCTCTGAAACTGCAGCTAATTCCCTTGTGACAAAACGCACAAAACAGAGCACGGGTCTATCATTAACCGGTACTACTTTTTAATTAATTTTCTTACGTTAGGGTGTGCAATTGCCCCTCCATCCCCTTCCCACATTTGTCCCCAGCGCCCTCAGCCGAGGATTGTAGTCCATTTCTAAAGCTGGTAACTTTGCTAGCTTGTAAGAGGCGAGGCTCCAACTAAGCCAATGAGAATAATAAAAATTGTTGTGATAAAAATGGACTTGTTTTCCAAATGGAACCAACTGATAATTCTATGTATTAAGTAGAAAGATGAAGGGTTCCAGTGTTGTATATGTATACATTTATTTAAAAACTTTTTTATCCAGATGTAGAATATATTCTAAAAGAAAAAAACAAATGTATTAATCTTGACAGAACTTTTTGTTGACATAAAACCCTCTAATTCCCGAATTACTAGTTTTCAATAATAAACTAAATAATTTTAATTGATATTTTTAAAGCAACAATAAATTTTATTTTTTCTCTGGTATCAAAAGGTGCTGGCTATTTATCTCTTTAAGGGTCCAGTTTTGTTTAGTAAGCAGGTATTTCTAGAAATCTACATTCAGGCTTCTGTTTGCCAGATGTTAGGAGTTACACTATGGGGGGGAGTATTACAACAAAAAAGAAATGTGATCAAAAGAATTTGGTAAAATCCATGTATTAATTATCAGTGACTAGCTGTCTAGGTCATTGACTTTCATGTTTTGAAAGCTTTTAACTGACAGTTCCCAGGCATTAGTTTCATGGTTTCTATAAAACTGGGGAGTTATATTTTCTATCAGCTGAAGAATAAGTTCTGAAGAATGCTGACATGTCACTTACTTTAAAGATACTGAGTTTAAATGGAATTGACATCAGGTAACCAGGGCACATACTTTGATAGTCTAACAGCAATTTTTTCTTAAGGTTGAGCTTGAAAGATACTTTAATGTGCTTGCTTTTAAAAGATGTGGCCTTTTTTATTTTTTTACTAGTAAGTGAAGTATTCATTGCCCCCCCACTCCCCCACCCCCAAAGATTCGGGTTTAATAAATTACTAAAGAGTTCCCTCACTTTTTCATTTTGGCTGACTCCAATAGTGAACCAAGACAGGATAAGCCGGGCTAGTAGACCTAGCCTTAGGAATGTTTCTTAAATGCCATTGTTCGTTTTCATTATAGAGCAAAGCTGGGGAATTAGGTTTTTCCTTTTCCTTAGTTCTGAATTTAGAGGGAGCTGGGTAAGTGAACTGCTGGATCAACTATTACAGACCATTAAGTCATAAAACCATTCTTGGTTAACTTTGGCTTACATGTAACTTTTTCATTAAGAAAACTTTATGGTATCCTTGCCTTATCTTATGACTTTACTAGTCACTGTCAGGAAGAAGGGGAGGATTTTTTTTTTTAAATAACATGAAAACAGAAAAAGCCTATGCAGTTATTCAGTAATGATATCAGAGTGGGCCAGATTGCAAGGTCCGAACCTTTAGCATTTGTGTTCCTCTTGATCAACTTTTTTTAAAAAGTGAGAAGAGCAAAATGAGCATTTTCAAAAAACAGGCCCTGTAAGCATGAACAATATATATAGATTGGAAGGCAGTATGTGGTAGGGTGGAAAGAAAAGATGAACTTGGGACCTTAGGACTTAAGTTTAAATCCTGGTTTATGTGACCTCGGGCAAGTCATGATTTTTTGGGCCCTGGTTTCTTTATCTTTAAATTGAAGGGGTTGGATGAAACTAGATAACTTCTAAAGTCCTTCCAGGTCTAGATCTATAATGGGGGGTTGGGGACCAAGATAATCTAATGTTCTTGTTCAGATAGGAGAAAAGACATGGAATAAAATGAGATGGAATGATGGGAATTTAATGGAATAGAATGAGATAAAACTGAAAGGCTACAGGGTTTGGGTTTTGTGTTTTAAATACTTTTTTTTTTCAACAATCTTTTAGGTTATTCTGGAGGGGGAAAACTACATTAAAATGTGTATTCACGGAGAAATAGAAAGTAAGCTTTGATAAAGGTAGTATGACACTGTTAAAAATATAAACGGTTCTAAATGTCATTAGGCATAAGAGCAAAAATTGCACTAGATTTGTAGTAAAATCAAGGTTTGGGCAAGTCATTCTCTCTGAGCCTTGATTTTCTTATCTGTAAAAAGAGGGGATTGAGTTTTAACATTGCTGGCTTTAAAATATAGTGCTTTAATGTTTAATGTTTGCAAATTGCTTTACAAATATCTCACTTTATCCTTGTAACAATCCAGGGAAGTAAAAACTATTATTCTCCCCCAGGCTTCCTCCTCCATTTTACAGATGTAGGAACCCAGGCAAACAAGTAGATCTGAGGCTAGATTGAATTCACACCTAGGTGGTAACAGGGGGAGTCTGAAAATCTCATTTTCCTGAGCTCAAATCTGCCCTCAGACCCTGGGCAAGTCACTTAACCCTGTTTGCCTCAGTTTCCTCATCTCTAAAATGAGTTCCAGGAGAAAATGGCAAACCACTCCAGTATCTTCCCCCAAATTGGGGGAAGAGTTGGATATGACTGGAAAAAAAAAAGCAACAGCAAAACCTCATTTCAGGATCCAGTGCTCTCCCCACTGCTACTTTCATGTTTCCTTTACTATCTCTGAGGTCCCTTGCAGTTTTTCCCATAACTACTCTCCAAAATTATTAGTAGATTCTGGATTATCCTTTTTAAAAATAGTTCTCTGGTTTAGATAACAAAATTCCTCTTGACTGTGAGCCAAGTTGTTTTAAAGAACCTCTTGTCTCTTGAAACGGGAGACTTTAAAATTTCTCAAGCAGTTTTACATGAGTGTTATTTCTAAAGCTACAAAATAAGCGACTGCATTTCAGAGGGGCTTATCCAGACGACTCTCCAAGCACTTTATATACAGTACTTTGCAAATTGAATACATGGCAGTTGAAGCTGCCCCTGTATGATGGCAGATGTATCCTGGAGCAGTTTGGAGTGGAAAGAGTGAAAGGATCCCAACCAGCAGAGCTAGTTACTTAGATTAGAACCTGATTAAATCCTGAACTAACATGACTATTTGGATGGACAAAAAATCTAGACATTCTTCATAACGTGTCATAGCACCTTGCACCGGTGAGCACTTCCTTTCAATGAAGGAAGCTGACCTTAGGTTTTGCCTATAAAGTACAATTGATTTAGAGCTCAAATAACAATTTCAAATTTTTTATATCACACAATGGTTCTCAGTTCTCCTTCTAATCTGTAAATTTTTTGCATTATTAGAGATCTTGAGTACGTTTATTCCCGGTCACTAATATATGCTGCAAGGCAGCTAATGTCTAGAGGGCTGGCCTTGGTGTCAGTTACTTATTAGCTGTGTAACCCTGGGCAAGTCACTTAAGCCTGTTTGCCTCAGTTTCCTCATGTGTAAAATGAGCTGGAGAGGAAATGGCACTTGAGTATCTTTACCAAGAAAACCCCAAATGGGGTCATGGAGAGCTGGACTTGACTGAAATGACTCAGCAACAATGTATGCTATAGAACATTTTTAGTTTTTACAGTGGAAGTTATTACTTATTAGAGGTCCTAGTTAGGCTCCCTGAATTAACGAATAGCTATGGAATCAAGCAGTTGAGTTACAAAGTGCTATTTTTCCAGGGGAGAGAGGAAAATGAGAAGATAATAGATAGCAGTCTTTGCAAAGGTTTGCAAAATGCTTGGCACATGTTTTATTCTCCCAACTCCTGCCTGGGAATTAGCTACTGTTATTGTCTTCATTTCACAACTGAGAAAACTGAAGCAGAAAGGAGTTAAATGCTTTACCCAAAGTCACCAAGTTAAAGTATCTGAGGCTGGATTTGAACTCTGGTCCAGGACCAGAGTTCTATCCACTCTGCCACCTGCCTGCAAAAGATGAATTCAGGGCTTAAATCTGAAAGGATCTCATAGAATTGTGGATCTTGTTCCCTTTTTCAGAAGTTCATTTTTAATTACTATTATTATACAGAGGTATATCAAGGTAGCTCTAATAAGAGAAAATTAAGGGGCTTGAAGAGAAGGGAGATTACACAGATTAGGCGTTTGGGGGTGGGGGGCATGTGCCTCAGAACACATCCTCACCCTTTTATGTGCTTGGGAAGGTAGAGGTAGATCCTGATAGATGGGGTGTCATGATGATAGGGTCTGATGGGGGCTGGGATGGTTGCTCTGTGTATCTCCTCAAGGTAAAACAGGAGATAATTGTGACAACAGGAAGTATACCACTCGTCCCCCATTTTAGTACCCAGGTGCAAAACTTTGTTTGCTTTACAGTAACTGGCTACGTTTAGCAGCACAGATGAAGAAGCAGAGAAATGTGGTCTTAGTTGCAATACTAGGTAAGAAGATCCAGTATCTAATATAAAATACCTAGGCTAGTTATTTGGGAAAAAAAGTGAATTAAAAGCTTCCAGACAGGTTGGAGTTTAAAAAAATTATGGAAACTTGAAAAAAAATATTGAGTCTATTTATAACTCCAAGTAATAACAAACAACTGGAATATGAAAAAAATAACTATCTCATTTCATGTGTCTTATTGAAAGACAAAATCATTCCTTTAAATTAATCATATATATGTATATATGTATATGTATATATATATATATATATACACACATATTAAAAATTTTTCAAACATTAACTTCTCGGTTAGTGTCTAACGGCTATGTTACCCCAGTATCTCTTAAGAAAAGGGCAAAAAAGTACACGAATCACCTTTTTAGTGCTTTAAGGTGCTTTCCTGTAAGGAAAGAGAAGTAGGTATTTTGAGTATTATCTCCATTTTATAGATGAGGAAACTAAGGCTTTGAGAAATAAATAGACTTTCTCCATTAGTACTAGTTAATAGAGCAAATTGAGTGGGGGATCTCTGTGGATTATAAACTCAGTCTTAAAATTAGGAAACGGCATAGTTTCTTCTACCCTTTTCAGTCTGTATATTTGGCAACAAAATCTTCTCCAAATGAATGATTATATGATAGCTCCACATGTGAACTATGGAAGGGAAAAGGAGAAAATCCTTACTGAAGACGTACATGTCCAAAAGAGATTTATTCATGGGCAATCTTTGCAGCTGACCAACACCTCAGAGAGGCTAGAGATGGGAGTGGGATGCTGCAGTCCTCCAAGTCACTCTCTAGGTAAGAGAGGCAGTATTGCTTTGGCTGCTGGGTGTTATAGTGGATAGAGTACTGGGCCCGGAGTCAGAAAGATCTGAGTTCAAATCTGTCTTCAGACATTTAATAGCTGTGTGATCGTGGGAAAATCACTAAAGCCCCACCTCAGTTTCCCTGATGGTTAAAAGGATGATAATACTAGCCTAGGCTTCCCAGGATTTCTGTGAGGATCAAGTGAGAAAATATTTATATTCACTTAGCACAACACCTGACAAATAGTAGATGTTAAAGAAATGCTTTTTTCCCCCTCCTTGTATTCCCTTTATATATTAGTCCTATCTTTGATTTGTGCCGGGGAGGCCACCTCCTTTTGGAGGAGTTCCAGCTTGGTGCAAGGAGTGATCTGATATCTCTTATGCCGAATCTACCCTTTGGGATCTCTGCATACTCTAAATGGTTGAAGGAAATGATAGGCATGGGAATAGAATGTCTCCCCAACCACCCGAGAGAGGATAAAAAAGGAGATGTGGAAGATTCTATGATGAGCTAAATGCTATGGGGTCATTTGGGCATTGAAGGTTTGGTTGGGGAAGGCCTCAGCTGGTTTTAAGTGTGAAAGTAGAAGACAAAGAGAAGCTATTAAAATGACATTGGTTAATAAAGGATAGTATAGTTAGTATGTGATAGTAACCAATTAATATGGGCCCAAGGCTTCTCAAGGAATTTTGTTTTTGAAGCTCCCCTTCATTTCTAGGACAGCCTTGGGTTTTCCAAGATCCTCAAAGATGGAGGTGCTTATAGCTTTTTCCTGAATGTTCTCCAGATACTCATTCAGTTTCACCTGGGGAGCAAGGAATGAACTTCCAATATACAAAGGCTTCAACATAGGAATGTGGGCATGTGTATAATATATTGCTTATGTGTATAAACATATATAATATAAACACACATGTATGTAGCTATGTATATACATGTACATGTAATATCAATTAATTTTCATTCCCCAGAATGAAAATTTTGTGCTGCTGCATAGCACAGCTGGGCCTAGAGATAGGAAGGTCCAAGTTCAGATTTATCCTCAATCACTTATTGGATATGTGATCCTGGGCAAGTCACTTAACCTTGGTCAAATGAGATAATATCACTTAGCATAGTACCTGGCACATAGTAGGTACTTAATAAATGCTTGCTTCTTTCCTTCCCTTCTTCTTTCCCATCCTTTATTTCCTCCCTTTTCTCCATTCTTCCCTTCTTTTCTTCTCCCCTCCATTCTCTACCTTCTTTCCTCCCTCCTCTTCCCTCCCCTTTCTTCCCCTCCACTGCCCTCCTTTCCCTTCTCTTCCCTTCTCTTCCCTTCCTCTACATTCCTCCTTCTCTTCTCTTCCTCCTTTTTCTTTCTTTTCTTCCTTCTCTCCCTCCTTCCTTTCTTTCTTTCTTTCCTTTCTTCCTTCCTTCCTTCCTTCCTTCCTTCCTTCCTTCCTTCCTTCCTTCCTTCCCAGAGGAGGGATGACACTTGGAGTTACAAAATTCTAAGGAGGGAACACATTCTGTACATATTATGAGAAGAGTCATGTACTCTGCAAAGCAGACACCATGGAATGAAATAGTGCAGTCTTCATTTACCACACCCTCTGGCACTTGCCCAATGTAGACCAGCTGTGGCACAATGGCAGCAGTTAGAACTATACCCTGACCCTGGGTCCAATGCCCTTTTCCCTATATAAAGCTACCTGTTTGCCCCTGTACTTATGTAATCCTGCATTTCACTTCCGGTTGTCTAGAACTGGCCACGAATGGTACAGGTAATACTATTCTACGTTTCTCAGTAATAGCTACCACATAAGAGACCCCTTGGATATAGAATAAATAAAGGATTTTGATGTATGTAGAAAGGCCATGGGATAAAGTCTCTACAGTCTTTCCTCATATTTCATATAAGGCTCTAAGGATCTAACAGGGTTCTTTCTATTTGGCTTGTTGAAGAATAAAGTTTGTTGTTGTTTGTTTTTATATGTAACAAACTTCGCTATAAACATATATTTCTACATAATGGGGTTATTTCAGCCTCCATCCTCCACATTCAGTCTGAGGGATCCTGGCCTGTTTGTGGAGGGCCGCCTTGTTCTGGTTCAGTGCTGATGGCCTTGGCTCATTGGAATGATGCAGCAGACTGAGAATGGGCTTCCCTTCCCCACCCCCCCCCAAGTCTGTATTAGTCTAAAAGGAGAGTTAACTCCTACTTTCTCTTCTTTCACCCTTCTAGATGTGGGGCTTAGAACTTTCTTTCTTTGGGCCTTCCAACAAAGAAAGGGACACCTTGAGGAGGGGCCTCCTCCGCCATCCCTGCAGAAATACCAACTCCTAGCTAGGGAGTGAGATTCTGAGATGTTTGAGACTGCGAACTCCTCAAGGTTAGGGACTATCTTTAGCATTTCTTTGTATCCCTAGTTCTTAGCACAATGCCTGGGATATAGTGGGTGCTTAATACATGTTTATTAACCTGTTGGCATGGTGGCTAGAGTAGAATGGGAATATCAAAGTCCTGGATCCTTTTTTGCTTTGTATTACTTTGCCTGAGCATAGGTGACTAGTTCCTAAGATGGGTAATTTTTTTTTGGAGGTGGGAGGGCAGGGCAATTGGGGTTAAGGGACTTGCCCAAGGTCACACGACTAGTAAGCATTAAGTGTCTGAGGCTGGATTTGAACTCGTGTCCTCCTGACTTCAGGGCCAGTGCTCTGTTGACTGCATCACCTAGCTGCCCCTTAAGATGGGTAATTTTTAGCCTTGAAGGCAATCTTGTGAGTTGCAGGAGCTGGCAGTTCGTGGGTCCTTCAGTCAGTACCAACCAGCCTACAGGAGATGTCTCAACATTACAGTGGCTACAGCTCTTTTTGTAAAAGAGGATGACTAGATATTATTATGATTGGCAGGGTAATGAGCACAACCCCTTGCCTGCTTGCCAGAAGACATGGACTTTAAGAGAATTACTTAGACGTTGCAACACTGAAGGTGAAGGTAAAAAGCCAATTTAAGCATTAACCTCCCAAGAGAGGATTAGAAGACTTAAAATTTACTGCTTCACATGTAAGCCTTTGTCAATGCACATTCATGATATTTTGTGTTACCTGCATTCCTTTTGTGTGAGGGAAATAAATAGCTGTCCTATACCTGATCTATCTTGTATATTTAGTAACCTTTCACTCTCCTTTTTGTGGGAGAGTCTAGATATGACACAAGCCTAGGCTTTAAGTTATTCTCCCCAGGGACTCTGAGATAATGTCGCACAACTGGGAGAGAACACAGAGCTGTTCCCCTGGGAGTGAACCCACTTTATACACATGGGTCAAGAAGCAGAGGTCACAGCTTTCCCAGGCCTAGCAGTGGTTTTGTATTGTTACACATACACATATCGTATATGTATATATGTATGTATGTATGTATGCATGTATGCATGTATGTATATATGAGATATTTGGGACAAGTTGGGAGTGATTTAGTAGGAAAGTCATGAAAATGAGAGTTCTAGGAAAGATTTGTTGCAGAAGGTGGGACTTTAGAGGAGATTTGAAGGAAGCCAAGGAAACTGAATGTATGACAGAAATAACAAGGGAAAGAGTTCCAGGAATGAAGGACAGCCAGTGAAAATGCTCCAAGCGGGGAGATAAGAGTGTTCAGTTGAAGGGCCAGCAAAAAGCCCAGTATCACTGTATTTCAGAGTATGTGGGGCTGAATAAGGTACAAGAACTGGGAAAGTGGGAAAGGGATGGGTTATGAAGTGTTTCAAAAGCTAAGTGGAAGATTTTGTAGTTGATTCTGGAGGTAACCCGGAGCTGTAGGAATTTATTGAATAGGGAACTGACACAGTCAGATGTGCATTTTAGGAAAACAAATTTGACAGCTGAGTAGAAGATGGATTGGGGGCGGGAAGGACTTAGGGCAGGGTGGCCAAACAGCAACCTAATGGA
This sequence comes from Pseudocheirus occidentalis, assembly GCA_028646575.1. NCBI lineage: Eukaryota > Metazoa > Chordata > Mammalia > Diprotodontia > Pseudocheiridae > Pseudocheirus > Pseudocheirus occidentalis. The sequence goes on along the minus strand of CM053600.1, from coordinate 45,026,600 downwards.
ATAGTCTAGGCATGAGGTGACAGGCGCCTGCTTTCATTCAGTTCTACCTACCATCAGTACTATCAAATTCACTGCTGCTGGACCCTAGTCTTAAAGACCCACAAATCACTCCCTCCTCCTCAGAGGATGGCTAGTAGGTTGATTGCAAAACCAAGAGAGGATTCTAACTACTGGATTTCTAGTGGTTGTCTCTCCTAACCTTTCAAGACTACTTTGTTGTTCAGTTGTTCGGTTGCGTCTTACTCTTCATTGATGCCATGGACCACAGTGTCTATGGGGTTTTCTTGGCAAGGATACTGGAGCGATTTGCCATTTCATTCTCCTGTGCATTAAGGCAAAGGGAGGTTAAGTGACTTGCCTAGGGTCACACAACTAGTAAGTATCTGAGGCTAGATTTGAATTTGGGTCTTCTTGACTCCAGGCCCAATGCTCTATCCACTGAGCCATCTAGCCACCTAGACTCCTACTTTCATTTACAATGGAAAAGAAACCAGGCCTCTATTCACAGGGCTACTTGACCTCGTAAAGGAGAAGGCCACATGCCCTTCTCCATGTGATATTATCTCTTACTGGACCCCTCATTGAAGGAATCAAAGAGATCCTCCAATACTGAATAAACAGATTTTTGAGGCCCAGGCCAGTCTGGTCTTCCATGCTTTTTTTTGTTGTTTATTTTTTTGGTTTACATCATTGATTTCTACAAGATTTTGAGTTACAAATTTTCTCTCTGTCTTTCTCCTACCCACCACCCCAATATAGCCATCCCCATACCCCCTCCCCCAACCTGCTCTCTCCTATGCCTTCCTCTATCACCCCTCTGACTTTCTGGTAGGGGAAGATGGATCTCCCTATCCCAGTGGCTGTATATCTAATTTCCCAGTTGCATGTAAATAATAATAATAATATTAATAATATATTTTATCATATGATTTTAGAACTTTATATGCTATTTTCATGCTTTTTTGATGTTAGCAAGACCAAATTCATTATAGAATGTCTACACATGCTCCAACATGGTCCCTAAGGCACTTCAATTACACATTCTCATGACTTTCTCAGAAGTAGGCTCCCAAGTCTCTTGCACATAGAGAAATGCCATGGGGGCACAGTTAGGTGGTACAATGGATAGATCTTTGTGCCTGGAGTTGGGAAGACCTGGGTTCAGATCCAGCCTCAGATACTTACTAGCTTTGTGACCCTGGGCAAGTCACTTACCCTCTGTTTGCCTCAGTTTTCCCATCTGTAAAATGGCAATAATAGCATCATTAGGCTTTATACACTTAAAAAAAAACAAACCATAGTTCATCAGCATATGTACATTGCTCCTGGAAGAGCTGTACTTCATTAATAAAATTTGGCCCAGGAAGAAGAATAGCAAGACTATAAGCAGTTTTCAGAATATTTGCTATTCTGCACTGAGGAGATGACTGTCCTAATAAAAGTAGTTTCCTTTATTCTCAAATAAATGAAATGCATGTATATTTCCTATCATTCAAAATTGTCCTTCATCCATCCACTGTGCTGTGATCTTCCTACTGTCCACAGACTTGAACAGATAAAAAAAAAAAAGAAGCTGAATTTCTGTCTAATACAGCATAAGACTGCAAATATCTTCCTTGTCCTGGTTTTGATTTCTACATTTTTGGGAGAAGCATTTTATTTAATTTCCTGTTCTCTTGCTAATAATTTGTTTCTTTTTCCAACTTTTCCGAATAATTTTTGGTCTTTTATTCTTTCAAATATATCTGCCAGATTTTACTTAACAAAAATAATCCCAAACACCAAAAGGTTTCTGATTGGAGGTTAGCCCAGTTATCAATTGCTTAGTCAAGACAGTTGTAAAAAGTCTTTGGGTTTATCTTTAACCTAGAGAAGCCTGGAGAACCTGATTGCAAGTACAATAGACAAAACGGTTGGGTTAAATACAAGCAAACCTATAGGCATATTTACTTTGTTTTAGCCACTTAAATGAATGAACTTTGAATTGAAAAAGGAGTCTCCTGGCCAGGGGTTCTAAACCTATCTGTATCATACACCTTCTTGGCACCCTGGTGAAATCTATTCTCAGAATGTTTTTAAATGCAAAAAGTAAAGTACATAAATTTAAAAATGCATAAGGACACACATTATATTGAAATAATTCCAAAAATAATAATTTTTGAAATGTTAACGTTCCTGAATCCTAGGTTTAGAACCTTTTCTCTAGAACCAGTTTTGCTTTTAACATCAATTTTATTGGTACGGATACATGCTCGTTGGCATACATACTGGCTGTGATTCATTTAATGTTTTCAAAGGTAGGAAATAGCTTTGTGGGTTTTTTGGATGCCACTCTACTGAGGTAAAGAATGCCGTAGCTTGTGGATGAGCTCATTAGGACAATTAAAACCCAATAGCTCTTCCTGAGCATTGAAATATTTGGTAGCATTTTCTGTGTCTTTGGAAAATGGCATCACCCCCCCCTCCCCCATTAGGAGATATTTAATTTAAGGACTTTCCCATTTGGCAAATTGTACTATAGAGATGAAGGTAGTTGTTTCATAAGATGATTCTTACATTTAGAACAGTTTTTTAAAACTTAGCTCAATATGTTATATTTAGTAGGAAAAGCACTGACTGGCCTCAGAGCCAGAAGACCTAGGTGTTCATCAAAGTTTGGGCCTCATTTTCTTCACACTGATAAGAACTCTCTCACCCAGCCTATTTCTCTACTCAAGGAAGCCAAAGTCAGGCTCTCAACACGTCTGGCCCAGGTGATTTGTAATGGCCTCCTAATTGGTCTCTCTACATTAGGTCCCTCCCTACAACAATCCATCCTCCTGACAGTTGCAAAATTATTTTCCTTAAACACAAATCTGTCCATGTCACTCTACTACTTGTTTACCACAGTGACCCCTTCTTGCTTCTAATACAAAATATAAATGTCTCTGTTTAGTTTTTAACATCCTGCTTAACCTGGCCTCCACCTGTATTTCCAGCTTCATTTTATACTTCGCAGTCTAACTAAATCATCCCATCTCTCTGTTCCTCACATAAGTCACTCAGTCCTACATTTCCTTAACTTTGTATTGGCTATCTGCCATGCTTGGAAAGTACTCCTTCTTCCCTTCTGCCTTATAGATCCCCAGATATCATTTCCTTCAAGATAGAGCTCTAATAATAATAATAGCATTACTGGCCTAATGCACTTACCCTTCCTCTTTGTATCTATTATTTCTCTCTGTCTGTCTGTCTGTCTCCACGTATATTAGTTTTAGTAGCTTCAAAGTACACTTAGACTTTTAGAAGACGCTACATAGACATACATACATTGCATGTATATTCTTATTGTCTGTCTCTTCCCCTCCTCCCTTTAAATTCTTTTTTTCTTTTTGTTAAGGATTATTTCCTTCTTTATATTTCTACGGAAGCATGACATCTGCATACTGTGAGTTCTCAATAAATACTTGTTGATTGATCTGTAAGATGAGGGGTGGACTAGATGGGCTCTGGTTCTTTCTAACTAAATCTATGATTCTAAGAACTTTACTACAGGGTTATTATGAAGCTTTCATGGGAGGTGGTATGCAAATGGCAGCTACTACTATTAGTATTATTATTATTATTATTAGGAAAGTTATATTTAGAAAGATGCTTTGTTTATGAAAACAAATTGTACATGCCGTATAGCATCTAAATTATGTTTAGAGTCGAGTTTGGTCATTCAAAATGAGACATAATATGTAGTTAAGAGCTACCTCTGCTCTAAATACCTTGTACAGAGAACTTTAGATATTATTATTGTAGTTTTAAGAGATCCAAACAGCATATATAGAGAAGGGCAGTTTGTGCAGGTGGTTTGGAGTGGCATTTGAGAAACATGTTACTATTAAGTGTTTCACTCTATGAAGTTGGAGAGAATGTATTTTATCTAGTAATCCATGAGGATCCATGAGGAATTGGTGAAAAAGAGAGATGGAGGTGATTTAAAACTTCTCCCATATGAGAGCTGTTGTAAGTGATGTTAGATAATATATGAAAGCATTATAAGGAGAATTCTAGAAAGTGTTTGTGAGGAGCGGACAAGTACACACACACACACACACATACACGCACATATGTAAAATACAGAAAGACTTTTTTTTTAGGGCGGGGAGATTGCCTGAGGGCAACAAAATCAGAAAAGACTAATGTAGCCTGTTTCTTAAGAGACTGAATTTAGATCATGTAGAGGAGAATTATGAAGATTTTAAAGAATTTTAATTAAAATCTGGAGTGAGGCTTTTTATCTTAGACAAGAGGAGTTATTTGTTATATTGACGGTGTGAAGTGATTCTGGTTGTGAAATTTGTCATAGCCAAAATATTGAAGATAGTTACATATATATATAAATGTATACACATATGCTTTATTATTGATTTCATTTGTTAATATGTCAATTTTAATATCATTTATTATTTATTATATTATTAGTGTAAAAGTAATTAATGAAGGGAAAGGAGCTTTCTTTAATTGGCTATGCAGCACTCCCTCTGGGTGCTCACTCTCTCAAGCTTCACTGGCTCTGTTAAGTTGGGTCCTCAAAGGGTGGCTACTACTGCTTTCAGAGTTCCATGGCTCTCCTCCTCAAATAGCTCAGTAATCCCCACTGAGAAGTAGACTTCTCAGAAATGCATTTGTTCAAATGATTTTGCAAGAACATTACCAAAAAAAAATCACAAAAACATTACAAAACATTTACAAAAAGAAAAAAAGTTCACTTTCTCCTGCAAATACATATAGACTCTTTGGTGGGAATGAAGGCATGGATTTAAAGGATAATGGCAGCGAGGATACATGTAGAAAACACTTATGGCCAAGACAACTTAAAACCCCAGAATTGCAGGGCTGTGATAGACTTCTTTATCTCTCCAGAGGGTCTTCTGGAAGTTTTCTGTGGGGTGTGGCATCGGTGATAGACATCTGGGCTGACTCCTTGTGTGGCAAGGCTTCTCAGGTGGATGGGTGGTAAATGACTTCTAGGCTACATTAATCGGGTGTCTCAGTTTTGAAGCTGACCCTTCGCTAGGCTCAGCTGCTACTTGATTTTATAGGGCAGGTCACTGCATCTGCTTCTGGACTAGTCAGGGCAGATCACTTAGCTTCTGGGCTCTTCACAAGGCTTGGTTTTATGTCTTTGACTCTCCCATCTTTATCTTCAGTGGGCAGCTGCAATCTTCGTTACCTCCAGCCTCTGACTCTCTTGAGTATTAACAATCCTCTTCTCAACAAGCTCAAGTGACCCTTAGCCTAATATTGGCAGAAGCCTCTCCTCTTTGAGTCCCTCAAATCCTCAGCTTCTGAAGTTTATTACTTCTAGGGAAGAGTTGGGAAATGTTTAACTTCTGCTGTTTGACTACCTTTCCTGGCTCAAACTTGCCTTCTGTGAGGGATTCCATCTTTACTTGTGGTTCTTAGTCCAATTACATTTCCCCAGACTCTTAGGTTTTATGAAGATGAATGTCTAGTATTGACAAAGGTACTGAACCAGTCTTTGCACTGGTCTCTCTGGCCTCTTCATGAGAGCTCCTCAAGCCTCAGACCCCTTTTAAAAGTGTGGACTGTTTCCTTTGCATTTGAAAGGCCTTCCCCTTTATATTTCAAGATTTTTCCTCCTTCAGAATTTTAGCTCAAAAAAGTTTTGATAAAGTCAACTATTAAATCTACATAATTAGTATTTAATGAACTGTGGTGGAGACTAGAACTAGTTAATGAGAGATTGCATATTTTTAATTAGAAAGAAACTAATCGTCAATCAATCAACAAGCACCTACTATGTGTCAGGCTCTCTGCTAGACTCTGGAGCTACAAAGAACAAAATAATATTTACTCACAAGGAGTTCATATCATCTCAGATTCCTATAGAGCTTGGATGATAAAATTACATATCTATAATTTGTAGCTTTATCTATAGATCTACATGTTTATACATCTCTCTCTCTGTCTCTGTCTCTCTTTCTCTCTGTCTTTCTCTCTCTCTGCCTTTCTCTCTCTCTGTCTCTCTCTGTCTCTCTCTGTCTCTCCCTCTCCCCCCTCTCTTTCTCTCTCTCTCTAGCTGTCTATCCATCCATCCATCCATCTCTCTATATGTCTATCTACCTAGAAAAACAAGTAAGGTAGCTTACAAGTGATTGTGGCCAAACCCACCATATTAAACCTGCTATATAATGAGGTATGACAAAGCATTCTTCTTTAACCTACCACATTGCAAACAGTTGGCTTTACGATATATAATTCACTGATGTTTGGTGCCACTGTTTTTTTGTAAATAGTATTTTGTAAGCTTTATTTCCCTTAAATGCAAAAAGAGACATTTAGGATCCCCAGTTTGGGGAGGGGAATGTAGAAGAGACACAGTAAATTATTTTAATCATAGTAGCCCATGGTTTATATCTGGTAAGACGCTCCCTGTTCTCTGCTTCTCTTTCCTTGTAGAGTGGTAATTAGCCTTATTTCTTGGCTTGGCTGGTTCCGTGCTCTCAAGTGTTAAGTTTCCTTGAGGAAACTGACAGTCATTCCTTTTGGCTTCTGTCCTATATCTTGTAGGATCGTTCTCTTGAAAGCAGAGAAGAATGCCCAGTTAGATAGACTTCTATTCACTCTGTATATATTTAGTTATTTACATGTTGTTTTATGCACTAGAATGTATGCTCCTTGAGGGCAGGAACTGCTCTTGCCTTTCTTTATATCTCCAGCTCTTAGCACAGCATCTGGCAAATAGTAAGTGGTTAATAAGTGCTTGCTGACTGACAGATTATGGCACATTTTGGGAAGGAAAGAAAAAGAGGTAGAAATGGAAAGACATGGAAGGGGAGGGAAGAGATTTAAAAGGAAGATTCAGTAGGGGAAAGGAGAAGAATGACAATGAAAAGAGATTGAGAAAGGAGGAGTAGTTTGCATTTCCAGGGAACAGTGGACCTGGATAAGAAATATTGACACTGGAATCTAATATTTATGATAGGGCAGGCTCACATAGTTGACTAAGTCACAACACATTCCAGGCTGGTCCTCAGGAATCTCAGCTGTTAGTTGTGGGTGGAAGGAAAAACAGCTTGAATTGAAGGTAGTAGAAGGATGATAGCATATTTCTGTGTATCATCTGATGTCCTCTTAAAGTACGAAATGCCTCCGTGCTAAAGTAGTCTCCTCCATGATCTATGTTGTAGATATCTTTCTGCCGGGTGACCTTAAACAAACCATTTTGCTCCAGGCCTCAATATCCTCATCCAGTTGGATTAGTTCTTCTCTAAGAAAGATCCTTTCTAACTATAACATACTGTACTTCTAACTTTGCATTAGTAAACAAAGGAGCTAATTAATTTAGGTATACTTTGTCTTTGAGTTTGCTAAATTATGGATGTCTGCTGCAAAGCCTTCTTTAGGAAGTCATTTTTTTCTCTTGTGTTTTAATTGAAATCTCATTGAAGATGAAATACTCTTCCATTAGGTTATTGTTTATAGTGCCAATATTTCATTATAGAAAAGACTTGAATTCTTGACACAGATTGCGGTGTGGATCAGTGGAAAGAATCCTGGATGAAGATTGGCAGCACCTGAGTTCAAATCCCAATTCTGCAACTCTCTACCTGTGTCACTTTGGGCAAGACACTCAGCCGTTCTAGGCCTCATGTGTAAAGTGTGTGTGTGGAGGGGGGAAGCATGGGAGTAGAAGATCTCTAAGGTACCTTCGGCTGGAATTCACCATTAGCAGCAGCTTCAGTAGCCAAGCTGATTAGGACTTCATCTCACTTATCCAGGCTGGTCTGCAGACAACAAACCAAGAAAAGATCATTGCCAGGCCCAGACTGAGCTCTGAGAGGGCCTATTAGGGCTTGTGTCCCTTTGGCATAGTCCTTGAGAAGCCAATGTAACTCTCATGACTTTAATAAGCAGCAGAAGAGGGATTTAGGGGAAGCCTTGGTCCCTAAATAATATCTTTTTACTCACTTGAGAGAGGCAGTGTGATGTGGTGGACAGACAGCCTGTGTTCAGATTCTGTTTCTGACACACACAGGCAGGGTAACTTCTCACTATTTAAAAATTCCTGTTGCAGGTAAGTTGCTGCTTTGCATGGGTAGAGGGTCTTTCCTCAGTGAGAATTCCCTATGCCAGTGAAATCACAGGTATAGACCCCCCAAAAAATCAAATACTTTGATCTCTTCCTCTTTCCCTTTAGAGTCAGGTTGGATTCAACCCTAGGAACACTTACATTTTGACCTCTGCAGTTCTCTGTATACCTAGTTTTGGCACTATCTTTCTCAACTCCCAAGCCTGGGTAAATTCTGAGCTGGAATGGATCATGCAGTTTTATGTGGTAGGGAAGGAACGAGATGGAAAAAATGCCTTTAAAAAGTGTGGGGCAAATAGGAAAGAGAGAGGCAATGAAATGGGATGAGGCTGACAACAAGAGAGCTAGAAAGGGAAGGAGAAAGAGCAGGAAAAGCGTAAGATCCCCTTCTCATTCTCATAAACGCTTATAAGGACTGATGTACCAATTCTACCAGGCACATGCTAAGCCTTGGGAGTAAGTAGAAAGGAAGATAGCTTTGAAGCTCTCTTCGCTCCTGGACTTCTCACACTGGAAATACCTTCCAATCTGTGGCCTCTTCCTCTGACTGACTGGTTCCTCCTAGAACTCCCATTTTAAGGAGGATGCTTAGCCCATATCCGTCTCCAATTCTCTTTAGCCTATACTCCCGACTCTAGATTTTCACTATCATGCCCCAGTGTACATAGGCTCCTTTTTCCCCATAACCCCCTCTTCCTTTTATCTGTTTTCCACCATAGAATGTAAGGTCATTGGGGGCAAAGACTTTCTGTTGGTAACCGTATTCCCATCACAGCACTGAGCCTGACATACAGTGAATGCGTAAATGCGTAATAAATCTTTGTTGACTTGGCAATTATTCAGACTGACTTTCTACTTTACAGATTTTTACAGACCCTTGTTTGTTCCTCTTCTTCTTTTTCTGCTTTTATTCAGGCTATTTCAATGCTGTTTTAGCCAGTGGGAAGAAGAAATAAATGAGAGAGAATTTCACACCAAAAAGTTTTAAACCAAGTTAATTGTACTTGTGAAAGATTTGGTGAAGAGATTGAAATCCAATAATGATTCATGGATTATGACTTGAAATTTAGGGTGGGTTGAGAAGAGGGATTTCTTTTCTTTTCCATATGTGATAGGAGATCACTTCTCTTTTCACCCTGAGTTTTTGATGAAGAGATTGAAAACAAAGCAGAAGTGAAAAGTAGAGAAGATAGGAAGAACATCATGGTATAATTTTTACCTTCTTGATCTGAACTGGGATAAAGGAATTAAAATTTCTAGAACCTTTACTTGAGACACTGCTTCTAAGAATATGGCTATCTTCACCTTAGCCTACATCTACTACCAACTTGTTGCCAAATACACCCACAATTACCACTGTCTTTTCCTTCAGACCCCAACCCTCCCTCCCCACCTCCACTCTCCTTTTCCCATGTTTGTGATTCTATGTTGAAGGTTCAAGATACATGGTTTTGCAAATGCACTGATTTTCTCTCTCCTTTTGAGTTGGGGGAAGGGGGGAGATAGCATAGAGTGGGAATATCAAAGATTTGGACAGTTGAGAAAGGGGAGAAGAGGGGGCAGCTAGGTGGTGCAATGAATAGAGCACCAGCCCTGGAGTCAGGAGCACCTGAGTTCAAATCCAGCCTCAGACACTTGACAAACTCATTTACCTGTGTGACTTTGGGCAAGTCACTTAACCCCAATTGCACTCCAAAAAGGAAAAAAAAGAGAGAAAGGTGAGAAGAAAAGGCTTCTACAATAAATCTTGTAAAATGAAGTATTGGTATCAATTGTGGATTTATTGTCTTCCTATTCTTCTCTTTCACCTTTTCTACATATCCTGCTGGTTTGGTAAACAAGAGTAGAACATATTTTTGGTGGCAATCTGATTGGCAGTTACTTTAAAAAAGTTTTTCTTTTCTTTTCTTTTTAGGAGTGGAAATCTATAGTCTTTTTCCCCCTTTTCATAGAGAGTATCAGTAACAAGAATATATATAAACAAAATAAATTTTACAATGACAAAGGGAAAAAGCATAAGTAATAGTAATTAAAATAAACAATTTAGAGTAAAGGCAAGTTAGCTATGCTTATCCACTTTTATCTAATTCTTAATAAGAAATAGTATTAGGAATGGGACTTGTGATTTCATTGATATAGAGAATTACAGGGTGAGGAAGGGTGGTTAGGTCCCCTTTCATTTCCAATCCCTTGGAGAAGTGGATAAAGTGAAAGTTCTTGTCTCAGGCACCTGCTTTCAAAGTGACCCCACCTGCAGAATTATAGAAGAGATAAGCTCAAAATCTTAGCCCAAAGCAAAAGTCTCACAGGGTCACATGGATATCTTTTTCCCTTTTTATTTTGGGAAGAATACTAATGCCAATATTTTTTTTAAATAACAAATTGGAATCCATCTCTATAGCCAGGTTGAAAATCAATCCTCCCAGCAGGTTAAATAGTGTGCAGTGAAATAGCCACAGGCTTCCGCCAATCTATACTCCCTGGACACTATCAGTATATAGACCATGCAGTACTTGGGATTGAACATAGACTGTATGTAAAGATTAAGCTAATCAGGAGCAAGAAACAGTGAGAGAAGGCAAGGAAATACATTTTTCAAGGTACACAGCACAAGGAGGGAAAGTTGAGGGAGATTTAAACCTTTTGAAGCTTTTCCAGAGCTCTGACTTCTCATTTCTTCTTCTCTGCTGTACCATGCTTTGCTTCTGCTCAGCTCATTAACTTTGCAGGCTGGTCAGAAACCACCATCATTCCTCACTCCTGCCAGCTCTGCTTCCATTCTTGTTCTTGCAGAATAGGCCTCTTTTCCTCGCCAGTATAACCCCTCCCAGTCTAGTTCCAAACCGCTTGAGAGGTTCTGTCTCTGGGCTGGGAAGACTGTTCTTTGAGATACTAAACTACTGCAAATCCCAGGACCCCCTCTAAATGGGGGTTACAGAACAACCAGGAATTATGGGGCTAAGGAAAAAAAAGAATCAGAAAGTTATTTCCTAGAATTTGAGTATTTTAAAATACCTTGTTAATAAATGCTAAAAACAAACTCAGCAGCCAGGAAGCAGTAAAAATTACTTCATGAAGAGATGTTTAAATGCTGCAACCCACAGGTTGTTGGGGTCCAAACAGTCACATTGAGGCATGCAGGTTTGGAGATGTGCTGAGTCCCTGGAACTGTAAAGGTTCTACCTCATGGGGATTCTTTAGCCTGTGCCTTGTAGTGTGCTCTGTCTCTAGGTTTCCATCCCCAGGGTCCAGTCACTGTGGGTGCTCCTTGTCTAGTGTCTGTCTAGTCATGTTACAGCAGAAATCCTTTCCTAATCCAGGCACTGGGCTTGGGGGACACGGGAGGACACAGCATGGCCCTCCCTGCTTTCTTCCTTATGGTTCAGAGGATCAGCTAGAGATTTTGGGGTAAGGACCAGACGTTTCTCTGTCTCTTCTCCTACTTCAGAGGTGTAGGGCAGGCCACTGTGACTGTTTCTATACTTGAAATTGAAAAATACTGAATGACTGATATTCATTAATATCTGAATCAAACACTTGACATTAGCCATGGCAAAATCGCTCTGAATTCTGTGGTCAAGTAACATCAGTATTTTTGAACAGAATTATTTACTAAGTACAAACTTATTAAGTACCACCAGCCAATCAGAACTTAGCAGAGAGAGTGGTCCCTTTCATAGTATCCTCAGTTGGGGCCTATGGGAGCAATGGCCTTTCTATAGACCGCTGAAATTCACTCCTCTGAAATACATAGTCTATATAGGTGTAGCTAAGACAACAATTATATGGAGACGTACTTATAGAATGTAGAAAACTATCAGGTATGTATAACATTTGGATTATGTACATTGGAAAATAATGATGTGCATGTATTTTGTATGGGGGATAAAGGAGTTATGGAAATACCGTACTGGAAAAAGGGATGATTGGAGATCACCATTTTTCTTTCTAGCCTTCATGGAAAAAGCAGACTTTGTTAACTTAGGAAACATCTGTTATGTGCCTGTCCCTGGTATTAGGGATACAAAGGATTTTGTAAAAGGCAGTTCTTGTTTTCATGGAGAATTGAACCCTAAAACAGGGGAAAGATTCTCCCAAATTAGGATGACATATGGAAGCATGTGATTCAGAGAAGTGGAGATATTCAAAGTACTTTAACAAAGAACTCAGACAAAGAAAATTGGAGGAGGGAAAGATCAGTTTTGGCAGGGGGAATAAGAGAAGTCTTCAGAGAGGAGATGAAGGCTGAACTAATCCTTAAAGGCATAACTAGGGGCTCAAAGACCAGTTGCATAACAGTCTCATTGGTAGAGATTGATTACTCAGTGTTCCTCACCTGCATGATGGAGTTGTCAAGAGGCTGAAAGAAGAGAGGTCCAGATCCGGCTTCCAGATTCAGAAAAGATTCCAAATTCTCTTCAGGGAGATCCCTGAATATGTAGATGAGCCCATACCTCTATCATGTCCCTATCTCCTCCCTTCCCCCACCCCCGCCTCCATCCTTCAGAGACTTCAAGGAATTTCACCTTTGGTAAGATCTAGGTTTCTCTTTCTCTCTCTCTAGGCTGAACTGAGATTCCTCATTTTAAAAAGTGGGAAAGGTCATTCTCACTTAATATTGTCTGGATAGTCTCATCTGTGTACCTTCTCTGATTTCTATTTGTTGTTGGCTTAGATAAATAGATTTGTTTGCTATTTGTCAGATGTGCTCTTTGTGGAACTGGTGTTTGGTGGGAAGGGCCATCAAGCTTTGGATATATAACCTGGGGTGGGGTACCCTTTCCATGTTAAGGGATAACACTCAGAAGTTCAGCTTGACCCTGAACATTATTTTCCCTAGTAGACTAACAACATTTAATGGCATGGGACTGGGTGGGTAGATAGATATGAAATTATCCCAGTACTACTTTTCACAGAGTAGAGTGTCTAGCCGTTGTTGCCAATCTATTGCTTCACATCCTGACAGGAATTGGTCTCATTTAGAGAAAGGTAGGCAGAGGACACTCTAGAGATATCTAATCAAACTTCTCATGAGCTAGATCTAGACAGACCCAACCAAAGGATAAGAAGAATGTAATTGGGTAGGAAAGAAGAGGAAGAATGGTCTTGATATAACAGCCATGGATGTATGGAAATAAAAACTAAAGGATGAGCTAGGAACAGATGGTCCAGTTTGGATGGAATAAAGAAGGCATGACAAGGAGTTTAATGAAATCAGGTTGCAAAGTTGTGTTAGATCTAGATTGTGGAGGTCAAGTGCTAGGTTCAGGAATCTACATTAAGTCCTGCAATTGATCAAGAAACATTTATTGGGTTTGGGGCTAATATAGTCAATTGAGTAATAGGATATAAAGGAGCCAAGATCCTCCATAACTATCTCTATAAAACTTTAAAAACAGGTAACTCAGGGAATAGAGCTCCAGTTCTGGAATCAGAAGAACCTGAGTTTAAATCTGGCCTCAGACACTTACTGCCTGTGGGACCCTGGGCAAGTCACAACCCCAGCTGCTTCCAAAAATAAATATAAATGTAATAAAAACACTCCAGAAAGACATTTGGTAAAGAAAACAAAAGACAAATGTCTATTCATTCCTGGACTACACAATAAGACTTCCAGTTTTATAAGGACTCTGATTGGAGGCAAGCCAGGGCAAACTGAAGCTATAACATGCAAGCAGCCTTGGGTCACATCAGGAGACAGGGTCATACCAGATTAGGTAAACGTTATATAGGAGGAAATAAGCCTCATAGCACAGTGTTCAATAAACCCAAAGACTCTAATGATTGGAGCCAATAAATCCACATATTAATAGAAATGATTCTTACTGTCTATAGTTCAGTTTATCATAAACTCTGTTATTTACAATCACCAAGAAAACTTTTTGCCTTGTGCATTCTAATTCATTCTGCTAATTCTCTATATCACTGACAATCATAGCCTTTCATCTTTTTGTATAATAAGAGCAACTCTACTCATTCTAGATGTCACTGCTTTCTGAATTTGGAGATCATCACATTTTTTGGAATGTTATCTTTGGAGTCTACCTCAAGAGGACATAGTGTATTTTTGTTCTTCAGATGTTGTTTAAAAATTATGAGTTAGAGTGCACAAGAGACATTCTGCAATGTTTAGGGTGACCTTTTATCTCTATTAGTCAAGAAATTCAAGGTTCCATTCAAACAGCAAAGCATTTCCTGCTGGTGGGTGATGATAATCTAGTAGCGTACATTTTTTATGACACTTTAAGATTTATAGCTGGGTGGTGCAGTGGATACAATGCCAGGCCTGGAGTCAGAAGACTGATCTTCCTGAGTTCAAATCTGGCCTCAGACATTTACTAGCTGTGTGACCCTGGTCAAGTCACTTAACCCTGTTTGCCTCAATTTCCTCATCTGTAAAATAGCTGGAGAAGGAAATGGTGAACCATTCCAGTATCTTTGCCAAGAAAACTCCAAATAGGGTCATAAAGAGTCAGGCATAATTGAACAACAACAACAAAACTTCTAAAACCAAGTGATTTATAGTTGCTGAGAAACCTATCATCTCGGGCTGGGTTCCTTAACATTTTTTGTGTCATAAACAGTCTGGTGAAGCCTAGGGGACACCTCCCAATAATATTTTAAGCACATAAAATGAAATACATAGAATTATAAGGGAAATTAAACATACTGAAGTACAGTTATCAAAATATTGATAACTTCAAGTTCATGGACTCTCTGAAGTCTATGCACAGAACTCTTGAGGATAATGTAGACACTAAGCTAAGAGCCTCTGACCTAGAAGTTTCTTGAGATTAATGTATTTTCTTTTTTTTATTGACTTGTTTGTTTACTTTTAGTTTACAAGATTCAGTTCCAGAATCACTTGAGTTTCAGATTTTTCTCCCCTTCC
>CM053600.1:44994243-45011122 GCA_028646575.1 Pseudocheirus occidentalis | reverse complement strand
TCTCTTCCCAATTTTTCCTCCACTTCTCTTATTTGTTTTTCAAAGTCCTTTTTCATTTGATGTATAGCTTCTAGGCATTCTTCAAGTGTCTTGGAAGCATTTGGTGTGGGAGTTCTGACTGTGTTGTCTTCCTCCCGTTCCATGCTGTGATCCTTTTTGTCCATAAAAAAGGTTTCTAGAGTTTTATTGCTGTTCTTATTTTGCTTCCTTTTCCTCATGTTGGTCAGTCAATTAATTGGTTGGTTATTTTAGCTTTGTGAAACTCTGCTTCCAGGGGGGGAAGCTCTGTTCCAAATCGCTGGGGTTTTCCCAGCTGCTGGAGCTATTAGGAGGGTGTTGCAGCCTCCCCCGCCAACTTTGGCTTGCTGAAAATGCTCCCCAGGACCACCACCCAAGACCATGATCCGGATCCAGGCCACTCAATGCAAGAGCACTTTGCCCTGATAATCAACTCAGTCCCCCTGTGGGGTCCACAGACCAGGGCCTCTGAAGCAGCCCAGTGGGGACAGCCGCTGGTTACAGCATTTCCTGCCCTTCCCCCACTGCTTCCTTGCCCTGGGGGTAGATTTGCTGAACTGCTTTTCCTCCCCCAAATTTAGCTTGAAAGCTTCACTCACTTTCACTGACTTCTAATCCTGGCTTAGTAGATGTGAAGATTGCTCGAGGTGCTTTAGATCTTCTCTGAAGTAGACTCACTCTGCGGCTTGGGAGGCTCGGCTCCTCCCGACTGCCCTGGAGCCTGGTTGCATGGTGGTTTCAGGCTTCAGGCTTGGCTGGTCTCAGCTCCCAGCCTGCAGACCTGCTCGATGAGCCCCGCTTGCTGAGCTGCCTTTCTCTAATCCCTATTTTTCACACCTTGGTAGATGTGGAGTTGCTAGAGGCTGTAGATCTTCTTTCTTGTAGACTGGCTGTGGCGTGGCTCGGCTTGGCTCAGCTTGGCTCCTCCCCACCACCTTGGGCCTGGCCGTGATTTTGGTTTCAGGTTGGGCTGGCTTTAGCTTGCGTCCTGCCACGATGAGCCCCTGCTGCTGAGCTGCCTTCTGTGAGAGATGTGTTTTCTATATTTTTGTGAGTTTGAGAGCCCTAGAATTTGTCCAGAGTCATATTTTATGGGTGTTTAGGGTGGCTGTGTGGGAGCTGCAGAACCTTGCTGCTTCTATGCCACCAACTTGGCTCTGCCCCTCCACCCTTGTTATTATCTTTAATGAAATTGATTGTTACTATAATTTGTTCTTTGACAAACACCATTATTTAGAATTAGATCATTTAGTTTCCAATTCATTTTTATTCTACACTTCTATGGCCTTTTGTTAAAATTAATCTTTTGCATTATGGTGTGAAAAGGATGTATTTAATATTTTTGCTTTTTCACATTTGTTTGTGAAGTTGTTAAGCCCTAATACTCAGTCAGTTTTTGTGAAGGTGCCATGTACAGCTGAGAAAAGTTATATTCCTTTCAATTCCCATTCTGTTTTCTCCAGAGGTCTATCATATCTACCTTTTCTAAAATTCTATCTCCTTAACTTCTTTCTTATTTATTTTATGGTTAGATTCATCTAGTTCTGAGAGAGGAAAGTTGAGGTCCCTTAGTATTAAAGTTTTACAGTCTATTTCCTCTTTTAATTCATTTCACTTTTTCTTTAAGAATTTAGATGCTACATAATTTGTTGCATATAGGTTTAGTATTGCTATTACTTCATTGTTTATGGCATCTTTTTAGCAAAATGTAATTTCTCTGATTATTTCTCTTACTTAGGTCTATTTTTGCTTTTGCTTTCTATGAAATCATGACTGCTACTTCTGCCTTTTTTAATTCAGCTGAAGCATAATAGATTCTGTCTCAGTTCCTTATTTTAACCCTATGTGTCTGTCCCCCTCTCTCTCTCTCTCTGTTACAGTTGTGTTTCTTATAAATACCTTGTTGTTGGATTTTGGTTTCTAATTTATTCAGCTATCATTTTATGGGTGAATTTATCTCATTCACATTCACAGTCATGATTACTAACTGTAAATTTCTTTCTATCCTATTTTCTTCTGTTAATCGTTCTCTATTTTTATCCTGTTGTTCCTCAAAGGTCTGTTTTGCTTATGATCACTGTTTTCCTTTATTCACTCTCTCCTTTTATCACACATACCCCCTTTTCCCCTCCCCTTCTCCTCTTACTTCCTTGTTGGGTAAGATAGATTTCTATATCTGATTTAAACCCAAATAACAAGCAAGTGAGACTTGGACTGGGGTCTATTATTAGCCAATCAGTGAAAGCCAGAGTGATTTGACTTTAAAGGCATAGTTAAGAAGCTCCATTTAAATCCCAGTTGGCTTCATGAAAGCCTAGTTTTTCAGAGCTATATTTCAAGAAATCATAAATGAAAACTATATAAGAAGCTTCATTTCCCCTCTATGTATTTATACTATCATTGTGGTTTTCCCCCCCAAACTGGGACAATTAACTCTTTTGTCTCATGTAGAAATGATCAGCTTATCCTAGAAGGATCATCTTATTCCTTGGAGTTGAAACCAGGTGGAGGGGCAGATGGAGAATGACCATACTGTTAGTTGTAAACTAGTCCAATCATTCTGGAGAACATTTTGGAACTATGCTCAAAGGAGTATAAATTTGGGTGTATCCTTTGACTCAGCAATACTTCTAAGAAGTCTAAATCACATTCCCCACTCCCCACTTCCCACTCCCAAAGAAGGGAAAGGACCCATGTGTACAGAAATAGTTATGGCAGTTCTTTTTGTGGTGGCACTGGAAATTGAGGTGATGTCCATCAATTGGGGAATGGCTGAACAAGTTGTAGCATAAGAATGTAATGGAATACTATTGAACTGTAAGAAGTGATAAAATGGATGGTTTTAGAAAAATCTGGGAAATCTTGTATAAACTAATGCAAAGTGAAATGATTAGAATTAGAAGAAGAATTTATACAATAGCAAAACTGTAAAAATGACCATCCAAAATTTCAAAAGACTTATAATGAACTATGCTGTCATCTCCAAAGAGAAAGATGATGGAACCAGAGTACAGTTTGAAGTATATATTCTTCTCTTTCTTTCTAAAAATATTTTGGACATGGCTAGTGAAGGAATTTATTTTGCAAGACTATGCATATTTATAATTTCTTGCCTACTAAGTGGGTGGGGGAGGGAACACAGAGTATTCAGAACCAAAAATAAAATAAAATTGAATTTAAAAAAAAAGAAAAAGCTTGACATTTTCAGGATATTGTATAAGGGGTTCTTAATCAGTTGGAGAATGATGTCATTGAATCTTTAGATCCCCTCCAATTTGAAGATTCTGTGGAGCAATGTAAAGCAAAGTAGAATTGTGTTTATTCTACCTACAACATACCTTCTTCATAGGTATGGGGAAAGTGATATTTAAATATAGCTTTGGGGAAAGTGATACTTAAGTGTCATCAATTACCCAATTTTGCATTCATCACTGATCTGAGAATTGGAGGAAGGGAGGGTGAGAACAGAATACAGCATATGCCAATCTGACTGCCTGACATAAGATAGCAAGATTACATTACAAACAGTTAAAAGTTTTCAAAGATTCAGAGAATGAGAAAGAGAAAGAGAGAGACAGAGCCACCCTGTCTCCTTGGATATGCCCTCCTCTCTGAATTTTTGTGACAATATCTTCTCCTTCCTATCCCACTATTCTTTCACTTTCCTATGTTGGATTATTGTCCATATCACACCTCTGAACTGTGTATATACTCCCAAAGTTCTGCCATAGGTCCTCCTCTCTTTTCTTTCTTGTATTGGGGCTACAATTCTCTCTCTTAATGACCTATTCAATTAAGCAAAGTACAATTGTATTGATTCTACCTGTAGCACACCTTCTTCATAAGGTTGCTTTGATTCCCATATATATTTATACAGCCTTTGTCTGTCTCCAGGATATTCCAGTCCTGTGTCACCAACCACCCATAGATGACTTCAAACTAGACGTTCCTATAGGCATCTCACACCCAACATGACCAAAACAAAACTCTTTTTCCTAAAACACACTCCAAAATGTCCTGTTTCTGATGAGGATACCACCACCTTCTTACTTACTCAGATTGATGACTTCAGAACCATCCTTAATTCCTCATTTTCCTTCACCTTACAAATTAAATCATTTGACAAGTCCCATCAGTTCTATCTTCACAACACCTATCACATTGATCCCCAATTCTCCATTCAAAAACTACCACCCTAGTTCAGAGGCAACATTGCCTCTCACCTGGGCTGCTGCAACATGATCATAATTGGATTACTGCCCTCAAATCTCTTCCCTGTCCAATCCAAAAAGTAAGCTTAAAGTAGAAGTCTATCCATCTTAGTCCCCTGCTCAATAAATTTCAGTGATTTCTTATTACTGCTATAATTAAACTAGGAACTTCTTTGCTTGGCATTTTACCAGTCTTATTATGCATTATTCCTATCATACACTCTTGAAGTCTGTGAAACTGGCCTTCCTGCTATTACACATACCCACACACATGTGCGCACATGCACACACGCACACTGACATTTCATCTTTCATTACTGACCTTTTGAAAAGACTTTCTCCCCAAGTCTGGCATGCACTCCTTTCTCACCTCTTGCATTTTGAATCCTTCAAGATCTAAAGTCCAACATTACTTCTTATGTGAGATCCAGCCTGATCCTCCTGCTGCTACTAGGATCTCTGTCTCCTGAAATTACACTCCATTTAATATTATATGTATATATGCTTTATCGCTTGATAGGATATAAGCTCCTTGAGCTCAAGGACTATTTCATTTTCATCTTTGTACTCCCCTTGCCCCCCTCCCAAGCCCACCCACCATCAGCCACAGCCTCTATTACTTCGTAGGCACTAAACAAAATGCTCATTGATTGATTGACCTAAAAATAAGCAGCTTTGCCAACACTTGAAACTTGAACATTTCAGACTAGACTCCAGAAAAGTTTCTTGCCAAGCCAGAAGTCCATCTCCTGTCTTCCCTGCTCCAATCAAAGTCACTCACTCCTTATAGAGCATAGTTAAACAGTGGGTGTGAAGTGGGTGTCTGATTAGTACATGTCTCCCTCCAGTTGCAAAACTCACTGACTCTTCAGCTCCCAAATGCTCAGCACCTTGATTGTGATCAATTGTTTCAAAATTTGCATGTTGTTTCATGCAATCAAACTGTTTAGATAAACCTTGCTGATAAATTTTCAGGATCTACCAACCTTTCCATACATGGTAAACCTATCACTAACTTGGAATCTCTCACAGACTTTCTTGATCACTCCAATTTATTTATGTATTTATGAATGTGTATGTATGGTATATGTGGGTATAATGTATGTATCTGTGTATATAATGCACATTATGTATATAATGTGTATCTAAGTACATTTGTGTGTGTAATATATATGTACACAAATGATGTATGTGTTTATTTGTGGGCATATATAATGTTTGTATTAGATATAATAATATATATAATGTGGGCATATATAATATATATGTATGTAATGTGTGTATGTATAGAATATACCCATATCTATGTGTGTGTATAATCCACATGTATGTATGTATAATGTACATATGTGTGTACGCATATATACTATGCACATGTATTTGAGAATTCAGTACCGTGTATTTTTATGTATACATGCAAATATATCCACACACATGTATTTAGGTACACATGTTACATTTCATACAGTTACAGATCATTTAGTAGAAAGTGCCAGGTCTGGAATCAGAAAAAACCTAAGCTCAAATCCTAGCTCAGATACTTAGCAGTGACCTTGGGCAAGTCACTAAAAGTCTATTTTATGTCCAAATTCCTTATAGGGAAAATAATAGCACCTACCTCCCAAGGTTTTTCTGGGGATCATATGAGAGAATACTTGTATTTTGTGAACCTTAAAGCTATTACTATTGTTATTAATAGTGATGGTGATGGTGAGAATAAAAGACCTCACCTCTTGGCTCATAACCCAAAGGTGAAAAAAATAGGGAAAGAACCTCTAATACAAACACAAGACACGGTCTGGTAGCTTTGTTCCTAGGAGAGACTCAACAGTGCCTCATTGTTGCCATGCTCTTGTTTTAGGCAAGATTCTTACCAGATTTGTGGTCTCGGTTTTGGCCCAGAGCACCTCAGAAGTCATACATTACAAAAAAATCAGGGGAAGGGCTGGGATGGGGAGACAGGACTGCTAATGATCGTTGATATTTCTACAGCACTTTAAAGTTTTTGAATGCTCACCTCAGCACAGCTCTGCAAGTAAATTGAAGCTTAGAGGGAAATGTAGCCTTCTCTGAAGTGTGGGAATCAAGCATTTAAATTCAGGTTTCCTGCTCCTCTGTCTAGTGCTCTTTATAGCATGGCTGTATACCTCACCTTTCTAAGGTAGGCCTTCTGGATGCTAGATAGGGACGTGTTAGAGTTAGTTCTAATGGAAAATCAACTGGTAAATTTTTACTGTGAGTATTTGTGCCTCAGAAATCAGCAAATGCTTTAAATCAAAGCTTGATTTATTGATTTTTTTGTTTGTCTAGACTTTTTTTGAAGTGTTAATAATGTAGATTAAATTTTAAAGTATATTTATGGATATATTTTTCTTTTCTGGAAAGACTTGTTAAACCCGGCCCTGTTTTTAGAATATCAGGTTGTTTTGGTTTTATTCATTTTTTTATCCTTTCTTAACCTTAAAATGAACAATGCTTTACAGCATTTAATTTTTTTATTTTAATTTTTAAAAGAAATGTTTCTGGAAGCTAGATGCAGAAACACATGACAGGGGGTGAGAGGATAAAAGGAGTGTGTTATAATAAAAAAAACTGTGCTGGAATTGGGACTAGCAGAGTCCTAGAATTAAATCTTCTCTCTGACACTGACTGTGTGACCCTGGGAAAGTCATTTGACCTCTATAAGCTTTAAATTCCTCATTTGAGAAGTGGGGAAATACTTATACTAATGACTTGAGAAGGCAGTTAGGAAGAAAACACTTCAAGTGTTAGGCAGATTGGAGCCCACATCTTACAGCCTTATATAAGAAAGATTGGTCTATATGGTTCTGTGAACAGGTTGGTTTCAGGTCTCATACTATGAAATGACCTACAAACTCACTGAACCAGTTTTCCAAGGTACACATGTCTTTCCTTCATTCTTCTTCCCATTATACCTAGTTATATTTCATAGATAAAATGGATAGATAGATAGACTGAGAGATAAAAACAAACTTTTAATATAATAACACTTTGGTGTATTAGAGAATGATAAAGATGGTAGATACAGTAACTCTTTTATGTTTCATCTAACCACATGACATCCATATGCCTTCTGGCACCTAAAAAGGTACTTCTAACCCATTTCAACTTCCCTTGTCAAACTCTTTCTGGAGTCCAACTGAAAAGTCCAAAATATTCAGTCTGCTTCATATGTCACATGAAACTACCTGGAAAGACAAGTCTTATCGTTCATGTATCAGTGACTTGGCTTGAACTCAAAGAACTGGACATCCTGCACAGATATCAGAAACCATAAACACAAGCACCTTGTGGATACTTTCTGATCATTTGTTACCATTTAGGATTAACATATTTTAATTGCATATTTTAAATTTCATTTCCTTTTTTATTACAAAGATTTGACCCGGACAGCCTGGATAATTGTCAGGCAGAAGCTTGGTCTAATCATTTCATGATGGGAGTCTCACTAATTGCACCATAAAGATAAAGCCTTCCTCAGACCCCAACAGGGTGAAAACTCTCTCATGGTTGGAGAGTGGACAATAAAACCAATCAGAATGAAATTGGACTTAGCTGGGGGGTTTTTCTTTTCCCTTGATGGCATTGCCACAGAAGTTATTTGTGTCCAAATGACTCATTTGCCCTGGTAAGCTGTTTTAGATAGAGATGATTCTGTCATCAATTCAAGTTCAGTCAATTCACTCCCCTCCTAATTTCAAGTCAGCAGACTTCCCTCTAAGCTCTTCTCTGAATGAGAGATCTTTTCTTCCATAGCTCTATATTTAAGAAATTCTGATGCAGTTAATTTTAAGGAGAAGCTTCTTATATATTCATGAGCTACATTAAGTTGTGGGTAGAGAAGATTTCTGATACCACAAGAAGGGGAAAGAAATAGAGGAAAGCAGAAACCATCTGTATTACTGTTACAATCTTCAAGCAGGGGTTAAAACCTCCTGGGTCAAACTGCTTTCTAAGCTGCTGGTTCCTTCTTGTTTATTTTCTTTTGATTACAAACTTCACATCCATCAAGCACACACCTACTAGTTCTTCATTTAAAAGATTAATCAATGTATTTCATAGAGGATAAAATGCATGTAATGGGCTCTTCAAAGTATCTTAATACTTGCAGTCATATTTAGGGGGTCATCGGTCAGATCTCTTGCCTGTAGCAAAGTGAATGTGCATTCAAGATATAATTACTTATCTTCTTTCAAGAGCTGATAGATGCCACCCCCCCTTAGGAAGCCTCAATGTGTTGTAATGACATGAATAGTTGATTAGATAATAAAAGACAGGGCAGTTAGGTGGCACAGTGAATAGAGCATTGGCCCTGGAGTCAGGAGGACCTGAGTTCAAATCTGACCTCAAACACTTAACACTTGCTAGACATGTGACCTTGGGCAAGTCACTTAGCCCCAATTGCCCTGCTCTCCCTTCTCCAAAAGGGAAAAAACAATCCTTATGATAATAGAAGACTTAGGTTCTAGTCCTCTCTCTTCCACTTACTGCATCACATTGGGCAACTCACTCCAAGTCTCAGTTTCCTTCTCTGTAAAAATAGATCATTATGTAGAGATGGGGGTGGGGAATAACAAATAGACATTTATTAAGTGCTATGTGCTATGCTAAGTGCTTTCCTAATAATACTCCTTTGATCCTTACAACTCTGGAAGGTAAAGGCTACTATTACCTCCATTTTACAATTGAAAAAAGAGCAGCACACAAAGATTGAGTAACTTGTCCAGGGTCACACAGCTAGTAAGTGTCTGAGGTCTTATTTGAACTCAGGTCTTCCTGATTCTAGGTCCTAAATTCTATCCACTGTACCACCTACAGGAGAGGAGTTGGACACCTGATCCAGGGGCTCCATTCAAGGGCGGAGGGAACCAGATCATAACATAATCATGAAATGTTTAACAAAACAAATAAAATGCTATAAAACACAGACTATCTTAATATGTGGGTTTCTAAGTCAATAAGTGGCCCCCAAGGATCCTTATTATGGGTTAGTGGGGCCTTTTCAATTTGAGTTTGTCATCATTGACTCAGAAGATCAATTGAGTTCATAGAAGTGAAAGTAACTTTAAGAAAAAAGCATTAAGCAAATAAACATAAGGCAATGGTGTTCTAGAAAGAACTCATCCCAACATATTTCCGTATGGTATACTTTTTTGCTACTTCCATTTTTAAGCCTAATATTCAAGATTCCTTACAATAAGCCCCAACCTATCTCTCCAGCTTTGTCACACCTCCATAGATACACAGAACAACTTCTCAAAATGTCCCTTATAAAAAAATCTCTTCCTCTATAGACAGTCCTTGGTTTACAAATAACCAACCAGTTCATGTGAACCTTTCCACTCTTGTTAGAGTAAACCATCCCTTTTTCAGAAATACATAATGAGTGAGAAACTTAGCCACAAAGAGGTAGCTCCTCTCTGGAAAATGGAGTGTTGGATCCCAAAAGCATCTGCCACTCCCATCATAACATCATCTTGAGATGTTGACAGTCTAAGGAGATGGCTGTCATGTTCATTACTGAGGTCTTTCAATGGAACTTGAAATCAGATTTCCCAAATGCTGTATATGGTAGTTGAAAATAAATTAAATAGTATGAATACTTCTACAGCCAACTTACCTGTATTTGTAAATGCCCTAAAGATACAATAAATGGATAATCAACTTGGCCCAGAGTTAAATAGGAGGAGAGAGCATACTGGTTTACTTTTGGGAAACTGCCTAGTGCTATTAATGATCTTAGCCTTGTCACTGAAACAAAGGCCTGCATTTTTAACATCGATATTTTTCCAGTGTTTCTGTAAGGCTATGAATCATGAGTTACAGGTCTCTAAATAAAAAAAAATGAGTAATCCGAAGAGTAAAGGGGAGATTTGTGGTAGGGGGTTTGAGCAAACTGTAATATATTACCAATAAAAAATGGAGCAGGTGAACTTGAATAAAGAGAATTATCAAAGACATAAGGCTTTTTCATATACTGATAATGAGGGATAACCCTGGAGAGTCTACCAGCCCCATTAGTGACCATGAAACGTCAAGAAATATAAAGAAAGATCAACAACACATGGGGTTGACTCCCTGTGGAAGATTTATGATAGGGAGTGAACAAGCACCATTGGATTAAGAGGCATATAGATAGAGCACTGTACTAGTACGCTATCAGAAAGACATGAGTTCAAATCTTGCCTCAAGTTGTGTGACCCTGGAAAAGTCATCTAACTTCTGTGTGCCTCAGTTTCCTCATCTGTAAAGTGAGGAGACTGGATGTAATTATCTATAAGGTTCCTTCCAACTCTAAGTTTCTGATGCTATGATTCTGTGAAGGAAATTTCCGTATCCATGAGATCATGGATTCATAAAAGTATTAAAGAAGTCCCTTTAGTACCTTTCTCCAGGTCTATCATGAACCTTTTTTGACCTGGTCAAAAAATGAAACTCCGTTTATAAGACATCTCTTAGAAAATGTGTCCCAGATCCCAAGAAAACCCTGCAGTCCATCTTAGACAACACTACCAAATTAATTTCACTCCCCTACTCAAAATCTCACTGGATCCCCATTTCCTACCATATTAGGCCTCAAACATCTCAGCTAAATATTCAAAGCTCTCCACAATAATACTCCAACCTATCTTTCCAGCAATCTAGTCAAACTAGTTAACTCTCTGTACCCCAATTATGTCCATTGTTTCCCCTGTTTACAGTAGAGAACAGAATTGTACGTATTATTTCTTCTTCCTAACATATTCCTCTCTATATGTTGCTATCAAAATCTTACTGATCTTAAAATGCAACTTTCTTTTTTTCTTTTAAAAATTTTATTTGTTTTCGGTTTTCAACATTCATTTCCATTAGCTTTTGAATTTTCAATTTTCTCCTCTTCCATTCCCTGTCCCCTTCCCAGCATGATGTGCTATCTGATATAGACTCTATATATACATTTATTTTAAACATATTTTCACATTAGTCATGTTGTAAAGAAGTATTAGAATCAATGGGAGGAACCACAAGGAAGAAGAAACAAAACAAAACAGCAAAAGAGAAAAATGCAACTTTAAATGCTACTTCTTTTGCACTGTTAAATGAAAATATACTGCATTTAAACTTGAAAGCCCAGGGGTCTAAAGTCCTGGTTATGCCACAATTCAGGTGATATTGGACAATTTATGTCATCTCTTGTGGTTTCAGTTTCTTTATCTGTAAAAAGTGATTGGGGGACAAAGGTTGGATTAGTTGATCTCTAAAGATCCTTTCAAGTCTAATTTAATGATCCCATAAACCTCACTTGATCCTTTCACCCAGTTTCTCTTTTAACTGAATTCCCGTAGTACTTTGTACTTCACTGTGGTATTGATTACAGCCTACCTTATCCTAATATCATATTATATACATCTTATTTTAACAACATGACTATAGACTCCTTGAGGGTAGGAAGTTGTTCCCAAAAAGCATTTAGTAAAGTATTTTTCATATAGGCTTCACTCAAATTTTTTTAATTGAACCTAAAGTCAACTAGTTCACAAATAGATTGTATGCCAAAATACAAGCAACAAACTGAATGCTACAACTGAATTCCATCCAGAGAATCAATCTTCCTGCAGTATACATGACTCAGAAAGAAACTAAATTCTCAAAACCCTTAGTTCTGAACACGAACTGTACTGGAATGAATGATTCCTTGATTTCCCTTGTGCCTTAATAGCAAAACGACAAATCAAATAAAGCCTGGAAGGTTGTTGGCGGTCATTGAAGGTGTGTTTTTGTTATCTTTTTGAAGCATGTCCAAGGAGCGTTGGAGGTCTATTGGATTCATTGACCAGAACAGAAATTCAGTATGGTTCCTCATGCTTGTCACCAGTTCATAATATTTTTTTCTATAGATCAAGTATAGAAAGACAATGAGGAAAACCTTTATTTCTCTGTTTTTGTCTTTGACCTGCCTGTTGTACCTGTGCTTTCCCATATCTTATTGCCAACCCAGGTACTGATCTTTTTAAACCAGGTTTGTGTTTAATCCTTGGGCCAGAATTGCTGCAGTAGATGTTACTTGACATAAGCCTACAACTAAAGGTTTCAACCGTGACATCATATTACCTTATCCTGACAATCATATTCAAGCATAACATCCCCTTTGTCTATCAATTGGGGAATGGTTAAACAAATTGCACAAGAATGTCCCAACTCCAGGCATTTTCATTAGTTATCTCCCAAGCAGGAAATGGTCTTCATTTCTACCACCTGACTACCTGAGCTTCCTTTAAGTTCTAGCTAAAATCCCACCTTCTACAATAAGTCTTTCCTAATCCCTTTGAATTCTAGGGTTTTATCTCTGTAAGACTTCTAATTTATCCCATAAATACTTTGTTTGTGCATAGTTGTGTGTGTGTATGTGTGTGTGTGTTTTGTATGTTGTCTCCCTCATTAAACTATGAGTCTTTTAAAGTAGGGACTATCTTTTGCTTTTCTTTCCACCCTCAGAAATAACACAGTGCCTGGCACTTAGTAGGTGCTTAATAAATATTTATTGACTGATTGATAAATGAAATATTACTTTACTACAAGAGATGAATGTAATTAATAGAGAGAAACATAGGAAGACTTCTATGGGCAGATGCACAGTGAAATAAGCAGAATCAATGACTGTAACAACATAAATGGAAATACCAACAATGAAACAATAAAAAATTCAACAATGTACAAGTATAAAGATATGTGGGAATGTATCTTACTTACTACCTTCTTTGCACGAGGTGGGAAACTATGGGTGTGAAATATTGTATATAATGTAGGACTTGGCTGTGTTGCTTAGTTTTGCTGAACTGTTTTTTTTCCTTTTAAAAAATAGTTCTGAGGGATAGTTAGGTGGAGCAGTGGATAGGGCACTGGCCCTAGAACAAGGAGGATCTGAGTTCAAATCTAGCCTCAGATACTTAGTAGCCATGTGACCCTGGACAAGTCACTTAACCTCAAATGCCTCCCCAAAACAAACAAAAAGAATTCCTTTTTATAAGAGATAGTTCTCTAAGAGTGGAGAGAAAAAGACTGAGAAATTTAGATGATATAAAAACTAACGTGATCATTTAAAAATCTTTAAAAAGATAATCCCTTCCACTCCATATGTTCATCCAGGCAGAATTCCTTGAGATGGGTGACTGATGAGCTAGCTCTGTCTTAAGGCCCTCTTAGGACTCAAGAGTTTATATTACATGAAGTTGGCATGTGTGATTATATATGCATATATGTGTGTATACATATGTGTGTATACTTATATACATATATGTATGTATCTCTCTCTCTCTCTATATATATATATATAGTCATACTATTTTTTTGTTCTTGTCTTACCCTTTCCTCCTAAATTATAAATTCATTGAGGACAGGGATTATATCTTAGTCATCTTTTTATTCTTTGTATTTCAAACAGAGTTTTACACATATGAGTTACTTGATAAATGTATGTGGAACTAGAATCCATTATCTTTTGTCATCTAAAACATCAGAAACATTGGTTTTCCTTGTTCTTTAGTTTTTTTTTCTGGATTTGCTTTCTTTAAGATGATGTTTATACCAGATTGTCTGGCAATTTTGAGAAATTTGCTTTTTGCTCGGGATTGCCATGAAATTTTAAAAATAAATTTAATCCTAGCTTCCTAATACAACTATGTAAGGAAGTTCTATTCCAAATATTTCAGTCCATGCTTTGAAATGAACAATTTCATTTCAGTTTTTCCTTAAAGTTATACCACAGAGACCAGATTAGAGTTCTAACTAAGATGAAACAGCCAAGGTTTTGTCTCAGGCGCCAACACTTCCTCACAGTAGCAGTCCAGAAACTGAATTTCCTCCATGTGCTAAGACTCTTAGATATGGCTCTGTTTCAAACAATTTTTGTACAAGAACATCCAGGATGCAAACTTTACTTTAATAAGAACTCAAAGAGACACCAAAATGCAAATTACAAAACTCAAAAATTAAAAGACAATCATCGGCTGCATATTTTTAATGGATTCTCATTTTTAATGACTTTCTAAAACTTATCAGCAAATTAACTTTCTTAATGAACAAAGAAATAAAACTTTTTTACACAGGAAACTAACAAAAGATGTTAACTCAAATCCCAATATCTAACTGATTTCTCAAGAACACAGTCGGAATATAAGCTTCTTAAAGACATTTAATATATACTTACGTATCATTGTTTATATATGTGCTGTCTCCTCTGTTATAATCTAAATTCACTGAAGGTAGAAATGTTTCAGTTTTGTCTTTGTAACCCCAGCGTTGATCACGGTGTTGGTCACAAAGTAGGTTTCTGATAAATGCTCTGTTGACTAATTTGTTTCTCTGTTGCATCTATATCTGCTTTTCTAGCGCACATGCACAGTGCTTTGAACGTCTCAGGCATTTAACAAATTGTTTGTTGGATTGTATTGAAGATAACAAATAACATTTTGGTATGCTTAGAAATGCCAACTTAGAACAATGACATAAAACAATGTTATTAAAAATCCAGTTATACCTTCTACATCATGTCTTTCGCTATTAAGGGATCAATATATGGCAGGTTAGCAGAAACACAAATGGGAATTTGGGAGAAGTTTTGTGGAAATCACAGACAACACAAAAAAAGTATAGAAACTCAGAAGTGCATTAAATTTATGTATAGTGTTGTATAATATCAAAATATTTTATCTTTTAATTACTGTAATAATTCCAGCTTCACTGGTACAAAGGGAAGACCAAAACATTGTATACAGATTTTCCAGAGTGTAGAGGCACCACACTCCTAACCCTCATGTTGTAGAAGGGATAACTGCATTAGCTTTAGACCCAAAGTAGAAATTCAACTTCAGAAATTGAGAATTTCTGGAATATCTGAGCTTTAAATCACATACAGACAACAGAAGACAGGTTTGAACCTTAGCTACCTTTGCATCTATTAGAGTTTGAGATTTTTTTTTCTCCTTAAGGTGATTCTGGGAAGATTTTAGGTTAGAAATACTTGTTAAATTCCATTATTATTGAGAATCATTTCAAACCTTACAAGTATTGTAATAACCTATTCTGCTTCGAACAACTTGATAAAGATTTACTATTTCCATTTTATATCAGTATTTTAGTTAGATTTATTACCCACTGTTGTTACTGTTAAGCATTCATGTAACACTTTAATATTCATGAATTGTTTAAGCATTGTATGCAAGTTAATTCTCATGAGATATTTTTGAAGTTAACTAGTATTGTTTAAAATGAAAGAAATTACTTTAGGAGGAAAGCTGGCACATGTGGACTTCACTTTGAAACACACATCACTTTAATTGGAAGCCTTACAATGAGCCAAGTGGGTGAGGTCTAGAACCAAAACACTTTCAGCTAAATAGCAGGCTTCCTCTAGGAAGGAATGAAGACTGTTCTCTCTTACAATCCTTTTCTAGTAATAAAAGACTAGGAATTCCCTCCATCTTCTTCAAAACACTACCGTATCACCTTTATATTTATCTCTTCATGACATGGTATCTCCCATAGAAGTACTACTTATTAGCAAGGTTGCTATTTTGTCATTTTCAGCCATGTCAGACTCTTTGTGACCCTACTTGGGTGTTGTCTTGGCAAAGAAAGTAGAGTGCTTTTCCATTTCCTTCTCCAGCTCATTTTTCAGAAGCAGAAACCAAGGCAAAGAGGGTTAAATGACTTGCCTAGGGTCACAAAGCTAGTACGTATCTTGAGGCAAGATTTGAACTCAGGAAGAGTTCCTGACTCCAGGTGGACACTCTATTCACTACAACATCTAGCTGCCCTACTAGCAAGGTATTGTCTGCAAAAAAGATTCCTTGCTTAAGTGAATTATTTAACATTCTAAAATCATCTATTAAAAAGCGGGATGTGCTTATGTTCAATTATGAAAATACATTAATCTCTTGATGAAAAGAAATGTTAGGGAAGGTGGCCTAGCCATACCAGATTTTAATCTCTATTATAAAGCAGCAGTCCTCAAAACTGCCTGGTACTGGCTGAGGAATAGAGTAGTGGATCAATGGAATAGTTTGGGTACAAAAGACTCAGTAGTCAACAACTATAGTAATATACTGTTTGATAAGCCCAAAGACCCCAGTTTCTGGGTTAAGAATTCAGTATCTGACAAAAACTGCTGGGAAAATTGGAATATAGTATGGCAGAAACTGGGCATAGACCATCATTTAATGCCATATACCAAAGTCAAGTCTAAATGGGTGCATGATCTAGGTATAAAGGCTGAATACTGTAAATAATCTGGAGAAGCAAGGAATAGTTTACCTGTCAGACTTATGGAGTAGGGAAGACTTTATGACCAAAGATGAGTTGGAGAGCATTATAAAATGCAAAATAGATAATCTTGATTACATCAAATTGAAAAGTTTCTGTACAAACAAAGCCAATGTAACCAAGATTAAGAGGGAAGTGGGAAATTGGGAAAGAATATTTACAACCAGTGTCTCTGATAAAGGCCTCATTTCTAAAATATAAAGGGAATTAAGTAAAATTTATAAGAATACAAGTCATTCCCCAATTGATAAGTGGTCAAAGGATATGAACAGGCAATTTACAGAGGTAGAAATTAAAGATATCTTTAAGCATATGGAAAATGCTCTAAA
>CM053600.1:44925541-44993743 GCA_028646575.1 Pseudocheirus occidentalis | reverse complement strand
GAAAGATCTCCTGTACATCAAGGAATTGATGGCTGCACCTTCTGCAGCCAGAAGCTACAAAACAGGAAGAACTAGAGATAGAGTAAAAGTCCATTGATTGGGGAATGCTTAAACAAACTGTGATTCACTAGTGGAATGGCAATATTGTTGTGCCATAAATGACAAGGAATGTGAGGAATTCAATGAAACATGGGAAGGCTTGAGTGAGGCGACATGGAGGGTTAGATAGAGACCTTGGAACAAGAAAAACCACACACACACACACACACACACACACACACAGTGTGTGACCCTGGGCAAATCACTTAATCTATGTCCTAGGCTACACTGTGACAATAATTTGCAGATCAGATGACAATTTACACCACAAAGGAAGTTCTCTTGTATCAATGAAATCACATAACTACACTCTCCATTCTCTCCCCCCCCCAAAGTACAGCTTTTGCATTGTCTTTAGGCTGATTGTCTTTAATTTTATTAAGAAGAATATTTCATCAGAAGAAGCAGACAGAGAGCTGGTAGGGACCATGGATGTCCTTTAGCTGACCCTCTCATTTTAGAAGTTGAGAAAAGTGAGGCCCAGAGGAGTCAGGTGACTTGTCCAAAGTCACTTAGGTATTTTGTTGAGAAGGTAAAGATTTTCTTTTTATATATGTGAGAAACATTAATTCACCAAATATGAGTAAAAAAAAATTGAGTACACAGTAGTATAAAAAAAAATCCCACTTCAACTAATTTAATCTGATTGTTCTTTTCATATTTATGACTTTTTGTTTTGTTTTGTTTCCCTAATAATTAAAAAGGTACCTTAGGGTTATTGGGCTGGTGATCTGTATTTGGTTTGTTCTCTCCCTGGCACTTCTCATTAGCAGGGTGAGCAAAAAGAGGAAAAGGAAGGGCAGATGCTGCAGCAAAGAGTTTATCATGTTGAATGCAAGAACAATGTGGGGAAGAGAAGGAAAAAAAAAGAGAAAAAAACACAAGTCCTATATTACATATAAGAAAATAGGTAGCAGAAAGAGATGAGCCCGATGAGAAGCTGAGTCATGAGGCAGAGTCAGAATTTGAACCCAGGTCCCTTGTCTCTGTGTCTTCTTCCATCGCAGTTATTGCCCTGTTGCCCATTTGGAGAGGTGGGGGGAGAATTGTGCTTGGAAAGGGTGCTTGTTGAGACCTGACAATTTTTTTCTTCTGTATCTTTTCCTTTTGTATCTGGTAAGAACAATTTCAATGGAATGTCAAAACCCAGAAATCCAATTGGAATTTGACCTTTGATCATGTGGACTTTGATACAATGATATGAGGGAGACTACAGGCTTGCAACAATTTTTCTGCTTTCTGTCCGCTTCTGTTACTGTTGCTACATGTACTCAGCCTGAGGTGAACCTTTCCCAGCTTTATTAAAAAAGGGGAGGGGGTGAAAGCCTAACGTAATTCACTTAAAAGGTGGCTGAAACATCACGACAAATCCTACAAAGATTTCTGTAGCCACCGTTCACAGAAGAGTCAATGGGAGACTTGTTCCAGAGCAAGAAGTGAATGAATGTGGGACCCTCGGTCAGCTTTCCAAATTCTTCTACTTTTGTTGGATTTCACAAAGGACGTTTCCTCGCAAAGACAAGATCTTTTGTTTTTTATGAACCCATGCTAATTGTGAAGCCAGTGGTTGGTTCGCCTCATTCTCTTTTCTTACCCTGGCAGGTGCCTGAGGGGAACTCGTAAGTGGGTTCAATAGTTTGCTGTTCCCTGCTCCACCTCCACCTCCAATTAGTTTCTATGTCATTCTATTCTCAGGCTTCTCAAACATTGCTTCCAAAGGAGAAAATTGTGATCACAGCACGGATTTAGGTATGGCTTCAATAGTCAAAGCAAGTGAGACTTAAGAAATGTCAAAAATTTTCTGCCTTCCAAAATTCTTAGAGATTCTTGTTACTTTTCTCCCCCTAAAATCAGCTGAGGAGGTAAGAAAACGTCTATTAAACTGTGTATAAAACACTAGGTTCAAAGCCAGGAAGGGGTTCAAATTCTTCTTTTGAAACTTGCTAGCTGCATGACCCTGGTCACTTCACATGGTCTCTGTGTGACTCAGACAACTAACTGCCTAGCATTTATCAATTTAGTCAAGGTTAAGTGGTATGCATTTTGAACCCGGGGCTCCCCTCCCTGAAAAAGTCACAGATCTTCATGTGTTTACGTCTGTTGGGTAATAAAGAAAATCATCGAAAAATGAAAATAAACAAAAGTAAGATACCCTGTACTACCATCATCTGCAAGAATTTAGGAAGCACCCAGTTGCATATGCTAGGTTCTACACAGGTAAACACACTGACCTAGCAAGGCTGTGTGTGCTGTATTTGAAAGGACTTCAGCTGGACTATGTACCACTGATGTATATAGTAGGACAAGCTGCATCTTCATCCTTCTAGTCCTCAATTTTTTCTTCAGTTAAATGGAACAGGCATCAAAAATCAGATGATTTTTTGAAGATCCTTCCAACTCTAAATCTTATATTTTCTCCAGGAGCTTTCAATTAAAGGCAATTATGTTGAATGATGTGGACAAATGTATAAACGTTTAATTGCAGCTTCAGCTTCCTCACCTGTAACAGCATCTGCCTTATTGGGCTGTTGTGGGGATAAAATGAAGTATAATATGTAAACTTTATAGTGCTATGTAAATGCATACATTATATATTATTTATATAACATTATAGATGTATAACACATCATCATATATTATATATCATATGGCTGTATGGTTACAGCAAAGAGACAAAACACTAACCCTGTGTGCAAGGACAATCATAAATGCACAACCATGACCGCAGGTCAAAGAAAGGATATTTTATAGTGACGTTCATTTTTGTAGCATTTGTAATTAATATGGTCCTTTAAAGTCTGCAAAGTGACATATGTCAAATATCTTGTAATGTGATTAATTCATTAATAGAATAATATTAACCATATGATGATATGATATATTATATTATGTATATGACATAAATATATTATAATATTTTATGTATATAACATGCATATAATAGAAAATATATTATAGTAACCATACAGCCATATGATATATAATATATGATGATGTGTTATATATCTATAATGTTATATAAATAATATATAATGTATGCATTTACATAGCACTATAAAGTTTACATATTATACTTCATTTTATCCCCACAACAGCCCAATAAGGCAGATGCTGTTACAGGTGAGGAAGCTGAAGCTGCAATTAAAGGACTTGCCTGTAGTCACACAGCTAATGTGAGTCTGAAGCAGGATTTGAACTCAGGTCTTCCTCATTCCAAGTCTGAGACTCACTATGCCATATATATATATATATATATATATATATATATATATATATGGATTTTCCCCTCCTCTCTTTGTGGCCTCACAACACCATGAAGTAGGTGCCATAGGTATTATCATAGTCCAGGAAAATATAAATTCCTTGAGAGCAGGAGATGCTTTCATTTTTCCCTTTATATCCCTATCACCTATGCCAGTGTCTGACACATTATAGACCCTTAATAAATATCTTTTTCATTGAGTCGAATTTTTACAAATAATAGAGATAACAGCTCATATTTATAAAACATTTTAAAGATTGGAAAGTTTTTTTAGATACATTACTTCATTTGATACAACAACTGTATGAAGCAAATGCTATTGATCCTCTTTATAGACCAGGAAACTGAGGCATGCAGAGGTCAGTCAAGTGACTTGCTCAGAGTCACACAGCCGCTAAATGTCAGAGTCAGTTTTTTAACTCAAGTTTTCCTGACTCCATGTCCAACACTCTAGCCACTGGTGAAGAGGCTAGCTATCATAAGGCAATTAGGTGGTATAGTGGTCAGAGCACTGGGCCTGGAGGGAGGAATATCTGGGTTCAAGTCAAGCCTCAGACACTTCCTAGCTGTGTGACCCTGAACCAGTCAACTAACCTCTGTCTGCCTCATTTGCCTTGCCTGTAAGATGGGGATAATAATAGAACCAACCTCCCTGGATTGTTAAAAGGATAAAATGAAACCTTAAAAGCATCCTATCAATGTTATTTTTTTGCTATTGTTGTTGTTACCCACATACAGTAGGTGGTTGCTTGGGATGGAAAGGACAGTAAAGAAGTATAGGAGTTTTTACACATAGACAGGAGACAGTCACCTCATTTAAGTGGCAAAATGGTTGGAGCATCCTGCCTGGATTCAGGAAGACCTGAGTTTAAATTTTGCTTCAGATGTGTACCAACTATGTAGCTCTGGATATATCATTTAACCTCTGTCTGACTCAACTTCCTTATCTATAAAATGGGGATAATAATATTGCCTACCTCCCAGGGTTGTTTCAAGGGTTGAATGAGATAATATTTGTAAAGTGCTTAGCATAGGGCCTGGCACATAGTAGACGCTATATTGCTAGTTATTATTAAATTTAATTATCAATTATTTAATTATTAAGATTAGTTATTATCATTATTAAGTGGTATTTTAGTTGCTGTTTGACTAGTGGGAAAGAGATACTTTTTCACCTCTTTGGACTTGTCATGGAAAAGATCTGTAAACCTCCTTCTCTCTTTTTCAATTACTTCCTCCTCCCTCTACCTGACTCTCCCTCCAAACCTATTTAGGGAAAGCACTTAGAGAAAGAAGCCTCAGGGAAATAGCATCCACATTGAAACAGCTTGTTCTTGGTGGGCAGAGGAATGTAGAGGGAACTCTGAACTGGAAGATTGTCTGCCAAAATTCCTTAGTCCAACCAGAGTGTGCCTTCTCTCTTACCTGATGTCCAGACTAGTCTGATCTGCATCCTATAGCCTCCCAGAAAGATAACTTAGCAGGTGCCTTTTTCTCAATCTAAGAGTGTAGATTTGCGTCACCATCTGTGTTTGAGACAAAGACTCTGTCTGTACAACTAATTTCAGCTAAATCAGATGAAACAAAAAGACTTCATCAGTCCAGTTCTCTTCAACTTGTAAAGACAATGTGTATAGCAGAGGAACTGGTATTACTGGGTTTCCACCACTCATATACCATGGGTCTTGGAAAATGGTGCTGGTGAAATCTTTGCCTCATCTGTTGCAACCAGAAAAAAAAAGCCTTGCATTGGAGGACCTGGGTTCAAGACCCATTTCTGTCACTAAGTGATTATGTGACCTTGGGCAAATCACTTTTAAGAACACAGGATTTACAACTATCATTGACTTAGCTCTTCTTGGTAATACAATGATCCAAGACAATTCCAAAAGACTCATGATAGAAAATGCTATCCAAATCCAGGAAAAGAATTGATGAAGTCTGAATGCAGATTGAAGCATACTATTTTCACTTTCTTTTTCATTTCTTTCATGATTTTTCCCTTTTGTTCTGTTTCTTCTTTCACAACATGATTAATGGGGAAATATGTTTTGCATGATTGCACATGTATAACCTATATCTGATTGCTTGCAGTATTGGGGAGGAGGGGGGAAGGGAGAAAGAAAAATTTGGAACTCAAAATCTTTTAAAATTGAATGTTGAAAATTATCATTACATGTAATTGGAAAAAATAAAAATATTATTAAATGGGAGGAAAATGCACAGGATTTAGAGTTGGAAAATACCTTAAAGGCAACTTAGTCTAACTCCCACATTTTTCTAAGGATAAAATTAAGGACCAGAAAAGTGAAGTGACATGCTTGAGGTCACCCAGAATAAGTAGGTGAGCTAGAATTCAAATCCAAATTTTTTGGCTCCAAATCACCTCTTTGTTCTATTATACTATGTAGCCTTTCACCTATAGAATAAGGGGATTACATCACATTGGCAAATTGATGAAAATGGAAAATGACAAATGTTGGAGTGTCTGGGGAAAAACAGGCACACTGATGCACTTTTGGAGGGGTTGTGACTTGGTCCAGCCTTTCTGGAAAGCAATTTGGATGCTTTCAAAGTGATACCAGTACAAAGCCTATACCCAAAAGAGATCCAAGAAAAAGGAAAATAACTCATGTGTACAAAAGACAGCTATAGCAGCTGTTATTGTGGTGGCAAAGAACTGGAAACTGGTGGGGGTAGGAGTGGGAGGAGAGAAGAGGCTATCAATTGTAGAGGGGCTGAATAAATTGTGGTAGATGAATATGATGAAATACTATTATGCCTGACTTCCAGGACATATGAGCAACAAAATGGAGGAAGAGACATTTTCTCTGAACCTCATGCCTTCTCGAATGCCTCCAAAAGGGAAATCATATGCCAAAGATAAAGTAACTTCAGATGTCTCCATAGTCTAAAGTACACAGAATCCAAAAGAAGGTTAAAAAATAAAACCTTGCAGAAACTCATGAACTGATACCCATGTCAGGTCATTCATCACCCCTTTCCCACCTGAGATCACTCAGCATTCCTCCCTCATTTCCTACCCAACCTGCAGCCAGGCTGGACTAGCAGACCCAAGGACACAACAGTCTTACAACAAAAGCTACCACCATATAACAGTTTGCCTCCCTCTTTCCAGTGCTGTAGAGACTGTAGCTCTGGGATGTGGAAGTTTTCCCAAGCCTTCTTGGGATTGCATCCCCATAGCACCAGCACGGTGAAGTTATGAATTATCAGTGCTGGACGAAGAACTAAGGTTCAGAGGGAGCAGGAAAAAACAGTGTTTGTGTGTAGGGCAGTAGTAGGAGGGAGTAGTCTGCAGCACTTGGCCAAGCCTGAGGGAAAGAGCACAGCACTCAGATGGGGTCACTTCTGACCACTGAAAAATCACTTGGGAAACCTAGGCTGGTGAACCATGAATTGTCCAGTGTAGGAAGAGGCTGAGACATGGAAATCCAGCCTCAAATGAAGTCACCATCAGAGGGGGCAATCATAAAATGAATACGGGAAAATCAGGGTGGTAGGGTGGGGAGAAGGATTGAAATTACCAAAGATCTCAAGAATAAGAAATAAGAAATAAGAAAACTCAGGGACCTTAAGTATAAGCAGATAAATCAACAGAGAAAACATGAGCAACAGAAGGAAAAATGGCTTCCAGATCTAGTGAATGAGTTCAGGCATCTATGAAGAAATATGGAAAAACAAAGAAAAATGATCTTAAATTTGATGAGACAGAGGACCCAGTGGAATAAATGTAGGGGAGGCATAGAACCACAACACATGTTCCTGAGGGATTCAAAAGAGAAATGAGAATTATGAGAGCAGGATTTATGACTTTGCACAGCAAAAATAAAGAGTGAAATAGAAAAACTGGAATCTGAGTCGGCAAGTCTCACCAAAGAAACAAAAGAGAAAATAATAGATTGATATTGCAAATATTCAGAATGGAAGACCAGTCTATTAAAGGAAAAACAAAAACAGTTCTTTTCAATGAAAATATGCTCACTATGCAAGCAAAACTTGCTGATCATGAAGACTGTATTTGTAAAGACAGCCTCAGGATCATAGGTCTCCCAGAAGAATGTGAAAAGACAAAATATCTTAACACCACAATGCAGGAAATAATAGAAGAGAACTGCCCAGAACTTCTGAACACAGAAAATGAGATGCCAATTGAAAGAATTCACAGATCACCTCCAGGAAAACACACACACACACACACACACACACACACACACACGCACACACACCAAAACAAAAAACAAACCCAAGTTTGCAAACTCCAAGATACATAGTGGTTTCAGAAACAAGTTCTATAAGTAATCAGGAAAAAACTTCAAATACAAGAGAAAGGAAATTCTAATAACATAATAGCATTCTACACCCACCAGATAATGCAGGGAGAAATGAAATAATGTGTTCCAAAGAACAACAGAGCTCAGGATGTAACCCAGGGTGATCTTCCCTGAAGATTTGAGCTTGACCATCCATGAAAAAAAAGACCGACATTCCGTAATAGAGGCATTTGAAACATTTTTAGGAAGAAAACCAGAACCAAAGAGTTTATTTGGTTTTTGAACATCCCAAACAA
This sequence comes from Pseudocheirus occidentalis, assembly GCA_028646575.1. NCBI lineage: Eukaryota > Metazoa > Chordata > Mammalia > Diprotodontia > Pseudocheiridae > Pseudocheirus > Pseudocheirus occidentalis. Next base: position 44,985,791 of record CM053600.1, on the reverse strand, counting down.
CAGAAATTCAAATAAAGGAGGAGCAAATAAATATAGCAACCAAGGACAGGAACGTCAACAGGGAGACCAGTAAGAGACTTCTTCCTAAGTGTATGCAGGGAGACAGGGGCAAAGGTGGAAATCTTATAAAGGTAAAGATGGAGAGGCAGATGAGAGGAGGTGGAGCATTATGGACATCACGGACCTGATGACACCTTAGTCTACAAGTATAGCAATGTGCTATGTTCAGCACAGGAAAATATATGAAAGAGGATAGAGAAGAGTGTGTGATGTGCCAGGGTCAAGTCAAGGGCTAGCAATGAGAGAAAAATGACTCTTGTGGTTTCAGAAAAAGAAGAACCTTCTGAGAAGGGCATAAGGAGGAGGAAGAAAAGACTGAGAAGACAGATGGGGGGAAGAAGGAAGGAGACCTTGTTTTGGTAGTGGGAGGGGAGTCTTACTGATATTGCTCCTATGGGTAAGGAAAGATGGTCTGTGAAGGGAGATGGGGACCTTGCACTAGATGTAACGTGGGGAATTTGGTGTTTGAAAAGTCTACTCATCCTCCCTTGGGAGGGGAGAAGTTAGAACTCTTGTGGGCAACTGGCACCTGGAGGAGCTGGAGAGCATTGATACAGAAAGGTGATTTTGAAGTATGGTAAATGTGGAAAAAAAAGATAAGCAGGGAAGAATATAGATCAGTGCTGGGCTACATAATTAGGAATGCAGTGGGGGAGGGGTTCTACTATGGGCAGTATCCTATCTGACACCTGCAATAAATGGCATTGTTTTGGGAGTGAGGCACAGTGGAAAAGGGGAATCCATGGGGCAAGGTTGACAGTAGTCTAGATGGGAGAACATGGAATGGAAATCTTGGAAGCTTTGATAGCACAAGGGATACAGAGAAAAGAAGAAATCAGATAATTATAGGGGTCATGAATCAGAGAACAAGGGTCTGGAGTAGAGAGAATGAATAATGAAGAAAATGAGAGAAGTTCTTTTTGGAAAGGGGTGCAAAGATGAAATTTAAAAATCTAACGAACTAAAACTAATTCAAAGGGAGGAAAGGAAAGGAGAATTTGTTTAATTGTGAGGGATAAAAGGGGGGAAAATTTTATAGCCAGATAAAAGTAGAAGAAAGGAACTAATAGATAAAGCCCCAAAGAGAGATAAACAACAAACAAGAAGAGAGGATGAGCACTGAGGGTACCTATCTGCTTCACTCCTCTATTTATTCTATATATAGCTTATTATTTGCATGTTTTTACCTCCATTAGATTCTGAGTTTCTCAACAGTTGGGACTTTTCCACTGTATTCACAGCACCTAGCATGATGCACATAGTAGGAGCTTAATAAACGCTTACTGACTAATAAGGTTTAAATATCAGCATCCTAAGAGAGTGTTATTGTATTCATAGGTTAAGTTACTTAATCTTATTTTGTTATTCTGTCATATGTGTGGGGAATGTTCTTTCTGTTCTCTTATGTATAGGAAATAGATACCTGTTTGTAATATTAATGAAGTTGAAGATCTTCCTAGCCCATTAATAGGCCTCACATGGAGCCCAACAAGAGAAGCTTGATTAGGGGAGGCTTGTTTTTCAGGAAGGCCCACACCTTTTCTTACTTTGTAATTAGGCAATGGGTCATGAGGGTTGTGATGCCCTCTGACTCTGAAGAACTATACATACTCTGAGGTTAGTATTTTGCTTTGGGGCTCACTCATGGAAAGAGTGTTCATGTGATGTAGCCGGATGAGACTCTGGGTAGCATTAAGGAATTCAGAGGCTTTGCAAACACAGTTGCTGGTGCTTCTCTCTGTGGTAATGGCCAGGCAGTTGGATCTGTCTGTTGATCTGTGATGTATGTACTACTTGGTCAGATGGTTAGAAGCCCTGTCTGTTGGCCTTCATGCTATTATTTCTGCTTATAATTTCTGTTTGTATTTTCTCTGAAATTCAGGGTACAGAATTTTTCCCCTAGACTAAGTAAATGATATATATGTTTGATTAAAGTAAGATTGTTGACCCCTTTTGAGTTGCTTTCCTTTAGAAAAGCAGATCAAAGAACCTGTGCTAGCAGTACTCCTGTGTGCTGGTGTTATTGGTCTTACACCTCCACAGGAGCTGCAAGTAGCGTTGATGTTACACTGTTTCATACCCGAGTTTCAGTTTTTACTGAGTACATTTTTAATCCTCCTTTAGAGAGACATAGAAACAAGCCCACGTTTAAACTTTAAATATTTTGTCCCTAGGACACCAGGATAAGGGTTTAGCTGAAAAAAAGGGAGAAAAGAGAACTAGCCCCACTCTTAATAGAGGCCAAGTCTCCCCAGGATTAAACGCAGTCTTAATATATACAGGGGTCCAGATGGAAGGATTCTTTGTAGAAGGGCTAAATCCTCCAGCCCCTTGGGGTCAGCAATGGTTCTTTACTGATAGGTTCATCATAATCCTATGAAGTAAGTATTGTGGAAATTATCCCCATTTCACAGATGAGGTAACAGTGAAATGATTTGTCCAGGAATTTGTCATTTCCTAATTTCTTGTGTTGTTTGGGAATTTAGTGTGCTCAGACTCACAAAGAAGGCTAGACCATGGACTTGGCATAGAGCATGCCTTGGTGGCATTTACTGGTTCCATTATATTTCTCATACATGGCCAGAGGAGATGTGTATTCTATAAAGTTCTCACTTTCAGAGAGTCATGTAAATTATGAAAAAGATCAAACTTAGTCTAAAAAAACTTAGATTAGTTTTCCTATCAAATGTCTCTGGACATTTGAAACAGAAAGTTATTTCTAGAAAGCACCTCATGTTTCTAAATGTTGCATAGCAAAGGTTTCTATTGTACTAAACGTGCATTTCTCTTCCTATGAAGAATCACTTAAATAGATGGCAGACTTCCTTCTGGGAAAATTTAAGCACAAATATAAATGGAGACTGGAAAAAAACGGAGAATTCTGAAACATCCAAAACTCAGGAGATATTATATAGGACACTGTTTAATGTGGCTGCCACCTTCTCCATGAAGGCTTCCCAGGTTCCCCCCACTGAAAGTGTTCTCATTCTCAAATTTTCCTAGAAAATTTTGTCTGGGACTTTGCCTCTTTTATTCTTATTTATACTAAATCATTTATCTTACTTAAAGGCAGCTTGGATTACTAGCTAGAGAGCTGACCTCAGAGCTGGGATGACCTGAATTCCACTCCTAGTGCCTACTAACTTTGTGACTGTGGGCAAGCCATTTAAATTTCTCAGTGTCCTAGGTTACCAGGTCTAAGGTCATGTATCTGGTAGAATGTCACCCAGAGCCCAGGGGCTCAAATGAATGATTCATTTAATAAAAATATATTAAGATATCCCCTCCCCATATAAAAAATGCTCATGTCATTAAAAAGGCAGTGGGGAGGGGTATGAAAATAGATACTGAAGGCTGAATAGACACTTAAACTGAAGATTAAAGCAGTTGGCATGGTGGGCAATTCTTTGCTACCACAAAAAGTGCTACTATAAATATTTTGGCATATAAGGGGACTTTCTTCTTGCCAATGACCTCTTGAGGTATAAGCCTAGAAATAGACTCTCTGTGAAAGAGTATGTATGTTGTAGTTACTTTATTTGCATGATTCTAAATTGCTTCCCCAAATGTCTGTATTGATTCACAGCTCTACCAATAATGCACTAGTATTCCCATCTTCCCAAAACCCCTCTGACACTGACTGTTTGTTTCTTTTACCATGTTTTTCATTTTTCAAGGTCTCAGAAATGTAATTTTAGAGTTGTTTAAATTTGCATTTCTCTTATTATTAGTGATTTGGAGTCTCAGCAAATTTTTATGATCTTGTTATAACTAAAATCTCTGTGCTCTGTCTAGGAAATAACCATGCATGTTGAGGATCCAGGAAGTTTCATTATATTTATTTTACATTTATTCTGTAATGAATAAATGGGTAGCCTCCCAAAAAAGACTACAAAGGATCAGACTAAGGCAAGTCCTTTTGATGGTTTCCTTATTTGAATTGTCTGCATGTTCATCTCTCCAGAGCTGGGATTGGCACCAGCTCTTTTGAGTTACAACTTTTCCCGACCTGCCCACTAAGCATAATTCTTAATGGAAAGTTAATGACCATCCTCCAACTGTCCCAGCCAGCCTAGCTCAGGCCCCTTTACAGATTTATGCCTTTCTGAATGTAAACACCCATTGTTCCTATAGAATCTGTGGAAACCGAACTTTGAGCATTACTCACAATTTTTATCATTTTCACTGCTAAAAGGCTGCATTAATTTAGATACTTGGAAAATATTGTTTCCCCCTATACTCCTTTTTTAACTATCTTAATGGTGGCAGGTTGTGGAAGAACACATTGTTGATGTCATCAAATTATCAAATTCACCATGATTCAGTTAATTCATTTGTGTCAATGATATGGTCTGAGACATTGGAGATGCATGGTTAAAATACTTAAATAAGGTGACCTGGATAATATTCAATTCAATAAGCATTTTATTAAGCATATTATTACTTTGCTCAAGACAGTAAGCTAGGCATTGAGAATACAAAGACAAATTTGTTTTTCCTAACTTTAAGGAACTCATATTTTGCTATATGAGGCACACTATGTACAAATAAGTAATTACAAAATAGGAACAAAGTAATATAAATAATTTCAAGAGGGAAAGACTGTTAATAACTGGGGCAAACAGGAAAGACCTTGTGTGGGAGGTGGCACCTACACTGAAGTTATATGGCATGCAAGGGGGTGGGGCATGCACTTGGACAAAGACCTGGAGGTGGAAGATAGAATGTTGTGTCCTGAGAATGGTTAGCAGGGGGGTTTGACTAGTAATATGGAATATCCAGGTAATGCTGTATTCTTCCACTTTTGTACCTTAAGTGATACTCGGTGCCCGAGAGTACTGTTTGCACCCACAAAAACACTTAGTTGGAAGTATCATATAATTTCCTTTGACATTTCAGTCTTATAATACCTCTCTACTTTTCTACAAGAACTTTTAAAAAACCCATCAAATAATTACAGAAGCAGACATGATAGACTCTTGGACTAACCCTACAAAGATCAGTTTTATTCCCTGCAAAGTCTGGAAAGAACTATGAGGCTTGTGTTGTTGTCCTTCTTATATCTGTGCTCAGAGAGCATGATGATCATCAGCTGTGCCATCTTATAGTCATGCCTAGACATTATGGAATGTATATCCATGTATGATATTCCTTACCTGTAAAGGAAAGTGGTTTTTTTTAAAGGTCATTCAATCCATTATATGCTTTTGCTTCTGAAGAGAAAAGTCTGTTCTCAATGTCTTTGCTTTCACAATAATCTTTAAGTTAAAAAGTATTTCACAAGACATTTGCCTTCCCCCCCCAAAAAAATCAACCGAGGTAGCTTTTATAGCTTGTGAACCAACAAATCTTGTTTCTTCACAGTGGCTGTGGAGTTGAATTCTCTTGAGTTCCACTCTGGGGCTGCCCCCATGAGAAGTCCTTTAGAGAGAATTGTTTCTGTGCAAATAAATATCCTTTTCTCAATGGAAATTTTAAATTATTCCCAACTGGGACATCACTGCCTTCTCCATTCCCAGAGTCACAAAGGCGTTCATTGATGATGACTCTGACATTTTATTTTAATGCTTTTATTGTCTCCCTAGGCTTCCTTTGGGGCTTTACTTGAAGCCAAAAAAAAAAAAAAAGAAACACAATCAAAAAGAAGCAATTTATGGGGGATATATTGATTTACAAAAAAATGATATCACTGTCAGAATTTGAAGAGTGCCACTGTCAGATTTCACAAGGTGCTGGGATTAAAGAACTCACATGCTTTGCAAACTTTAACTCATGGTCAAAGAAGACTGTGGGAGACTGTGGTATGGTGGAGAAGGAGCTGGGTTCAGCACAGGGAAGACTGGGTTCCTCTTGTGTCTCTGACACACATGGGCTGTGTGATCTTGAGCAGACCCGTAAAGTCTCAGTGTCTGAGGCAGCTCTCAAGGACTGTAAGTTAAAGAGAAGGTGCTGATTTGTTTTGGTAGAGGGAGTTCCCTGTGTCATTGAAATCAGAGGTCCAGTCCCCTTATCCTTTTCTTGTCTCTACCTTTTCCTATTTACCTTTGCACAGGATAGTGACTGTGATTACCTGGATGAGCTTTGGAAGGAGTACATTCTGTCTCTGTCTCCCTCCCTTCCTCCCTCTGTGTTTTCCTCTTCTTCTCCCTTTTCCTCTCTTTCTCCCTCTCACTACCTCCTTCCTTTCCCTCTCTTTCTCCCCTTCCTTCTCTTTTTAGTGGCACAATTGATAAGAGTGTTGGGCTTGAGATATCTATTAGCATATGAAAAAATGTTCCAAATCAGTATTGATTCAAGAAATGCAAATTGAAACAACTTTGAGGTACCACACCTCACCAGTCAGATTGACTAAGATAACCAAACAGGAAAACGACAAATGCTGGAGAGGATGTGGAAAAATTGGAACACTAATGCATTGTTGGTAGAGTTGTGAACTGATTCAACCATTCTGGAGAGCAATCTGGAAATATGCCCAAAGGGCTATAAATAATTGTATACCCTTTCACCCAGTAATACCACTTCTAGGGTTGTATTCCCAAAGAGATCATAGAAGTGGGAGGAAGACCAATATGTATAAAAATGTTTATTGCAGCTCTCTTTGTGGTGGCAAAAAATTAGAAATTAAGGGGATGCCTATCAGTCAGGGAATAGGTATATACAACAAGTTGTGGTATATGAATGTAATGGAATACTATCATGCTATAAGAAATGAGGAGCAGATAGACTTCATATTTACCTGGAGAGGCTTATACAAATTGATGCTAAGTGAGAAGAGCAGAAGCAGGAGAAATTTGTACACATTGACAGACACCACGTATGGGTGACAACCAACTTTGATAGACTGGAGTCTTCTCAGCAAGGCAAGGTTATGAGATGACTCTACAAGTCTCAGGATGGAAGGAGATGTCTGCATTCAGAGAAAGATCTAGAAAGAAGAGAGTTTAAATGGAGACTGAAGCAAACTACATGCTCTCTTTCTTCTCCATGTTTGGTTTTGTTTCCTCTTTCCCATTGTTCATTCCATGGGTTACAACCCTTCTATACAACCAGACTAATGTCCAATGTGAAAGTATTTGCAGATCCTATACTTGATCACATGCCACCATGGGTGGGGCGGGGAAGGGAAGGGAGAAAGGGAGGAAAGAAGGGAGTTCTTAAGGGAGAAAATTTGAAACTCAAGGGATCGTGGAACTGAACCTTGTAAACTAAAAGTAAATAAATAAATCAGCTTTTTTTTCTTTAAAGAGTGCTGGACTTGGTTTCGGTAAGACCTGAATTCAAATATGGCCCTAGATGCTCATTAATCTTGTAATTGTATCATTGTGTCTGCCTCCGTTTTTTCAACTGAGGGAAGTAAAATGGGGATAATATCACCTACCTCACAAGGTTGTTATGAGAATGAAATGAGAGAATACGTGAAAAGTACACAGCACAGTGACTGGTACATAGTTGTTGTGTGTTGTTGTGTTTCTCCTTCATTCTTTTTTTTTTTTTGCTTTCTGGAGGGCAGTTGGGGTTAAGTGACTTGCCCAAGGTCACACAGCTAGTAAGTATCTGAGACTGGATTTGATCTATTCCTAGTCTTCCTGACTGTGGACTCATAGCTCTATCTACTGTGCCACTTAACTGCATTTTGTTTGTGTGATATTGTAATGTCAATGGGATTTAAGATCTTCCCTACCCATTAATAGACCTCAGGTGGAGCCCATTAAAGAAAGCCTGCTTAGGGGAGAATTGCTTGTAGGGAGGCTTTCACACCTTTTATTAATTTCTGATTAGGCACTGAATCATGAGGGTTGTGATGCCCTCTGCCTCTAAAAAGGGTGTGTGTGTGTGTGTGTGTGTGTGTGTATGTATATGTATATGTATATGAATGTGAATATGTATATGTATGTATATATGTATATGTATGTGTGTATGTATATGCATATATACACATATGTGTATATATTGTGTGTATGTATACATATGTGTGTGTGCGTGTGTATACATATACATATCTGTACTCTGAGGTTAGCATTTTGCTTTGGAGCTCACTCATTGGAAGAGTGTTCTTGTGATTTGACCAGATGAGACTCTGGGTAGCCATTAAGGAGCTCCCCTGGACTTTGAAAAACCCAGATGTTGGTGCTACTCTCTCTGGTAACTATGTATGTATTGCCTTGGTCAGACAGTTGGATCTGTCTGTTGATTTGTGCTAATTTTTCAGACAGTTAGAAGACTGGTCTGTTGGTCTTTATTTCTCTGCTTGTATTTTCTCTATTTGGATTTTTTTCTCAAGTTGAGGGTGCTGATTTTTACTTTGAACTAAAGGATGTAATTAAAAAAGACTGTTGACCCTTTAAACACTATCATTCCTAGTCTAGTAAAGCAATCTAAGAACCTGTGCTAGCAGGCATCCTGGGTATGCCCCTGTGGTTACCACTACAGATATAGTCACTCTGGATACTCTGGCTAGACCAGCTGAGTGTGTGTTCTGATTTTCCTCATCACCTTACTAACTTACTTACTAACTTTCTATGGTCAGATTTTTTTTTCCCTGTTGCTTCCTCATTTTTCCAGCCTATTTCTTGACTTTTAGCTGTGCAATAAAGTAGGGCTCTGCTTCTAGGGTTGAGGGAGCACTGTCCCAAACTTCAGGGGTTTTGTACCTAGCTGATTTCATAGATATTTCTAGGGACCAATAAGTTTTTGGTTTTCCCAAGGAGTTATGATCTAAAGAGAGGTGTGTTTAATAATTTCCTGGCCTGTGCTCTGGTCTGTGAGTGACCACAAGTAATCTTTTTTGCCTGAAACTATGACTAGGGTTCCTACACCATTGTGGTCACAAGCTCTGGTGTGCTAATGCTCTTCCTTATCCTGGGACAGCCACCTAGGACTGTGGTCAGGATCTGAGAATGGGCAAAGCAACAGAATACTATCTCCAGTGCTAGTAAAGTAACCCCTATAATCTTCTTCTGACCAGTTTGACCTCTTTACCATTTGTGGGCTGAGAGCTCCAGAAACAGCTACTGCTATTGCTAATTCAGTGGCTTCTGCTCCTTTTTGCTGGGGCTGGAGCTGTGCTGGGGTGGCTTGTACTGGATTGTACTCCACTGTCACCCAGGAGTAAGAGACCTTTCCTGCTGACCTTCAAGTTGTCTTTGCCTGAAAAATTATTTTACCCTATCCTTTTGTGGTCCAGGAATTGTGTTATGGAATTATTTAAAGGTGATTGGAGGAGTGTTGGGAGAACTCAGGCCAGTGGCTACATTTTTTTCCACTGTCTTGGCTCTGTCCCCTTAGGTTCCCCCTTCTTGCAAACTTCTTTGGTACTACCTTTTTTGCTTCCCTTGCATATTTTTCTTATACATTATATTAATTATATCAATATATAAAATGATTATATTTAATAATATATAGCATTTATATATAATATAATATTTTGGTAATGAAATATATTAATGTGTAATATATATCTTATGACTCTATGTAAAGAATATAATGAGAGTAAATCACTGGAAAGTTTAAGTTCTTTAAGACATGTTAGGAAAGGGACTAGATTTGGACTCACCTGGCATGTGCAAGGCCTGATTCTCCCACTAACTAGTTTGGCCTTGATCAGGTCATTTAACTTTTTGATAATTTATAAATGGGGATCAAAATGGTTGCATTATTTACCCCAGAGGATTGAGAAAATCACCTTATAAATTTTAAAGTAAGATGTGAATGTAAGTTATTTCTCACCATTGTTATTTTGAAATAGGCTCATAATCTTTAGGGCCTTAGAGGCAGGGGTGGGGAAGCTGCAGCCTTGAGACCACATGTGGCCCTCTAGGTCCTCAATTGCCGCTCTTGACTAAATCCAAACCTCACAGAACAAATCTCCTTAATAAAAGGATTTACTCTGTAAAACTTGAATTCAGTCAAAAAGCCCCACCCAAGGACCTAGAAGGCCACGAGTGGCCTTGAAACCACAGGTTCCCCACCCCTCCTAAGAGTACAGAAAAACTGGAATGGTTCATTCTAATTCAGTCATCTTCCTGTCCCACTTCACCTCTTAAATCAACTTCCCAAACCACTCCTGAGCTACCATTTCTGTGCGAAGCTTTGAATTGGAGGTGAGGGCCATAGCTAACTGAAGGTTATCTATTTACCTATTTAATCTCGACCCAAATACCATGAGGATTAAAAAGGAAAAGGAAAAGTACGATGATGAACAGAGAACTCTCACTGATTTGTTTTTATTCTTTCCAAAGTGTTATATTTGTATAGGCATGACCTTCATTAAAGGTACTAGGGAAGCAAGAAAGGACCTGCCAAAGAAGTTAGCAGAAAAAAGTAGATCTACCAAGGAAACTGACTTTTTATCTTCTTTTATGCTAAAAGGAAAAATGAAATCTGAAATTCAGACCTCCCCTTCTCTTTGGTCCTGGACTCCCTGTATTGCTTCAATCACTGAATCTCAATTGTGTCTGCCTGACCTTTAAGAGCCTGTGAAGGATGGGTCATCCTTGCTACGGTATGGACATTGGATCTTGGATCTGAACAAATTGGTCCAAAGCTGGGTTTAGTCAAAATATCACAAAGTTCTGGCCTCAGCTTCATCTCTAACTCCAAAAAAAAAAAGTAAAGGACGTAGAATTAGTGATGGAGAAGTCTTATAGTTTCTGGAATGCTTCTCTCCTCTGACACTGCTATCACCCTGGTGCAGGTGATTGCACCTCATTGCCTCATATGTGGGTGATTGCAATACCTTGTGGTTGGTTTCTGTGCTTCAAGTTTTTCCTCTTTCCCATCCATCCTTCACTGAAGTGAAAAAATTATCCTCTTAAAATGTAGGCCTAGCCATAGCACTCTTCATGTTTGGTGAACTCTAGGGGCTATTACCTACCTCCAGGATCAAATATAAAAATCTTCTGTTTGACTTTTGAAACTCTTCATAACCTGGTCCAGGGGTGGGGTGCCTGTGGCCTCGAGGCTACCTGTGGCCTGCTAGGTCCTTTGGTGCGACCTTTTGACTGAGTCTGAGTTTTATAGAACAAATCCTTTTATTAAGGAGATTTGTTCTGTGAAGTTTGGATTCAGTCAAGGGTGGCACTTGAGGACCTAGAGCAGTGGTACTCAACCTGTGGGTTGCAACCCCTTTGGGTGTCAAACAACCCTTTCACAGGGGTCGCAGGGGTTGCCTAAGACCATCAGAAAATACATTTCCCATGATCTTAGAAACCGAGATACCGCTCCTCTATCTGTCTCCAGGTGGATCCACCCACATGCAGATACGACCACATAGGAGTATGAAAGGGTTGGGGAATTAGGAAGGTTGAGAACCACTGACTCACATGTGGCCTCGAGGCTGCAAGTTCCCCACCCCTGTCCAGGTCTCTTCCAATCTTTCCAATCTCACTTTTTTCCCTTTCATGTAATCCAGTTGCACTGCCTTCCTCAACGTTGCTTGAACAAGACATTTCATTTCATGACTGCATTTTTATTGTCTCCCTGCCTAGAATCTTCTTTCTTTCCATCTCATGGCTTCCCTCAGTTCCTAGCTAAAATCTCACCTCTTGCAAGAAGCTTTTCCCAGATCCCTTTAATGTTAATGCCTTCCCTTTGAGATGATCTCCAATTTATTCCACACAGAGCTGGTTGGTTCATAGCTGTTCTCCCGTTAACTCCTCCCATTAGATCAGGAGCTCCATGAGAATATGGACTGTTCTTTCCTTTCTTTTTATTCTCAGAATTTAGTACAACATCTGGCACACACTAGTGCTTCATCAATTCAATTCGATTCAAGATTCAGTCAATATAAGTTAAGCTCCTAGATATGCCCAGAATTGTGTTAAGCACTGGGGGTTACAAATAACGCAAAGAAAGACATTTCCAAAGAGCTCATAGTCTCATGCGAAAGATATCATGCAAAAGGAATAAATGGCTGTTGACTCAACGTGACTGGACAAGACTTAGGGTTTGAGATTGATAATCTTGAAATTCTACCCCTACTGTGAAAAAAAAGAACCTCTCCACTGCCATCAGTTTGCTCATCAATAAAATGGGGCAATTATTATCACAGAACAGTTTGATGAAGAGAACTAATGTGCCTATTCATGATAATAAGAGCTAACATTTATAAAGAATTTAAAATGTTTTTCTTACACGATCTTGTTGGAGCCTCACAACGATCAATGAGGTACTTTCCCCTTTGCCATTCCCCATTTTATGGATGAGAAAACAGACTCCCAAGTGATGGCCACAAAGCTATTAAGAGGTACAGACTGGAATGGAACCCAGGTATCTATTGACTTTGAGTCCAATGCTACCACTACACTCAGTGTCTCTCAGTAAATACTAAAGACGAAAAGTATTTCTAGACTTTTTCAGCATTCCATCCAGAAACATACCAGACCTGCCCCTTCTCTATAGGAACACCTGGAAACTTCCTCTTCATTCTCTCTTGAAACTTCCCCATGGTCCCACATTATAAAAACAATGCTGCCTTTCTGGGCACTGGGGATTCGTTCTTGAGAGAAATTATTCTCTCTTCCCTCGCTCTCACTGTGATAAAAATGCCCTCCATTTTATTCTACTGTGAGAAAGCCAAATCCAGGCCTCCTGCCTGCTGCAGTGGAATATAACCATCAGGCTGGCCCATTAAATTTCATTTGAAAGTCAATTTTATCCCAGAGCGGTAAGTGGTGTGTATGCTTATGTCTTCATCTACGCTAATTAGGAAAAGCAATTTGCTGCACATGTCTAAAAAAAAAAAAAAAAGCTGATCGCATTTAAGCTCCTGATGGATTGAACTGTGGCTCACGTGTGTGTGTGGTGTTGGTACAAAGTACAAAGTGACTTCCCATATATAAATGACGGTGTTCTAAAAATGGTTCAGTCTGGTGACTAGGGATTTCTAAGTAACTACACGCAATTACTTTTTGTTTTGGAAATAAGGCTTGTGCTGTTAAAACCAGCCATTTCCCTTTGTGTTTCTGTGTTCCAAAATGGAGTAAGTCTATCTTGGGATATCAGTGGTCTATGTCATGTTTTCAGTGACTCCCAGGAATGAAAATATCTTAGCCTCTCAGGCATTTCTCCCAGTCTATGGTTCAAGTCTAGAAAGGTTGAGAAGTTATGAGGCAAAAGACACTGGGACTTCCCCTCTCATTTATCTATCTTCCCAGTCAGAATATACCCATTTCAACTCAGGATCAAAAATGTAAAGCTTGAAGGGACTTCTAAGGTCATCTAGTGAAGCCCTCACATTTTACAGATAAAAGGGAAAAATACTTCAACAAAGACAAGTTAAATGATTTGTCCAACGTCACAGAGGGAGTTCATATTAGAAGTGAGCCCTTGGGGATCAAATGCCAGCATTTTTTTTTCTATTGTACCATGCTGCCTAGACAAACAAACTTTAATTTCATAAGGTTTCCATGCCCACCTCAGAATTTTATTCAGGTGATACTATCTAGAAGAAACTGCCATTGAAATAATTTTGATACATAGAACATAAAGGACTCAGAACAATTTGTCATTTACTAAAAATTCAGAAAGCCCAAAATAAGGGCTGCAGTTTGTGGGAGTATGAACAGTCAATTTGCGTGGAAAAGGGGGAGGGGAGGGCCATAGATGAGATTATGAAAGTGTGAAAATTGTACTGTTTCTCTCTGTTTTGCTAGAGGGCTGTGGGAATTGGCATGAATCCAAACGCACCAGGCTTGAATGAAATCAAGCGATGGGTGAATCTTTAATTTTGAATTAAAACTGAACATTCAAAACTGAAGCCATTTTACTATATAGAATAGCATAATAAAGCAACATAGCCTTTGTTCCCTAAATATGACTTTGTAATGTCATATTGACCCATTCACTAATGAGACATTTGAGCCTGCTTGGGTTCCATGATTCCAATATCTGTGGAAACAAGTGGTAAAAATCAAGTCAACAGCATTTTTGATGTTCCAGACACAGCACTGAGAATACAATTGCAAGCAGAAAGAATGGATCGCCCTGCCCTCAAGGAACTTAGATTCTAGTAGGGGAAGATAATACATTCTAAGAAGCTGAAAAGATGTGAGAGGAAATGAAAGTAGCTAGGGGTGGAGGCATGGTAGGGAAAGCCCAGAGCAGGGTTAAAGATTTGTTCTGGGAAGTTTGAATTCAGTCAAAAGGCCACACTTTAGGACTTAGAGCAGCGGTTCTCAACCTGTGGGTCATGACGATATCCCCAGATATGAGTATTAAAGGGTCATGGCATTAGGAAGGTTGAGAACCACTGACTTAGAGGGTCACATGTGTCCTTGAGGCTGGTTTCCCCGGCCCCCGTCTGTTCCAGAGAGTCAGGAATTCAAAGCTGGAGAGGAATGAAGGCACAGTTCACCTGAGTATCTTCCTTAAACTGGAGGTTATGGGAGAAACTGGTCAATCAGAGGGAGAGGTTGCAGGAGAACTTTTTTAAAAAACAATTTAAAATTATATATACATATATGTGCATGTATTCAAATCATATGTAAAAACAATTTTTAACTTTTATTTTTAAGAATTTTGAGTCCTAAGTTCTCTTCCTCTTTCCCTTTCCTTCCCCTTTCTTGAGATGGCAAGCAATTAGATATAGACTCACATGTGCAATCATGTAAAACATATTTCACGCTAGCCATATTGCATAAGAAAACATAGACTAGGAAAAAGCACAAGAAAAATAAAGGTTAAAAAAGTATTCTTTGATCTGCATTTAGACTCTATCATTTTCTTTCTCTGGAGGTGGATAGCATTTTTTTCATAATGGGTCGTTCAGAATTGTTTTGGATTGTTGTATTAAGAGCTAAGTCGTTTACAGTTAATCATCCTACAATACCATTGCTACTGTGTACAATGTTCTCCTGGTTCTGCTCTTTCCAGGTTTTTCTGAAATTCTTGCTTGTCATTTTTTATAGCACAATAGTATTCCATCACAATCATATACCACAACTTGTTCAGCTGTTCCTTAAGTGATGGGCATTCACTCAATTTCCAATTCTTTGTCATGGTAAGTATTTCTAACATGAAAGGTAGTTCAGGGATGGAATGACCTTCCAGGGTGAAGAGATCTCTATGACATGACAAAGTCTTGTGGAGTGTTAGGAAAGTCATCTATAGATGAATGAAGACATGTTTTCCCTGAATGTCCTCCTTAAAATGAAGTTTCTACTAGGAAGAATAGACTTGTAGCCAGATGATCTGTGTTTGAGGACCAGTGCTGACATTTACTAGCTGTGTGACCATGGGCAAGCCACTTAAAATTGCATGGCTATTATGATAATTAAACTGTGTAATTAAAGAATCCAAAACTTTTAACCTTATTTTTATAGATATCTTTTTAAAAACATCATATTCATTTTGAAATATAGTGCCCTTTTTCCACTTTCCCTATCCAAAGAGCTAGTTTTTATAAACAAAAATTGTAGAAAGAGAAAAAAAATAGGAAGTCAGCAAAGCCGATTGTGCCTGATAATATACGCAATATTTCATATCCACACTTTTTCAGCTCTGCAAAGAAGGAAGGAAGGAAGGTATATTTTCCTTACTTGCTAGGGTCAAACTTGGTCATCATGATGTTTCAATATTCAGCTGATTTTTTGATTTTATACTTATCCATTCCCTTTACATTGTTAGTCATTGTGAGTCTTGTTTCTTGAATTCTGCTTAAACTAAAGCATTTTGTGAGTTGTTAAGTATTAAATAAATGGTATCTGAGAACACTCAACAATGTTTTTTTTTTTTTACAAATATGTATATGCATGGTATAGTGACTTGGGAAGGGGAGTTACATGAAACCTGCATAAGTAGATTGGAGCTGGTTTATGAAGGACCTTCAATGCCACTCTTAGTAGATAGGTCACAGTGAGCCAATAAAGTTTTTTGAACAGAATGGCAGAATAGGATTTATGCTTTGGGGAAATTATTTTGACAACAAAGTGAAGGATCCATTAGAGGTGGGAGAAATGAGAGCTGGGAAGACTGATTGAGAGGCAATAGTTCAGGTGAGAAGGGACAAGGTCCAGAGGTGGTTGGAGGGTTATTGTATAAGTGGAGAGAAGGAGAACTTGAGAGGTGCACAGACATTATGGAAGTAAATTGGTTAGGACTTGACAAGTGACTGGGTATGATGATTATGAAAGAGACAGAAAAATTGAAGATACCTCTAAGGGTTGTTGTGAGGATCAAAAGAGACTCCTTTGTTAGGAATTTAAAGCTCTTTGTAACTTGACTTCCAACTAACTTTCCAGTATTATTATAGATCACTGCCCCTTATACCTTCTTACCTGGAATCCACTCCTTCCTCACCTCTTCCTTAGACTCTCCAATTTCCTTCCAAGTTCAGCTCAGATGCTCCCTCTTACATGACGGCTTTCTGAGTCTCCTAGCTGTTAATATTTCTCCTATCCCTCAAATTACTTAAAATTTATATATATATATATATATGTGTGTGTGTGTGTGTGTGTGTGTGTGTGTGTGTGTGTGTGTATACACATTATACATAAAGCATATATGTATATGTTCATACATACACTTATATGAATGTATGAAAATATACATATATAAATATGCAACATATGTGTATAATTTCTCCTGTAGAATGTAAGCTCCTTGATGGTAGGGACTGTTTTGCTTTTGTCTTTGTGTCCCTACTGTCTGCTACATATTGTGGGTTTAATAAATGCTGGTTTATTGATTGAACCCATCTGCAGCTATTCTGCAGGAAGGACCCAATGCCTTCTTTTTGAAAGTACCATGAGAGATTGTAGAGGAATGAATTTAGGATCGGAGCTCCTACTTGATGCCTCTGAAATCATACAAACTAGGCATCTATCTACTGTGCCCATTGATAAAACCAGCCACAGTCACTGACATCACCTCTTTACATTTATTCATTAAATTCATCCTTTCTTTTGGAAAATGGTATACATTTGTTTCTAACTTGTCAATTGAACCAGAACTGGCCTCTAACTTAGGATAACCAGAGTCAAACAGAACAGGCTAGAAATAGGAGAGTCAGGAATCAAACAGAAGTTTAATTTATTTCAGAATGAGGAAACTGCTTGCAAGCAGCAGCCCTCTCCTCCCCCCACCCCCCTTCCTGAGAAGGAGGATTTAACATACTGGGGCAAAGGCAGATCTTATATACACATAAAAAATCAGAAGTGAGCTGGACTGACACAGTCATTCTTAGCAGTTTCCATGGTGGACAATAAAGGTATTCCTGGGTCCTGTGGGAACAGTTTTCAAGTTGGTGGTCTTAAGGGTTCTTGAGACTTCTGATTATTTAGTGGGGTACAGAACCAGAGTTAGTGGGTAGGAACAGGAGTGCAATATCTGGTTTGGTTCACTTGGCTGTTACAAGAAACAAGGATTATGAGTATGTCTAGAAATATGGTAGATGGCTTTAGGCTGCAGAATCATAAATCTCTCAGTGAATACCTGGTACAATATATTTTGCAAGAGGGTGAGATCATCCAGAGTGCAAAGGATTGTTGTTATGCCAAGCTCAGGGCACACACAGCCTGCTTGCTGGGCCTTAGATCTGGTAAACAAGGTATCTCCAAATACCTTGAAAAATTTCATAACATCTTTCACTTGCTTCCCCTTCTCTTCTCAGATGCTACCTCTACCCTGATGTAGAACTTCATCAGCTCATTCTTGGTCTACTTCAATAGCCTGCTGGTTGTTGGTCTCCCTTTCTCAAATCTTTTTCCACCCCATTCTATCCTTCAGTCAGCTGTCAAAATCATCTCTGTAAAGTGCAAGTCTGACCATGTAATTCTTCTATTCAATCAACTCCAGTGGTTCCCTGTTGCTTCTGGGATCAAATGTAAAAGTCCTTTGTTTCTACTCAACGCTCTTTGAAATCTGCCCTACTTCTCCCCTCCCCAGTCTTCTTTCACACACACACACACACACACACACACACACACACACACACACACGCACACACACACACACACACACACCACGACTATCCTCAAAGATATAGTTTAAATGGAGGAATATTTTTATGCCAAATGTGCATGATTAAGTTCGTGTTTGATATATCTTTTATAACTGAGAAGTCTTTTTAAAAAATGAAATCAGTCATTTGACTTCAAGAAAACTAAAACTTAAATTGTACAATATTTTTGTGCACAAGTTATTCGAAGTCTGTGGGGATTTGGAAGGCAAAGAAGAACTCATTCTTTATGGGATGACTTGAACTCTTTGCTGTCACCACTGTCTTGTACACCAATTTGGAACACTACTTTCAGTGTAAGTCTCTTTCTTACTACATGCCCTTTATAGGCCAGTGAGCTTGACTGCTATTTCGTTCAAAATTCTAGACCGAATCAATAAAGAAATGGTTAATGAACAACTAGAAAAGGAAGTGACCTACTTTATGAAGAGCAAGTCATGACAGACTAACATTAATTTGTTTTGTTCACAGGATTACTAAACTAAATAGATTGGGGAGAGTGGGGATGATGTAGATATAATTTATTTAGATTTTAGCATGACATTTGATGAAGTGAGTTATACTTTTTTAAAAGATGGATAGATCTTGGCTAAATGATAGCAAAAGTTAGATGGATTTAGAAGCAGATGAATGACTGAACACAAAGTGTCCATTAATGTCTCAGTGTTGGGTTAGAAGGAAATCTTTGTGAAGGACACAAAGGTGACTGGTGGCCAAGTCAAATAGAAACCCGGGCTACTAATCCCTATGTAAAAATCCCTGTGGATAGCATGCTGACTTAGAAAACCACATATTAACAATATCCATGTTTATTCTATTTTTTTATTTTCCTAAATATTTCCCCATTTTCTTTTAATCTGGCTGCCCTGGAGTGTTTTGGAACGCAGTGTGGTCTGTGGACTTCCTGTTTTCACCCCTTTGTTCTAGAGCTCTATTGCTGTTTACCAATTTTATTAATGACTTGGACAAAGGCAGAGATGCTATGTTTGTCAAATTTTAGATGACAGGACTCTGGGAGGTACACACTGGAAAGCAGAGTCAGGATCCAAAATAAGTCAACAGGTTAGAACATTGGATGAAATTGCCAAAATAAGTCAACAGGTTAGAACATTGGATGAAATTGAATAAGATGATGTTTAATAAATCTAAATATAAAGTCTTCTACAAGTTTTTAAAAATTGATTTCACAGGTACTAGCAGTTTGTCTAGAAAATGATTTGGGGGATTCAGTGAACTGCTGGTTCAATTTGAGTCAACACTGCGATATGTCAGCTGAAAAGGCTAATGTGATCTGGAGCAACGTTTAAGACAGATGTAAATTCTAGGAATAAAATTTTCATGAGATTGTCCTCTCCTGGTTCTTATTCTACCTGTCTGACCACTCCTTGCTATATAATTGTCTATATCATATCCCTAAAATGTGAATACACCCTAAGGCTCTGTCTTAGGTTTGCTTCTCTTTGTCTTGTCTTGTCTGTCTTTCCCTGTGTCTGTCTCTCTCTGTCTCTGTCTTTTTCTCTCTGTCTGTCTCTTTCTCTCTGTTTCTTTTTCTCTATGCCTTCTCTTCACATTCTCTCTTTTGGTGACCTCATCCGCTCACCTTGGCTTCATTATCACTTCAAGACTGATGACTCCTAGATTAACATATCTCACAACTGATTTCCAGTACCACATCCCCTGCTGGACATTTCCAAAACTGGATATTTCACAGGCATCTAAAACTTAACATTTACAAACAGAACTCATGATTTTTTCCCCAAAACCAGTTCCTCTTCCTAAGTTCCCTATTTCTGTTGAGGACACCACCGCCCTTCCAGTTACCCAAGTTTGCAACCTGGGAGTCAATCTCATCTCCTCACTCTCACCTGCCCCACAATCAGTTGCCAAATGTGGTCATTTTTACCGTCACAGCATTTTGGGTATTTCTTTCTTTCTCTTCATTTATACATCTATCAACCTATTTCAGGAGACAGGCAACACATAATCAACATTTATTAAGCGCTTATTCTGTGTTTCTCAAACACCAGATTGTTACGGTTGTTTGTTGTTGCATATTGTGTACCTCATCTACTCCACTAATTCACCACCCCATTTCCTAGACACAGTATCAGCTAGTATTGATGAGGATCATTTTGTAATAGTTTGAGCCCTGGTATGGTGAGACCCCCTTCTTTCACATTTTTTTCATTGATTCCTTTAATGTTCTTGACATTTTATTCTTCCAGATGAATTTTGTTGTTATTTTTCTAGCTCTATAAAATATTTTTGGTCGTTTGACCGATATGGCACTGAGTCAATTTATTAATTTGGGTGAAGTTGTCATTTTTATTCTATTGCTTTGGCCTACTCATGAGTAATTAATATTTTCCAATTGTTTAGCTGCAACTTTTTTTTTGAAGCTCTTACTATGTACCAGGCACTGTTGAGATAAATATAAACAAAAAAGAAAGATATTACTTGCCGTTAACTTACATTCTAATGGGTGGAGATATATAAAAAGGGCTTAAAAGCAGGGGATGGGAGTTGGGGAGTGAGATGGGAAGAGAAGACTCCTGCTTGGAGCCTGGTGGCTAAGTCCAAAGAGTCAGAGGCAGAGGTAAGAATGAATCATGACCAGCCTGAATCCATCTACAAAATGGAGGCCCTAGAAGGAACTATCTTCATAATGGCTCTTGTATACATCTTGTAAGCCTCCTGGTGTAATGTCTGGACTATTGCAATAGCCACTGGTTAGTCTCCCTTCCCCCTTTTTCTTCCTGTTCCAATACATCCTTCATTCAGCTATCAAAGAGATCTACCTAGTGCACATTCAATAAACTCAAATAATTCTCGTCTCCAGGATCAAATATAAGATCCTCTTTTGACTCACAAAGACAGCCTTTCATAATCTGGCCCCTTCCTACCTTTCTGATATTCTTTCCCCTTACTCCCTTCCACATACTCCACCATCTGGTGATACTGGTCTCCCTGTTGTTCCTTGCACAGGACCCTCTGCCTCCCAACCCTTTGAATTTTCCCTGACCCTCCCCCATTTCTGGAACTCTCTCTCCCCTCATCTCTACATCCTATCTTCCCTGGATTTCTTCAGGCTAAGTTCCCACTTTCTGCAAGAAATCTTTCTGTTGTTCTCTAGTAGTACCCCATTTCTTTGCTCTGAGGAAGAAGGGGGTGTTTTATAAATTTATAAATTTTTTTATTTTTATAAATTTATAAATTCTTCAGGATTTCTCAGTTTATTTTCCTTTCAAAGGTGGTCTTTTCATTTATGGGTTTTCATTATTGTCTGTGTTCTTTTTTTAACTCTATTTTACTCTGAATCATTTAGTTAATAGGAATCTTGTCAAGTTTCTCTACATTTCTCATATTCCTTTTTTAAAACTAGTCTTTCTTAATCTTAGTGCCTTCCTCTGAGACAACTCCAAATTTATCCTGTATGGGATATCCCTTATTTGGCAGCTTGTTTGTATGTAGTTGTTTCCACGTTTGTCTCCATTGCTAGACTATGAACTCCCTGAGAGCAGAGACTTTTGGGGGACATGGGGAAAGACGGCTTTTCTTTGTATTTTGATGCTTAGCACTGTGCCTGGCCCTTTGTGAATATCAGCTGACTAGTATTGAGACTGCATTTACTAATGAGAGAAGGGGACTGAGGAAAATTCCTGGTTGAGAAGGAAACTGAGTCCTCAGAATCCATAGAGGCAGAAGCACAGAGAACAAGAATTGGGCCAGTCCCCAATACGAAGACCCTGGAAGACTCACCAAAGGGGACCAGCACAGTGGAGGGATGTCTCAAAGTGAGAAGACCCAGGGACTCAGGGAAGCTCTGGGTGAGAATGTAATAGTCACAGCAGTGAGAGCAAAGTGCAGCTAGGAGATGAACAAAAGGACCTTGTCACCTCTCACCTGAACTGCAATAACCACCTCATTAGTCTGCCTGCTCAAGTTTTCCCTCTATGTCATCTGTCCTCTATGGAACTACCGAAGTGATTTGCCTAGATTGTAGGTATGACTACGTCACTTCTGTGCTTAATAACCTCCAGGGACTTCTATAATCTTAAGGAACAGATAAAAATTCTTTCATTTGACATTGTATGTAAAGCTTCCTTTACAACCTACCCCAATTTACCTTTCCAGTCACTTCATTTTATGCACATCATATTCCAGTTAAACTGGCTTTTTTACATTTCCTGTATACCAGACACTAATCTCCTGTCTCTATACCTTTGTATCCTACCCCTTCAAGGTACCTTCTCACTACCACATTTTTACCAATACTCTGAATTTCCTTCAGGGCTTAACTCAAGAGCTGCCTGAACCTTTTTCTGATGCCCAGCTGCTAGTGTTGTTCAATTATTTTCAGTCTTGTTGGATTCTTTGTAACCACATTTGAGGTTTTCTTGGCAAAGATACTGGAATGGTCATTTTACAGATGAGGAAACTGAAGCCAACAGGGTTAAGCAATTTGACCAGGGTCACACAGCTAGTAGTAGTCTGAGACAGGAGGTTGGATTTGAACTCATGAAGAGAAGTATTCCTGACTCTGCTGCCTAGCTGTCCCTCACATTTTAGGAAGGATATGAATAAATATTAGAACATCCAGAGAAAAGCAGCAGTGGACATAAAGGGACTTGAGTTTGAGTCACATCAGGATCAATGAAAAGTATTAGAGATGTTTAATCAGAAAAGAGAAGACTCAGGGGCTCGTAATAAGGGTTTTCTAACATTTGAAGGACTGACACATGAATGAGAGTCAAAGCATGCAAGGTGCAGAAGCAAATTTAGGCTCCATGTAAGGGAAAGCTTCCTAAAACATAGAGCCATACAGAAGTGCAAAGAGCTGTGGTGCAAACTGGAGAATGAGAATTCTCTGAATGGGAGCTCAGGGGCATGCTGGTAAATATTTAACAATCAGCTCTCTGGGAAAAAAAAAAAAAACAAAACCAAAAAACAATGTACCCGCGGCACACTTTTAAGTTTAATCTGGCTCCTTTCCATTTTCTCCACCACTTTCTTAAGTCTAGACAATCAAGAAAACAATAAATTTGTAGCATTTGCAGATTTCCAAGGTGTATACATGCATTTAGGTTTGTATATATCTACATATACACATATACATACATGTGCATAGACACATGTGTATATAAATACATAGCTGTGTGTACATATACACACATACACATATGTATATATGTATTGCATGTGTGTATATCTATATGTATCTATATATCTATCTGAAAGCTCATTTGGTCCTTGCCTGTGAAGTAGGCACTATTATTATCCCTATTTTACAGATGAGGAAACAGACTGAGAGTAATCGAGTCATTTGCCCAGCAAGTACGTGTCTGAGGCAAGATTTGAACTGTTTTTTTCTGACTCCCGGTTTATTTCCTCTACTCACTGTGGCCCCTCACAGCCCGTGAGTCATGAGTTATCCTTATTCCCTCACTTGTCTTTTTGGGGGTGGGGTAGGGATTTCCCCCCCAGGCATTTAGCACCCCTCTTTCAGAGAATCAGTTGTTTTGTAAATGTGGCCATCCTCTGTGTAAACAGGATCTGGTCCAGCTGCTCTTCCCACCTTTGTCTTAGGGTCATTTCTACATCCACAGAGCAAACTGGGGACTACATTTAGTTGATTCATGACAAAGAACTAATTGAGGAGCAATCCTCAATCTCAGTTAAGCTGGGGAACCTTTTAAATGGTGTGTTTTGATCTAATTCACTGCATTTAGGGAGTGGAGAAGAGGACTGACAGTGAATACACCCAACACTTTGCATAACAGCCCTCACACAAATTCCTTTTTATATTTGAATACTCTGATGTCTTCCTTCAGGCTAGGTTATTTACCTCAGCTAGGCTTCCTTCCTTTTAGAATTTCCTCTGGCTCTGAATTTCCCAGTCTTTAATTCCAATTTCCCCTAAATTCTCCTCCTCATTCTTCAGGCTCTGGGTAATAGTCCTTTACAGAAAAGCCTGACACATGCCAGGAATGAAAGGGGGGTTACCTCATGATCTCCCTATGGCATGTTCCTGTTTATATACCCCAGTATCATGCTTGCCAGCCTAGTGGTGTTACTGATTAATCCTTAACTTGCCACCTGTTTAAAAACCCTGGCTTTAAATAAATAATGACCATCACTCTATTTAACACTGTTAGGTACTGTGGGAAATGGGGAGGCCCAGTACATGGTTATGACATTCGAGTAGCTCTAAATCTTTTCCCCTGCATTTTTGCTTAAAATCAGCCCTGTCTTCAATATAATCTAAAAATAGCCTCGTCTAACTTAATGATTGTGGCAACATGTTTAAGAAAAAACAAAACAACCTAACAAAATACAGATGAGCAAAGTAATAGGTGTGATGTTGCATGAATTTTGTGATTACAAAATACAACATATTAACAATTCCAGTTGTAATCATAATAAATTCAGACCAATCAAAATTCATTAATATTAACATACATACATTAAAATACATTTACAATTTATAGTAGAATCCTTGAAGTTTCTAAAAGTGAATTTTGTTTTCATGGAGATTGAACAAATCAACAAAACCTAATCCTTCTGATCAATAAGTTTTGTGTTAAAAAAACCTACTTTGACTTAAACACAGAAGATCATGATTCAGAACCTGAAGGCCCCTTAGACATCATTCGGTTCTGATCTTTCATTTTACATATGAAGATGGTGAGCCCCATAGAAGTGAAGTAACTTAGCCAGGATCATTTAGTAATAGTAACAGGCTACATTTGAACACAAGTCTTCCCATTTAAATTCCTGTGTACTCTTCACCCTGCTAGCATGCCATTCCTATATCACGCTGAAAAGGGCATGCATCGTTTAAAACATGTTTTATTGATACCTTTTGTCTTTATATTATAATTGGGGGCGGTATAGAGGCAGGGGAAGCTACTTCTCCACACCCAGTCCAGAATGAGCCTCCTTTCCTGTTACTCAGTTTAATTTCCTTCCAAAGGTGGTCTTTTCATTTATGAAAATGTATTTTTTTAAATTACACTTTTTAAAAAACTTTTTAAAAAATTACACAATAATATTCCACTGCATTCATATAACATAGTTTTGTTTCTTTGTTTGTAGCCAATTCGCAGTTGATGAGCACCTTCTTGTAGACCAGGTCTGACCACCTATCGAAACCCTGGGCCTGACATGGTGGGGCAGAGCCAGGCCTTGACCTATGGGGTCAATGCTGGGCTTCATTTTAGGATGACAGTGGTCCACAGTAGTGGTACTACCTATGTTAGTGTTCTTGCCTTGGCACAGGAGAGGCAGCCCTCCAAACTTCAGTGGTGCTGACTCTGGCATAGAAAGACAGAGTCAGTTCTAGCAGTGAAAGTGCCTACAGCAGTTCCCCAAGCTTGGCATACCAAGGTGGCACTCAAACCCCAGTACAGAAAAGCATTGGTATAGGCCCCAGTGGCAATGGTGGGCAGATATTCAGGCCCTAGCAGAGTGGGCCTGAGTATGAGTATGAGTTTGAGTATGGGCCTACATCAAAGGTAGGTCCAGCAAAATCTTTTGCTCACTGTAGTCCAGAACTGATTAGTCTCTCCACATTGCTACTAACATAGCACTCAGTAACCTCTGGACATTTTTTCATAGGGATGGCTTGGAGGACCAAAGGGTGGCTATTAGGGGTAGGAAGTGGCTTGCTTTCTAGTGATATGGTGGAGATGACACTACCTACTCAACCCCTAAAGAAGCAGGTACCAGAAGTAGCAGTGTGGGTAGGTCCCAGCAAAATAGACACTGGCATGGACAGGGGCAAAGGTAGATTCAGTGGAACTGATGGTGCCCTTCCCCAATACTACCAACACAGTACTCAGAGAGGGCTTATAAGACCAAGGGGTGGCTTTGTTGGGAAGTAGTTTGCCTTCTGTTTACAGGGAGGAGGTGAAACTGTGTATACAGTCCAAGAAAGAGGCAGGAAGGACTTCAGAAGAGGTCTCTATGTGGCCAAGGCTTAGCATTCTCCCCTTTGTGGCATCTCCAGGAAGAAGGTCCTCGGAGGAGGATGACGTGTGTGGTGGCACAAGGCGATTCTTGGTATCAGCCCTAGTACTGGGGCAGGTTGAATGCAAGCAGGTAATGATCTGCTCCAGCTGGCCTGATCTGTGATGAGAATCAGTGATCCTACAGGAGGGGTCTTCAGCCCCCATGTTCCTGATGCTGCTCCTGGTTATGGTCACTTCTTTACATCAGAAGACTCACCACAACTGCAGCTTGTTTAGATCCAGGGCTTGGTGTAAAGCTACGCACCAGCAGCTTTCCAAGAAGAATGCTACCACACTGTGTAATCAGGACCTTAAAAGCTGTTCATAGTAGCTTCTGCCGGGAAGCTGCTCATGCTCGGCTTTATACTTGGTCTTTCTGAAGCGGGAGGAGAAGCCCAGAATTCAGGGTCTTTAGTGTCCCGTATTCAGCTATTCATCAGGGAACCATCTCATTCTTGGTTGTCTCTTGTTTTGTTTTGTTTTTTCATCTTTCTGGCATAGTTTTTTCCTTCTCATGCTGGCTGAGGTGAACTTATTGAATGCCAAATTTAGGATTGTCTAAAGCCCTTTAAATAGTAAATGATCCTTTAGAAGACCAGTTGATAGAGTGCTGGGACTGCAGTCTGGAAGACTCATCTTCCTGAGTTCAAATCTGGCTCGAGACACCTACTATCTGTGTGACCCTGGGCAAGTCACATAACCTTGTTTGCCTCAGTTTCCTCATCTGTAAAAATGAGCTGGAGAAGCCAATGGCAAACTACTCTAGCATCTTTTCCAAGAAAACTTCACATGGGGTCATGAAGAGTCAGACATGACTGAAAAATGAGTGAACTTGAAAGGGTGGGAACAAAATCCTATAGCTCTTCCTATAGAGTTTAGTCTATTTTTTCCTTAAAAAGATACTGAAACTGGGGCAGCTAAGTGGTGCAGTGAATAGAGCACAGGCCCTGGAGTCAGGAGGACCTGAGTTCAAATCCGACCTCAGACACTTAACAGTTATTAGCCCTGTGACCTTGGGCAAGTCACTCAAGCCCAATTTCCCAGCCTTATCCCCTCCAAAAAGAAAAAAAAAAGAAAAGATACTGAGTCTATCCTTAAGATTTCATTGGCTCAGGAGATAAGGGCTCTCTAAGGGAACTAAGGACTAAATTTCCCTGGTCGTGTGGGTACAAAAAAGCCACAATCCAACTGCTTTTTCATGCTCCACCAGTGGATTAACACTGGCAACCAAGTGGCCTGGGAGTATTGTTGCAGAACATTCTTGCTAAATGTCCTTCTTCTGTTACAGCTAAGTAAATCTTTTTTGTTAAGCACCGTATGTCCAAGTGTTTAATTTCAATATAACATCAAATCTGAGCTACCAGATCCTACCTGGTTGGCTCTGGCCTGTAACACACCTACTTTGTTTAAGGTTCTTTGCTACCAATGAAAAGTATTGTTATTATACATACACACACATACACACACACATACACATATACATATACGTACACACACATACATACACATGACCCTTGCTTTGTCTTTGACTTCTTTTGTGTATAAACCCAGTACTTGAATTGCTGGGCCAAAAGGACAATTTAGTCACATTTCTTGCATAAATCCATCTTAATATCCAGAACAATTAGACTAGTTCACATATGTATTAGTTTGCTTTCCTTCTTCTGTCCCTTCCAACATTAACCACGCCTAATTATTTTTATCTTTGCAAATTTGCATGGTGTGAGGTGAAACCTCAAAATTGTTTTAATTTACATTTATCTCATTATTGAGCATTTGAAAGAAATTTTCATTTCCAGTGAGTTGGTGGTGTGTTATTTTTTTCTCATAAGGGTTCTTTCCATATTCTTCTCCCTGTCCCTGCTGAGTTTGCTGCATTTAGGGCTCTATATTTATTTGAAAGGGTGAAAAAAAAACTGTCCTTAAATTGTGCTTCATTCTACTGTCTTTCCAGGATTTCAGTATAATCTCTCTTGTTCTCATTTTCCTCGTCTTAAAAGGAGGGAAATGGATTGATCTGAACCTAGGATCTCAGTATCACCTTCCCTTGCTTTATCCAGTTTCAATGACCGTAGTCTCAAAAGCCTGAATAGCTGATAGCTCCCACTTCCCTTTGGTATGTACACCTGGCCTTAGAAAGCTCAAGAAACCCTTTACTTAAGCCCATACATAATGCTTGGAACCCAGCAGGTGAGCTAGCAAGAATGAGAAACTCATCTGGACAATGTAGTAAAGGCTTCTTTGAGCCATTCACTGTGGGAATTATGAGACCTCCAGGAAGAGTTCATTAATAAAATGTCTTTGGGCTACAGGGCTCAATGAGAACAGTTTTAGAAGACATTAAGTGACAATGGAATGTCTGTTTTCTCTTAAACCTTGCCTAGCAATCAGTCCCCTACATCTTATCTTAGAAAAAAAGTGAATTTTATGATCTGTCATTAATATGGGATATAAAAGAAGTTAATGATTTAATGATATTACGTAGAACTAGAGAAGAGGGATTCTGGGGGTCACAAGTCCTGAAAAGTTTAGATATGACCACATCTCCCCTTGATTGGGGAAGGGGCACAAAAATGCTTGTCCTGCAAAAGAAAGTCTACCTTCTCTTTTGATCCCTGCCTCCTCACCCTGCTCCAAACATATATGAGGAAACCATACAATGACATCACATGACATTAAATTTAAATTGGAAGATCTACATGAAGGGATAAAAAGCAAGGAAGGTCTGAACCTGAAGGTGATATAAAAATGAAAGGAAGGAAGGAAGGAAGGAAGAAAAGAAAGAAAGAAAGAAAGAGAAAGACAGAGAAAAGGGATAAAGAAAAAGAAATAAAGAAAGAAGGAAGGAAGGAAAGAAAGGAAACAAATCTAGAGGGACTAGAACTTTAGTCACAACTAAAAACAGAGTTTGCTTATTAACTTACTTAGTTCTACCCTGTAAAATGCTATCTTCCTCCCTCCCTTCCTCCCTCCCTTACTCCCTTTCTTTCTTTCTTTCTTTCTTTCTTTCTTTCTTTCTTTCTTTCTTTCTTTCTTTCTTTCATCTGTCTATCTGTCTTTCTGTATGTCTGTCTATCTAACTATCTATCTACTTATCTGTCTGTCTATCTATCTATCCATCGATCTATCTATCTGTCTGTTTGTCTGTCTGTCTCTATAATTTTACTCAGTTTTTGTGTTTATTGATAATTTGTCTTGTTTATGATTGTTTATAATATTTTAAGTTAAAAATATTAAATTCTGGACTCCCCCAAAATCTTCAGAAAGAGTCTCCCCTTCTTTTGACTCACGGCAATTCAGCAGCTACTTGTGGGAATTGTATTTACTTCCAAGAAACTGCCTTGATATTTAAGATGTGAAAGCCAGAAGCTATTTCTCTGCTTAACTTCATCAGAATCAGAACTGTTAACTTCTGTCCTTTTCATTCTGTAAGGTTACAAGACCGAAGCATGTTAGGTTAATGCATTCCTTTCTCAAATTATTCAGCCACAGAGTTTAGTTCATCACCATTGTCTGGCATGAGCTGTCATAGCCAGCCAACTTGCTGGGCCTTGAGCTAGAGTAAAACAGGAGTTTATCCATTGATAAGGCCGCTAACCAGCCTGGTTTAGCAATACATTGAAGGTAAAAGGTTAGTAAGCACTTTAATTGAGGTCATTAAGGTGAATCGGTTGCTTCACCTTTCCTCCTCTTCACGGGTTTCTAAAAGACATTGGCATTGCACCATCTAACTCCGCTGTTCTCAGGCCGTCTGACAACACCTACGAACAGAAGTGAGTCACTAGGGAAATCTAACTTTAATTCATGCCAATGTAGAGTAAATATTGCTACACCTAAATCCTGCCTCTCCATAAAGGAGAATAACTACATTTGGAGGCAGCCAAATTCATATTAGCTGCCATTAAATTAGTATTTACTGAGTGCTTTAAATACATTACTGTATTTCAACCTCACAACACCCTGTAAGGTATAGGAACAATTATACCCACCTAAAAAAGGTAAAACCTGAGATTCAGAAAGGCTACAGGATTTATCCTTTGTCCTACAATATCTGTCAGAAGTAGGATTCAAATCCCTTTTCTCATGACTCAAAGTCCAGCCTTCTTTCCACTATCCCGGGCTTCCTCATTATAAAAAGAAGCCAGGATCCCCATTACCCCTGCCCCAAATTTTAAAAATCCCTTTTAGCCCTTGACCATTGGAATGTCTGCATTTATCTATCATCCCAGAAGCCCCAAGAATGGAAGAATCAGGCCCCAATAAGAATCATAAGTTTGAATGGTAGCTTTTCTCTGTGTCGCACATTAAGATCTAAATTGTGCATTACTGTCCCTAGAGCCTGGGACAGCTGCCTTAACAATCCACTCGACCACTCTAGTGTGCTTCAAACCAGTATATGTGGTCATTCTTGTTAGAGGGAGCCTCTCTCTGTGGCTTTAGTCAGTGTCTGTTTACCTGACCTGGGCAGATCAGCCATCATCTTCATGTTCCTAAGTGAAGGCATAATGTTCTCAAATAGGACCAAGGCATCTGGGAGGGACAATAGCAGAATCATGAATTTTACAACAGAAGGGCCTCTACAGATCAACCAGAGGCTATATTGTTCCTCTTATAGAACTCTTATTACATGTTTACACAACAATAATTTTTTCCTTCTTAAATTCTGTTCTTTCCTGAGGCTGCTCAGCTTCCCAGACTAGTCCTGGAAAACCTTTGTAGAATTGTTACAGTTCTCTCTTGTGGATGCTGCTGCTGATGTCCACACACACACATGCGCACAACACACACACACACACACATCATTGTCAACCTAATCTCTTATGAAGAACAAGTAAAATAAACATTTTTTGTATGTTACCATCTGAGGCAGGTGGATGGCACAGTGGATGGAACGCTGGGTTTGGAATCAGGAAGACTCATCTTGAGTTCAAATCCAGCCTCAGACACTTACTAGCTGTGTGACCCTGGGTAAGTCTCTTTACCCTGTTTGCCAGTTTCCTCATCTGTAAAATGAGCTGGAGAAGGAAATGGCAAACCATTCCAGTATTTTTCCAAGAAAACTCCAAATGGGGTCACAAAAAGCTGGACACAACTGAAATGACTCACCACCAACATTAGTATCTGGGGATATTTTCAAATCACATGAGCTAGATGGAGTGGATGGAGAGATGGATGTGAGATCAGAAGACCTCAGTCCAACCTGGACCTCAGACACAAGAGTTGTATGACCCTTGGCCAGTCCCTTGACTTCTATTTGCCTCTATTTCCTCAAACATAAACTTGGGATAATAATGGGATTGTCTTCCAAATTGCTGGGAGGACCAAATGGGATGATATGTATGAAGCGCTCAGCACAGCACTTGGCACACAGTAGATGCTTCCCCCCCCCTTTCCTTCCTTCTTTTCTTCCTTCCTTTCTCAAAGGAAGGAGATAGTTCAACTCTAGTCAGGAGAATGGGAGAATAGACAGTGAGCACACAGTGCCTTCCAAATGGGCTTAGAATTGGCTGCCATAGTCAAAGGCGAAGCTATAATGGTGACTGAGATGTGTCTAGAGAATCAAAGAGGGGGATACATGGGAGAGATCGTGCTTTATTCAGCCGATGGGATATGGAACGTCGATGTTTTTCTGTAAATTTTGTCATTTTTCAGTCATTTTGATTGTGACCGACTCTTCATAGTCCCATTTGGAGTCTTCTTAAGCAAAGATATTGGTGGAATGGTTATCCATTTCTTTCTCCAGCTCTTTTTACAAACTGAGGCAGACAGAGTTGCCCAGGGTCACATAGCTGGTAAGTGTCTGAGGCCAGACTTGAACTTAGGAAGATGAGTCTTCCTTGCTTCAGATCTAGCACTCTATTTACTATACCACCTAGCTGCCCCAGCATGATAATTAGGTATGCTTCATTGAAAAAAAAATACTAAGCTAGGAGTCAGGAAACACAATTAGTAAGTAGCCCCTGTTCTGTTACTCTGCCTTTGATTAAGCCCTTTAATCTCACAATCCATGCATTTCCTGAACTCTAAAATGAGGCTAATAATTACCGTCTGGTTCAAAGGAGAACACACAGGGTCTGGAGTCAGAGGACACAAATTCAAATCCCACCTCTGAGGCTTGTAATCTATGTTGACCTTGGGCAAATGCAACCTCCCTGGTCCTCAGTTTCCTCACTTGTAAAAGAGATCTAGATGGTCTCTGAGGTTCCTTCTACAATCCATGCTACCTATTTCATAGGACTGTTGTGAAGATCTAATGAGAATTACTTTGAAAAAAGAATTAAGTGCTATATAAATATACGTTTTTCTAGAACTTTAAAAATCCCATTTGGTATATTTTGCTACATTTCCCTCAAGCTAGCTTCTTCTAACGGGGGAAAATAGCTGCTTTAAAATAGGCCTCATATTGTCTTATTAAAAAAAAAAACCCAAGCCAGCAACAGTTTTCCCCTAAATTCTTCCTCCTATTACCCCAACAGAAAAACAACAACAAACAATAAAATCCATCACAATAAAATGCATTGTCTAGCAGAACAAATTCCCACATTGACCAAGTTCTAGTACGTATCCTCCTTCTGTATTTTAAGTCCATCTCTTCTGTGGCAAAAGGTAGCTGGTACAACATCTTTAGTCCAAAGGACTGACTTAAGATTTTTCATTGCAATGATCAGCATTGTATCGCCTTTCAAAGTTGTTTTTCTTTATAATGCTGCTGTCATTGTTGCATAAATGGTCCTTCTAGTTGTGCTTGCTTTTCTGTGCATCGGTTCATGCAGTTTCATCTGAAACTGTCCATTTCATTGTTTCTTATGGGCTTGATAATATTTTATTCCAGGGATGGGGACCCTGCGACCTTGAGGCCACATGTGGTCCTCTAGGTCCTCAAGTGTGGCCCTTTGACTGAGTCCGAACTTCACAGAACAAGTCTCCTTAATAAAAGGATTTGTTCTGTAACACTTGGACTCAGTCAAAAGGTCCCACTCAAGGACCTAGAAGGCCCATAGGTTCCCTACCACTTTTCTATTCTATGCAAATGCCACAATTTGTTTATTCATTATTGCCCACCAGGTGAGCAGCACCTTAGTCCTCAGTTTTGGACAAATACAAGAAAAGCTGTTATAAAATATTTTTTCACAATATCTTAAAAGTCAGCTGTGAGTCAACTGTGTATTCACAGATTGGGAGCGCCATAAGATGATAATGTCAAATGACCCTATCCATGCAAAACAGGTCTTGGACTCTGCTGGCAAATGTAATTCTGAAGAAGTATTCAGTGTAATTCGATAGAACATTTATTAAGTCCCTGTCCTGTGGAAGGCCCCATATTAGTCACTGGAGAAGTTATATGAAAAATGGACAAGAAACAATCCATAGAGTACTTTGGGGCTCATAAAGCACTTCGCATACATTCTTTCATTTGATACTCATAACATCATAAATACTGCTATTTATCTCCATTTTACAGATGAGAAAACAGGAGCTCAGAGAAGTTATTTGTCCAAGGTCACTAAGTTTCTGAAGTAGGATTTGAAACCAGGTCTCAATGAGGTTGGATTAGCAAATGTTAAATATATATGTATATATATAATTATTATTATTAACTACATGGAACTGGGAATTAAGATATACAGGCATTGGGGTAGGGAGATCCATCCTGTCCTACCAGAAAGTCAGAGGGGTGATGGGGAAGGACATAGGAGAGAGCAGATTGGGAGAAGGGTTATACAGTGGGATGGCTGGGGGAAAGATGGGGAGAAAAATTTGTAACTCAAAATCTCATGGAAATGGATCATGTAAACAAGAAAATAAATAAATTAAACAAAAAAATTAAAAGTGATGTTGGATTAGTTGACATCGAAGGTCCCTCTGAACACTCAATCTATATCACGTTAGAATGTGATTAATTGAATAGAAAAGGTCTCTTTTTCTGACCTGATCACAACCAATGATCCGAGAGAAATTGCTGACAAGTATCATACATGTGCTAAAATAAGTAGGACATTTTAATTTTATTTTAAAAATGGATTCCCCACATTCTAACCAAAAAGAAAAATCTCTTTATACAGTAGAAGTGAATATATTTTCCTCGGTCTTCTCCCTGGTAAAGTAACAAATAATCTTTTTAAAAGAGATGATCTTTGCATTTCACCAGCTGTTTCTTTTAATGAGAAAAAAAGAGAGCATATTGTAATTGCTGGAAGCAGATGTTGAAGAGAACTAAAATTCCACTTTTTCCACACTGAGGGCTCTATGGTACCTTGAAATAAATTGACTGGGTTATTGGAGAGTTAAACTGTTGGTTTCTTTGAAGTTACTCATTTTTGAGACTGAAGGTAAAAATTCCCATCTATTTGGTTCCCCTTTCAGTAAAGGCCCTGGTGTGTGTTTGAAACCATTTCTTGTCCCCATTTGCAACCCTAGATTTCTAGGAAAGTAGTGTTTTGATCTTTCTCACCCAGTTTAAACTAATGTTATTGGTAAGGAGAGAAAAAAACTGGATAAAGAAATTTAATCATGGCCACCCATCAGTTTCCTCCTTGGGTGTTCTCCTCTTAAGTATTTGAATAACCTATGCCCAGGGTAAGTTAGAATAAGGAAAGTCAGAGTTCTAGGTGCTGTCCTGATTTACCACCACCTTGCCCTGGAGCATGGCTGCAGGTAAATCCAGCAGGTGGTAACCAGAATTTCAGAGGTCCTGCTGAGTTGTAAGAGGGCATAGTGCAGGTGGTGATGCAGCTGTTACCAGTCATTGTGGTGGATGTTTGGTTGCAGAGGTCACAGCTGGGGACTAGGAGAGGTCTTGTTTAGGGAACATCTTGTTTCCTCTTGTAAACGTAGCTTATGGGCTCCTAGCCTTGCCCCATTTTCTATTGTCCCTGTCCATTGCAATACGTTAGGAGCCAGTCTCGTCCTTCCTAGAGCATAAGGAAAGCCTCCTGAGTTTCCAGTTCCAGGTTTGTGACAGTCTGAGTCTGCTGATCCTTGGCACCCTCATTTCTATCAGCTTTTGCCTCTGCCTACAGAGAGTCCTAAGCCTGGGGAAGAACCTACTTGTTCATAGAAGCAACAGAAAAGATTTCTTAGGATGCCGAATATGTAAATGCAGAAAATGGTCAGGAATGAACATGTGAGAATGTATCTTTTTTACAGAGATTTCCTGAAATCAACCTTCTCATCATGATAAGTAGCAGCACCTAGAGTTCTCCTATACTGTATACCTTATAGCACTATATCCTATAGTTGAGGTAAGCCAGAAGTACTTACGTTCACATTTACTGTTATCTGCAAACAGATTCAAAACTTTAGACAGTCTTTTCCAGAGTTTACTTATTGTTATATATGATAAAAATTAATTGTTTATAAATCATTAATCATATAAATTTCGTATCCATTAATTACACAAATAATATCACACATATCATATATTCCATGTCATATTCAATATGATGTGTTATTTTATTCCCCATCATATCCCCTGAAAGAACCCTTTATAAACACCACCCTATTTCCACTCCTGGTCCTAGACTGAATCCTCCACAGGAAACCCTAAAAAAAGTCATTCTGGACAAACTGGATCCTTTACTTGCTCCTTGTGCTATTTACTTTTCAACCAAATGTCACATTAACAGGTCATTATTTAATCAGTACTTAGTCAAATTGCCATAGTCTGAAGAAGTTGGCAGCGGTGGATAGACTCTGCTGGAGATGTCTGTTTGGTTTCTAGGAGGTGGCAATACATGTCAAGGTATCTGAAGGCAGTAAAATTTTGCCCAGATAATAATGGAAATTTTCCAAAATTTCCACCTAAAAGAGTTAATGTGTGGAGGATGCAAGGAATACTTTACTTCTTTGTTCTTCATCCTAAAGTAGAGCAGGGGACTGTGGAGTGATTTAAGTATATTATCAATGCTGGCTGGAAAAGGAAGCAAGCAGGTAGGTAGGAATAACAGTGAGCCCCTTTGCTAGAAATGCTGAAAAGAACTAAAGAAAGGCTGCTGGTACCTTGGGAGATCCCCCTCTTCCCCATGGAGGCTTTATGGGAAAACCTCGCCAAAAATTGCATAGGATTTGAGCAGGTGAAGAGGGGTTGTAAAATCCAGACTTCTTCACCTGACATCTGAAGTGGTTCCTAATCTGGCTCCATCGTACCTAATTTTTTAGGTTTATTGCATGCAACACTTCTTATCCCCCTCTACGGTCCGGTCACTCCCCTCTCCTCTCACACCCCTGTTGCCATCCACTCTGTGTCATGGCAGGGGCAGTATCTTCTCCAGACCTGGAATACACTCCTTCCTTGAAGTCCTTAGAACTTCCAGCTTCCTTCAAGGTTCTGGTAAGGGGCTACCTCCTTTCCTGAAATTATACTCAGCCTCATTCTCTCAATTTGCTACTGCTCTTCCCTTAGAAATTCTGTTGTTGTAAGTCATTTCTGTTGTGTCTGACTTTTTATGACCCCATTTGGGGTTTTCCTGGCACAGATACTGGAGTGGTTTGCCATTTCCTTCTCCAGCTCATTTTATAGATGAAGAAACTGTGGCAAACAGGGATAAGTGACTTGCCCAAGATCATACAGCTAGTAAGTGAGACCAGATTTGAACTCAGGAAGAAGAGTCTTCCTGACTCCAGCTCCATGTTCTATCAACTTAGTAGTCCTCCATCTATCTTCCTCTATTTTTAGAACTTACATTTTATTTAATTTCCATTTATTTTAAATTTCCTAGTGTATATGCATGTATATGTCATTTCCCCTCATTAGAATGTAAGCTCCTTAAGGGCAGGTGATATTTTGTCTTTTCATCTCTAGTGCTTAACCCAGTCCCTTGGTGTAATAAAACCTTCTGAAATGATGAATGAATGAATGAATGAATGAATGAATGAAGGGGAGT
This sequence comes from Pseudocheirus occidentalis, assembly GCA_028646575.1. NCBI lineage: Eukaryota > Metazoa > Chordata > Mammalia > Diprotodontia > Pseudocheiridae > Pseudocheirus > Pseudocheirus occidentalis. The sequence goes on along the minus strand of CM053600.1, from coordinate 44,948,883 downwards.
ATTCCTCTGATGAAATCATTGGTTCACCGGAGCTATCAGGCTGTTTGGCAATATGTCTCTTGCTTTCAGTCTACAAGACAAAGATATGCCTACCTTTACAAATCTCCTGGACCATGAATGAAGATCATGGAGCAGTATTATAACAATAGTCCACATTTCTATAGCTCCTTACAATCTACAAAGCAATTTCCTCACAGCACCTCTATGAGATGTTTCACGGGAGCATGAAGGATTTGGATGCAATGAAGGATTTTCTCACTCTCTTGGCTAATAGCCCTCACTCAGGAAAATATATGCGTGTATTTCCCAGTATATTGTGATTGACTTGTAAATACACAATTCGTAATATTACAAAAGAAAACAAGAATGAGAAAACTAAACCAAGTTCTTCCAGAGGGCAACCATGAGTAACCAAGCTCTCTGTGAATTCCCAATCACTTGGAAATCCCATTCAAATCTGGCCTTTGCCTGCTGCTCTCCCTTGGCTAAAGGGAGTGGAATGATTTTCCTTTTTCTTTGTAACTTCCTGCCCTTTCTCATGGTTTTCCCCTGTTCAGTCTTCTATGAAGAAGGGCAAGTCTTTAGTGTTCTGGAAGTTTCTGCTACTCTCTCTCCTATTTAAGAAGAAGGCAAAACTATCTATTTTCTGCTCTTCCCTTTCTGCATCTTTTTCTTCTATTTTATTTTATTTTTATTGTATTATATTTTATTTTTTGCTTTTTTTTGGAGGTGGGAGGGCAGGGCAATTGGGATTAAGTGACTTGCCCAAGGTCACATGGCTGGTAAGTGTTTAGTGTCTGAGACCAGATTTCAACTCAGGTCCTCTTGACTCTAGGGCTGGTGCTCTATTCACTGTACCACCTAGCTGCCCCTTTTTCTTCTATTTTAGTAACAACTAGCCATCAGTCCCACACTATTTGTTTTCTTAAACTATTAAATGGGAGAAGAAAAAGAGGAAGATTCACAGTAATATCCACGTTCCTCCTCCTCCACCCCTACCCCATACAGTTGCTGCAAATTAAACACAAAGCCATGTAGAATACAAAATACTTTTGTATGTCATATAGTACATCATGGCATGAGCAATAAATTAGTACATGATAAATTCTCCATGCCCCATGTCAGTTGTTTACCAGCCTCTCAGGATGCATTATGCTATGTGGGTGCTATGTGTGGGATGGTTTTGCTCCCTCCCTCATAGACATTATTTTAGCCTAGACACAGGTTAATTTGGGGCAGCTAGACTTGGCCTGGGGTCAGGTAGACTCATCTTCCTGAGTTCAAATCTGGCCTCAAATGCTTAGTTGTGTGACCCTGGGCAAGTCACTTAACCCTGTTTGGCACAGTTCCTCACCTGTAAAATAAATAGAGAAGGAAATGGGAAACCATTGTAGTATCTCTGCCAAGAAAACCCCAAATGGGGTCACAAAGAGTCAGACATGACTAAACAACAACATCAGGTAACTAATCTGGGTATTTCTACTGTGGTTTGCTGTTCTTTTGGGGTTTTAAAAAATCTATTATCTATTGGATGGTAACTGCCTTGGGCACATGGCAAAGCATAAGAGACTAAGGAATAATGTTAATAATCATTATTATAAGTAATATCTAACATTTATACGGCACTATGTACCAGGCAATGTGCTAAGTGCTTCAGCATTAATCTCATTTGATCTCACAACAACCTTGAAAAATAGATTCTGTTATTATCCCCATTTTACAAATGATGAAATTTAGGTAAACAGAGGTAAAGTGTCTTACAGTGTCACACAGTTGGTAAATGGCTGAGACCGGACTTGTTAAAATTAGCTACTCTTTTAGGTGGTCCTTAAGGCCTTCTGTCTCTTAGAAGGCAATGAAAAAAAACAGTATGTGATAAGAATTCTTTAATATTTCTGCTCTAACTAATTGCCCTCACTGTCTGTAGAGCCATTGGAAGAGCTTGAAGATAGATTTAGAAGAGAATTGTGTGTGTGGTCTGCATTCCAGTAGAATGTAAACTCCTTTGGGGGCAAGGACTATTTCATTTTTGCTTTTGTGCCCCTAATACCTAGTATCAGGTAGGCACTTAATAAATACAGATTGAATAGTTTACTGAATATCCCGTCTCTACCATTCCTATGGTGAAAGCACTTAGGACCTAATAATGCCGAGTCACTTTCTAAGATGATCTTTTGGCTCCCTGGGGACTGGAGAGGCTCCAAAATCAAATTTCTCAAGAACTCTTAAAGTTGATCAGGTTTGGGGGCAAAGGGGCAAAATTGAAGTAGGAGTGGTTCGGTAGTAAGTTTCAGGGAAACTCTATGTTCTAGAGACATTGCCTTTTAACCTGGGAATTATTATAACTAGCATTAATTCAATAGTTTAAGCTTTGCAAAATGATTTACAAAAATTATCTTGTTGCAAGACTAAGATGAGGTAACTGAGACTGAGGCTTGTCTAGGGTGACATAGCTAGTAAGTGTCTGCAAAGGAAGGAAACAACTATTTATTTAATGAATATATATAATATAATATTGTAAATAACTCAAGATCCCATGGTCCCAGAAAATCTGTTTTCAAACACTACTAAACACTTCCTCCCACATATCCCAAATCTCTATGGACCTCTGAGTACTGTAGGAATCCATAAAGAACTAATAATTGACCAGGGGACCTCCTTCTTCCCTGTTTCCTGACACCTATTCAGTAAACTCTGATTCTTTTTTCCTTTTTCCTTTTTTTGTTACATTAAAACATATTTATGGACTAAAATAAGCATTTCTATAACATAGTACAATGAAAAAGATGATTGCACATGAAACTGCAAATCTACTATGCAGAACTTGCTACTCCTTTCAATTATGCATCAAGTTTTTAATACTTCTTTTTTCTCTTTATTTTCTCTTTTTTTCCTCTTTTCTACCTACCACACCCTAGAGATGGCTATCATTAGAAAAAACAGTCACACACACACACACACACACACACACCAACAGACATCTCCTCCACCCTGTAAGGTTTTGATCACTGCTTAGATAAAATAAATTCAGTCCACCTATATCCATTCTGACCACATTGATGATAGCCAGCCTTTCCTACTAGGCCCCCTCAGTACAGTTCCAGTGACTGACCTCCTTGACCCCTGGGCTTGATCCTCCCCAATTCAGAACCAAGTGGAAAATTATACAGCATCCTGGAAGGTGACCTTCAAGACCCCGGCTTGTTTTGTGACATCATTCTTCATACTGGTGTTATGGAGCCTGTTTAACCAATGTCCATTTCTTCTAAACTGCTTGTCTTTCTTCTTCTGAATAAATTTTATTAATTGCAAGCAACAGGGAGGCTGGTTTTGCTTCTCAGGCAATCTCAGCTGCTACATGGTTCATGATTACTGTGCCTTCAAGCATCACTTTCAGCTGTATTTTTTTTAACCTGTGTGCAGCTGGAAACTTTTCTATTCTCCCTTTGTCTTGTAGCTGGAAACTTGACGTGAAGGTCCTTATCACTCTCCACATTGCCAGAGTGATTATTTAGTGACCTCGAACTTTCATGTCCTGTAACAGATGGGCTTTCCATTTTTAATACACACTCAATATATCAACAGCAGTTGTCTTCTCTGTCCTCTGTCTGATGACCGTCACTCAGTATATGGCAGCCAGGGTTCAAATTTCTCTTTTCCTTCAAAGGCAGCAGTATTTCCTGACAATACTGAAACCTCCCAAAGAGTATCCACTCAATAAATAGTACAGTATCTGAAGTAGGGTTTATAATATTTTTAATTCAAAATTTTTTTCTTTTGAACTTAATGATGAGACATGTAACATTTCAATATACAAAGAATAATGACTGGCATACAGTAGGAACTTAATAATTGCTTGTTGACTTGACAAAGAACAGAAAAGAGAATTTCTTATGAAACTACGAATTTATATTGTTTGAGATTTTTCAAAAGCGTATAATAAATTTAACACAGTAGTAATAAACTTTAGTGCTTGTCTGGATCTCCTTATAAAGTTCCTTCTGCTCTCTTCTGTGTAGTTTTAAGATGTTTCATTGATGTTCTTTTCTTTGCTTTTTTTTTCTTTTTGATCACTCCCCAAGTATTGACTTACCTGGGTATTTCTCCAGGCAGTTTGGAAGGTTTTTTATTACCTCATGAATCTCCCATAGTGTACTGTCTTTCATTGTTCTGTAGTTTCACACTATTTGTTTTTGTCTTTACAACTCTTGGGCTTAGCACAATCCTTTGCACAGAGTAGGCATGTCATAAAGGCAGCTAGAAGGCACAGCAGATAGAATGCTGGGCTTGGAGTCAGGATGGCTTATCTTTGTGAGTTCAAATCTAGCCTCCGACACTTACTAGCTGTGTGACCCTGGGAACATCACTTCACCCTGTTTTCCTCAGTTTCCTCATCTGTAAAATGAGTTGGTGAAATAAATGGAAAACCATCCTACTATCTTTGCCAAGAAAACTCCAAATCATGACTAAAAACAACTGAACAACTACACAAAAAGCATGCAATAAATGGTTATTAAATGCATCATGCCTGTCAATTGAGTCCAAAGCCACTTGTGGGGAATCTCTTTTAAATATATTATTATTAATAACTTTTGTTTTTATATCACTTAATATATCCTTGTATCTTTTCCCCTCCTTCCCAGAAAACTATCCCTTATAACAAAGGGAGCCTTTCCAAAGGTGCCTTTATCATTGCTTGGTGGAATTCCTCAGCCCAATGCTGATTTCTGTCTGCATGAATTATGATGCGCCAACCCTCTAACAATCTTGAAGCCATTTCCACAGTTCACTCTCATAATAATTAATAATGAAATGAAGGACTTATGAAGAAAGACATTATCTGCATCCAAAGAAAGAACTGATAAGTAGAGGTATGTATAGAAAAATTTTACATACACACATATATCAATATATATCTCTATCTATCTATCTACCTATCTATCTATCTATCTGTCTGTCTGTCTGTCGGTCTGTCTGTCTATCTATCCATCTATCCATCCATCTATCTATCTATCTATCTATCTAATCTCTCTCTGTATATAATTTGTATTTAATGGTGGCCATCTCTAGGAGGAGGTAGGGAAGAAAAAAAGAAATTTACATGCTAACTTTGTATATTTAAAAGGAATAGCAAGTTGTATATAGTAGATTTGCAGTTTCATATTCAATCATCTTTTTATTATAATATGTTATGGAAATGCTTGTTTTATCCCACAAGTTAAAAAGAAAATAAAAATTTAAAAATTAATAGCAAAATTATACAAATATAAAAGAATAATAATATTGCCTATGGGTAATAGGTTGTGTTCGTGCTTGCAGGCTAAGCAACTGCATAGTTGTGGTTATTCTGAGAAGGAAGGCTTTAAAACTTTGTCAGTGTTGCTTTTTTTTTTTCAATTTGTTGGGATAGTATGGTACAAATAGACTCTGGGCGCACTTTGCCAGCCCACATCTAGGTCAAAGGAACTGAAAAGGCCTTAGCCTAAAAGGGTCTCCCACTGCATCCTGGGCCATATCCAGTCATCCTGATGAATGTCTGGCAACTGGACCCAGATGGCCCTGGAGGAAAAAGTGAGGCTGGTGATCTTGCACACACACCACCCCCCAACTCAAATAAAAGTCAATTGCAAATCATGTCATCATCTCCCTGATGTCATGATCCTCTTTGAGAGTGAAGGACAAACACAAGGACAATGACAACATTAAAATTCTAGGAGTAACCTTGAGAAATTGGGGTGTCTTTTACTAATACTATTACTCACGAGCCCCAAACTGGTGTTTTCCTCCCCCTATCAATTTATCACTTACTTCAATATCATCAAATCATGATTAGGTCCCCAATATCAATTTAACTGATTAACATCAGTTAGGTTTTACAAAAGGATATTTACTGAGAAGATGCCATAGGAACCAAAGTGCCAAAATATCAGCCTGCACTAGGACACATTGCCCTGTACCACCTCAGTCTTTGAGGAGAGTGGACTCAGTCTTACAAGGCTAACCACAAAATATTCATCCCACCAGATTCACATCTGGATTAGCTGAAAAGCTAACAGACAAATCACTCCCTTGCTTTCAGGACATGCTGAACTATTAGTCAATCTGCTGCTAGACTAGGTCAAGCAGGTCACTCCTTAGGGCTGAACTACCCCACTGGGCCCAATTACTTCAGCTATGGCAGACTCTGCTGTGGACTCCAGCCATTGGGCCTCTGATGCTTCTTCTGCTTTTTTTCAATTTGTTGATTTCTGATCAACAAATTGGTTGAATTTCTGTTCCTTCCAAACTTAGGAGGTCATCTGTCTCTCCCAACCATCTAAAGAAGATCACGAAGAATAAAGACAATGGAGAGAAAACAAACTTCCACATGACAACAAGGCGAGAGTTTTTTTTTATCACTATGTAGTAAACTGACAGGAAATAGTCATGGGAGAGATAATGGCAAGTGTTTTGCAACAAAGAGCCAGGCCCTACATTATAGAAGTCCAGAGGGCCAATCCTCTGTGGATATAAGGCAGGCAGAGAACACCAAACATGCTCCAAGGACTATGGTCATCCTTCTCCAACCCCTTGACTGCAATAGGGTCCAATCTGAAAAGAATACATCTTAGGTTGAAAGGCATTATCCAACAGGCAGAGGAGAATAGGGATGGAAAACCATCTGGGAAACGAGAAAAACCTGGGTTTAAATAAGACCCTGGGCCAGTTACAGCCTCCTATGGCTGTAGGCAATTCTCTAAGATTAAATATTACAGAGAAGGTACTGATTTGCATTGGAGGAGTGAGTTTCTTCATCCTTGAGTGACCTATGCCAATGAAATCACAGGCGTAGTCCCTATCAAATGTCTGACCATTAGCCTCTCCAATAAATGAATGTTGGTGAGTCATCCTTGTTCTGAAGAATCCCAGAACAACCCCTGCTATTCTCAATTTTTATTCTGGATGATAAAGATAAGGATCTAAAATGATTAGACCATGAGGAAAATCTAACTAGGCCAAGTTATAAAAGAATAGATGATAAGTCCTTTACTAAAGTTAAAAAAAATCAACCTATATGAGCAAAGAATGGGACAAAAATGAGGTGGGATGAAAATAAAAATCACATTGTACTCTATGCTAGCCAGACTACACCTAGACTCTTATGTTCTATTCTTGGTCATATGTTTTAAGAGGAACATTAACGACCTGAAATATGTTCAGAGGATGATCAGGCCAGTGAAGTGACCTGAAAGCATGACACATGAGGACTCTGTTGGTTGAAAGAACTGCAATGTTCTGCCTGGAGCAGAAAACTTTGCCAGGGTGGGATGAACTATGAAGGGAAGTGATGATGGTTGTTTTCAAGTATTTGAAGGGCTTTAATTTGCAGGAGGGATTAGGCTTGTTTAGTATTGCTTCAAAGGGAAAAACAAAGACCAATTAATGAAATTTGCATGGAGGTGGATTTTGGCTTAATATAAGGAATAATTTTCTAATAATTATACTTGTTTAAAAGTGCAATGAGCCTTCTGGTGAGATAGGCAGCTCTTAGTCACTAGAGATGTTCAAGCTGAGACTTGATACCCACAAGTATGGGATATTACTGAGAGGCTTAAGTGCATTAAAGAAGAATGTTGGACAAAATGACCTTTATGGTTCCATCCAACAGTATGAAGATGCATATTATTGTACTTGGCACTGAAAGATGTATGGGGCCTGGTCCCGGAACTCGAAAATTTTTAAATTCTCATTGGGGATAATATAAATGTGTAAAACCTCTTGGAAAGAAAACAAGCATGCAAGAAACAATTAGATGATAATACAAAATAGAATTAGGAGCACTCAGGAGGGGTTTTATAGGAATTCAGAGAAAAGAATGACACTGTGAGCTGCAGTCTTGGAGGAATATTATTTGCAGCCATTTGGACTCATGTTGGGTCTCAATGGATTGAGGGTTTGGCTAGGCAGAAGAGAAGCAACAAGACCTTCCGTACAGGTGGGGGAGAAAGTATGAACAAAAGTGTGGAGACTTGAATGAACAGAATGAGCAGAATCAGCAGAATGAACATGATATCTCTGGAGGAGAGAAAGAAGACTTCTTGTTGTTCAGTCATGTCTGACTCTTCATGACCCCATTTGGGGCTTTCTTGGCTGTAGTGGGTTCGCCATTTCCTTCTCCAGATCATTTTACAAATGAGGAAACTGAGACCAACAGGGATAAATGACTTGCCCAGGGTCACACAGCTAGTAAGTGTCTGAGGCGAGATTTGAACTCAGGAAGAGGAGTCTTTCCGATTCTTATCCCAGTGCTCTATCTCCTGCACCATCTACCTCCCCTGGAAGGAAGATGAGTTTGGTTCAGAGTGAAGAGTACTTGGTTACTTGCTATATTGCCAAATGGAAATATTAGGGACTAGTAAAATCTTAGTAAGAATAGAACATAAAATCGGTGGTTAATTGCCTTAATTCTCAATGACTATCTATGGTTGTCTTCTGTGATGTTACTGATTATTAGCTTAATGCTGAGTTTCTAACGTTGCTAGGAAATGTGTAATCTGCAGTTCTGGAGAACATACCAGACAGTGAATGTTTCAAATATGCTGGATGTTCTGTTAAGTGGAAGTATTAAATCACATTATTCTTAGTTCTCTTATGAAACTTCAAAATACAGAAAAGAAGTTAGGCCTTCAAAGATTTTTGTGCACATTTGCTAAGCTTTACTTAACAGTTTGGCTTCATCAATAAAAATGCATTTTCTTTACCCAGGTTGACATCTCTAAACTGTAATTCTGTTCCTCAAGATGGTCCAAATTGTTGTTAAATTATACAATCAAATGTGGTAATGTATGCAAAGTACTATATAACTAAAATTTAAGTCTTAAAATGTGATATAAATGGTAGCTCATTGCAATTAACAGACACATATGCAAAGGGTCTTTGATTTCATCAGCATAAGGAACCCCTCCTCTACCTTTAGATCTCATCTCATCTCATCTATGCTTTAGCAGAGAAGTCCTGAGTTCCTCAGGGCCTATAGGAATTCCATGATTTGCCCAGAATCACACAGATGATGTCATCTCAGAGGCAGTAAGTGTTAGAGGCAGGATTTGAATCTGTACTCTATCCCCCATACCATGCCATCTGCTTTACTATTATAGTCACAACATTTTTAGCTTACATTTAGCTCTGGTGGGCAGCTAGATGGTGTAGTGAATAGAATGCTGGTCCTGGAGTCAGGAAGACCTGAGTTCAACTCCAACCTCAGATACTACTGTGTGAGCCTGGGCAAGTCACTTAACCCTTTCTGCCTCAGTGTCTTCATCTGTAAAATGAGCTGGAGAAGGAAATGACAAACCACTCCAGTATCTTTGCCAAGAAAGCCCCAAATGGGGTCACAAAGAGTTGGACAATACTGAACAATAAATAACATTAACTATGATAAAGTGATATAAGTAAGTCCTGAGGCTGCAAGGGAGTTTGGCATGGGAAGGGGGAATATTTATGACCTTTGGACCTAGATTTAAATCCTGTCTCTAATATTTATTACATATGAGATCTTGGGCCTTTACCTTTTTATGGAACTCATATAAGTTTCTTTAAATGAAGGGGATTAGACTAGGTGAACTCTGAAGTCACTTCTAGCTACAGATCTAAGATTATATGATTCTGGAACTATATCTTACCCTTGACAAGAAGTAGGAGATACTCAGTGCAAGAAACAGTACAGGAACTTTGATTACTGTGAGCTGTGTTGTGCTGTGATTAGTCATTTCAATCAAGTCCAACTCTCCCTGACCCTATTTGAGATTTTCTCTGCAGAGCTGCCAGAATTATTTTGCCATTCCCTTCTCCAGTTCATTTTACAGATGAGGAAATTAAGGCCAACAAAATGAAGTGACTTGGCCAGGGTCACATAGCTAATGTGTCTGAGGTCAGATTTGAACTCAGGAGGATGAGTCTTCCTGACCCCAGGCCCGGCTCTCTATCCACTGCATCACCTACCGCCCTAAGTGAGCCATGTGGGGCATGTGGTAACTTCACAGGAATGGGTGGAGGTGGGGCGGGGGAGAGGTGGGGCCCTTCTGGAAAGGCAATGAAGAAAGGAGTTCTCTGGTAGAGTTTGAACCATGAACAAGGAAAGATAGGGAAGAGATGACTGTGGCCAGGTGGGTAAGCTGAGCTTTGTCAAAGTAGGAACTGAGTACATGTCAGGATCAAGAGAAACAAGAAGATGTGAACAGGAGCAGCTTTCAAGCAGCAAAGCTCATTCCATCTTCACTGCAGTCTTCAAGCCCTTTCTTCTCCCTTCCCTCCTCCAACCTCCCCGTTCTAGAGTTTGTTTCCAAAACTCCTTTTTTGATGGGAAGAGGGAAGATGAGATTATTCTCATTTATCTTCCCTTTCTTATGGGCTGCCCATGGCAATGGTCTGCTGCATATTTATAGTATTTCATGCATCTACAATGCATGTGCTGATAGTTCTTTTCCCTCTTCCTTTCAATATTAATTTTTGTTCTGATGAAATCTTTTGCCATTTCAATGCTATTCTTTGCCTGGGTCTGTTATCATGGTGATCCACTGGACAGATAGATTCAAGTTAATTTCAGGCATTACAAGGTGTTATTTTTCCCAAAAGGTGTGGCAGCAAATGATTTAGAAAAATTAGCTACCCTTTACAATCCTGGTATTTGAACCCAAGTCAGTGAATTTCTAGGGTATGTGGTTTAGCGTAGAGCTACTACAATTAAGCTGCCTCTGGAATAAGAAGACTCTAACATAAGAACTACCATTCTTATGCATTACTTCTATGCAAAGGTTCTGTAAAATTCAAGGCTATTAATTTACCCTTTGGATTCACATATCTTAACACTTCCAAGCAGGAAAATCTGTCCACAGATCATAAGGAAAAGAAAACCAAGCCCTGTTTCAGCCATATGTACTGTGTTTAGTGGTCCCAAGCCTCACGATAAAAATCACAAGATTCATTAAATCAGGGTGAGATGGCTAAGTGACTTCTCACTTTTCTGACCTGTTCAAGGTAAGTGAAGGAAAATTACACAATTGATTAATTTTGAGAAAGCATTTGCGTCTACTTGGATTATTTGTTGCTATCTTAGCAACTGAAGATGAGCCATATAATTTTGCAATGCTGATTTGTTTTTTTGCTATGTTGACTCAGCAAGAGGAAGTCAAATACATTTAAGAAGAAAACTTCCAAGTTTTGAGAAGACAAGTAAAAGGCAAGATATACAAAGCAGAGGGTCCTGGGGCAGAAGGAATGCCATCATGCCAACATAAATATGAAAGCACAAGACATCTAGGGAATATAGTTCCCTCAGCCAAAATGACTCTAAGAATGCAAAAAGAGGGATGGAGTGGCATGGATAATAAAATTAATCACTTCAATATTTTGCCTTATAGAGGAGTTCTTAACCTTTTTGTGTATCCTGAACCCCTTTCACCATCTAATAAAGCAGAAGGACCCCTTCTCAGAATGATGTTTTGTTACCTACGTGCTTAATTAAAAGAAATGCTAAATTTTAGTTGGAGGTTAAGTAAAAAAAATGTAAATTTTTTTTCCCTTTGAGTTCATAGACCCCCTAAAATTTTTCCATAGTGTTTTTCTATGGACTTGAGGTCTAGGGGTTCCAAACTTCCGAAGTTTCAACTCTGACTTTGTTAGCAAGCTCTGATTTTGTTAACAACTAGATATGTGACCTTGGGCAAGCTATGGCTCTGAGCTTCTTCAGTACTGTTACTGACCTAGGAGATTTACTTTAACAATTCTCATAAAAGTCTCCCCTTGAAGCAGAGTTGTTGGGACAACTCATAGGAAGGTTTGCTTTAGTTTCCTTTTCCAATAATTGATCAAGACCAGAGCTTATCAGACTGGATCTTGGACAGATTAGAACGTTTGCAGATTGCATCAGCTAGAGATGGGGGATTCATTCAGGTAGGATAGGACTGTGGTTTCTAAGTAATCTGGTCCAGTTTGTAAAATGATTCACACAAGGGAAGAAAAACCACAATTTCCAATGGAGTCAAACCAAGAAAAGGAGTCTCAGAGGCTAGCAGGTTCACAGAAGTGTTGCAATGGGATTACAACCACTTCTCCCAGGCTGGAGGCTGTCTGCTTTTTGTCGGGCTCTTATGCATCTGTGTCCAGGCAAGGCTGGTAGGTGCTTATTGGATTCCAGAAAGGGGCAAGGATCTCGAGGCAGGGCCCCATGTCAGTGGCCTATAACATTTTACATCTACAGAACTTTAAGGCTTAGAATTAAATCCAATCCAATTCAAAGCCTTTATTAAGTACCTATAGTCCTATGTGCTCAATGCAGCGGTCAAAAGACCTAGTGGTCAAAAGACAAAAAAGTTCAAAGCTTAAAAAAAAGTTAAAATGGTCCCTTCCCTCCCTTACATTCTACTGGCAGGAAACTGTTCTCATGACAACCCTATGAGGAAGCTAGTACAAATATTATCATCCTTATTGTAGAGACAAAGAAACAGAGGTTCAGAAAATTTGAATGCCTCACTTTAAATCGTATATTCATAGAAGAGGAGTAGCTAGCTTCTTTGGAATGCCCTAAGAAATAGCCACATAATTTTTTCTTTTTATTATTGTTTTTTAGTTGTGTTTGACTGACCCTATTTGGGGTTTTCTTGGTAAAGATACTGCAGTGGGTTTTGTCATTTCCTTCTCCAGCTCATTTTACAGATGAGGAAACTTAGGCAAACAGGGTTAAGTGACTTGCCCAGGGTCACACAGCTTGTAAGTGTCAGTAATGAGTCATGAAGGAGCTACTACACTAGCCTACATTGATCAAGAAGAGAATATTAAATCTTACTCAGCAAGAGACTGACACGAATAACCCAAAATTTGTTGAATGAGTTCTTTCCACAGAAACTATTATTATTGCCAATGGAAGTTGCTAATAGAATCAGGGAAAGAGTAATGGGACCAAAAGATGGCTCCAAGAATTATGACATGTCACTAATTACTTTTCCCCCTGTATCAAATGGGCAATTTTGAACATCTCTAAAATGTCAGTAAATCAGTAAACTCTAAAGTTTTCCCAAAATCAATTCTATGTACCACTCACAAAAGAAACTTACCATTTCTTTTTAATCCTTTTAATTTTCTTCTTAATACCTTCCTCAATGTTACACTCTCTGTTTTCAGTAATCAACTTTATAAAACATAGTCCATTAATAGGAAGGTTTTTTGTAAAACTGTATGTCAATCTGAGAACAGGGCACAGGGCTCAAAGTACCATGCTTGTAATAGCCCTGTGGTACATAACACATCTGTGAGTCGTCTTACAAGCATGGTGCTTTTTCACATGCAATCACACATGGGCTAATTTATCTGCAGCCCTGTTCTTCCCTGCCAGTCCAAAATGAGAATTTCTGGAATTGGAAGCTTGGAAGCAGGCCTGATTAATGGAGCAATTTTCATTGGTCAGAGGACAACAAAACTGGTTTATGGTAATTATTTTCTTAAACCTGTTTGGGTTCTCCTGAGGAAGACTGAAGGAAAGGAAATGTAAAATGCCAGATCCGCTCTGCACAAAGAAGGAGGCCAAAAGGAAGAACTGTTGGGGGGTATTCATGGGCACTGGTGTGCTCCTCAGGTCAATGTAAAGTCACTGACTAGGGGGCACCTAGGTGAGGCAGTTGATAGAGTATTAGAAATGGAGCCAGAAAGACCTATGTTTAAATCCAGCCTCAGACACTTACTAGTTGTGTGACTCTGGGCAAGTTACTTAACCCTGTTTGCCTCAGTTTCCTCATCTGTAAAATGATCTGGAGAAGGAATTGGCAAATAATTTTAATATCTTTGCCAAAAAAACCCTGAAAGAAGTCACAAAGAGTTAGATGTAAGTGAAGAACAAGAACAGGGATTCTGAGAGATGGTAATGATGATGGATTACATTCAAGGCATAGAGGTCTTCCATCATAAAGGCCTAGAGAAGGTAATAAGGAACCAGCAGAGTTTGCTGAGTAATGGAGTAACATGGTCAGACCCACGTTTTAAGGAAGATCACTTTGGCATCCTGTGTGGAGAATGGACTGGAATGGGGAAGAGACTTGAGACAAGGAAACCAACTAGAAGGTTATTGCAGTAGTTTAGGAAAGGCCTGTGCTAGGTAATGTGAGTGGAGAGAAGGGAATGAATGCAAAAGATGTTGGGGAGGTAGATAAAACTAGCAACTGACTGGATATGATGAGTGAGTGAAGAAGATGATGTGTGAGAGTGAAGAATACTGAGACTGAGACTGAGGTTGCAAACCTGACTGATCTGAAGGGTGGTGGAGGCCTTCAGGGTAGCAGGAAAGTCTGAAAGAGGAGTAGATTCTGAGAGAAAGATAATCAACTCTTTCTTGGGGACAAGTTCACTTTATATATATGTATACATATATGTGTGTATGTATATAAACATACATATCAGCTCAAAAATGGAAATAATGCAACCAATGATCATAAATAATCATTTGAAATTTTAACAATTAAATTTAATTTTAACAATTAAATTTAAATTTTAAATTTTAATTTTAAATTTAAATTAATTTAAATTAAATTTGCTTATTACCATGAAAGATATTATGAAAACTGACACATTGAAACATCTTGAAAATATAGATAGCCTTCAGATTATATAGCTGGAACTGTCCAGTAGGAAGTTGGTGATGCAGGACTGGAGCTCAGGAGAGGAACCAAGAATGATTATATAGATCTGGGAGTCATCAGATTGAAGGTAATCATTAAACTCATATAAGATGATAACAGCAGAGAGAGAAGAGATGAAGGCCCAGGCCAGAGCCTTGGTTACACCCATGGTTTGAGATGAATTGTGTCTCTCAGAAACTCATTTTCCACACATGGAAAAATGAGGGAGCTGGGATATACGGTAATCATCATCTCTGAACTTAGCTAGGTCAGTCCTCAGATAAATCTGTTGTGAAGTACACACATAGTCTTTTCAGCTTCTCAGGATCTTTTAGAGCTCGTGCAATGTTGGCATCTCTTTGAGATCCCAGAATTCCCTCCATTCTGCAATGAGACCTGGGAGGAGAACATTAATGGAGAAAAAGCAGTCATAATTGATTCAATAGAGCTAAACTATACATCCCTACACAGGAAAGATGATGCTTATAATTCTTAAAAACTACTAATAGTACAGCTAGAAGGAATATACATAGACAGAGGGTAGGAGTATAAGGTGAATTTGAGGGAATGACATAAAAATAAGTGATGAGAAAGAGGGGTACAATGGGTGCAGAAGGAAGGGAAAGGTAGAATGGGGTAAATTATTTCAAATGAAGAGTCACAAAAGACATATTACATTGGAGTAATGAGAGTTTCTTGAACTCTGCACTCATCAATATTGGTTCAAAGAGGGAATTATATGCACAATCAGTTGAATATAAATATCTATATTATCCAACAGGGAAGGAGGAGGGGAGGAGATCAAGTAAGGGGGAAGGGTGAGGACTGAGAAGGGAGGGCAGATCGGGGAGGTGGTAGACAGAATCAAAATGCTGATTAGGGGGAAAAGGGTAAAAGGAGAGAGAGGATAGACAGGAAAAAGAATGGGATGGAGGTAAATACACAGGTAGTAATCATAACTGTGAAGATGAATGGGATGAACTCTCGCATAAAATGGAAGCAGATAGACTGGATCAAGAACTCGAATCCTATGATGTGTTGTTTAAAAGAAACACACTTGAAGAAGAGAGACATACACAGAGTAAAGGTAAGGGGCTAGAGCAGCATCTGTTATATTTCAGCTGAAGTAAAAAAAAGCAGGGGTAGCAATCCTGATCTTAGACAAAGTAAAAACAAAAATAGACCCAATCAAAAGAGATAAGGAAAGAAACTGCATCTTGCTAAAAGGTACCATAGACAGTGAAGAAATATCATTACTAAATAAACACACCAAGTGGTATAGCACCCAGATTCTTAAAGGAGAAGTTAAGTGACTTCCAGGAAGATATAGACAGCAAAACTATATTAGTGGGTGTAGCAGCAAGCACCCTAGCATACCCAGGATGGCTGATAGCACAGGTTCTTAGATCTTCTTTTCCAAAAGAAAGGAACTCAAAAAGGGATTAACAATCTTGCTTTAATCAAACATGTATCATTTACCTAGTTCAAGGGAAAAAGTCAGCATAATGGCCTTCAGAGAAAACAAACAGAAGCAGAAAAAAAATACAGAGAAACAGACCAATAGGCATCCAGCTGTCTGATCATTACATCCACATCTAGTTAGTTACCAGAGAGAAAAGCACCAACATCTGGGTTTTTAAAGCCAGGGCTCCATGGCTGCCCAGAGTCTCATCTGACTAAATCACACAACTCTTCCCAAAGTGAGCCCCAAAGCAAAGTCTCACATCAGGGCATATATATAGCCTTCTCCAGGGTCAGAGAACATCACAATCCTCATGACCCACTGCCTAATCACAAAGTAACAAGGTGTGTGCATTCCTGAAAAAAAAAGCCCCCCACCACTGGCTCCATGTGACCACATTCAGCCTATTAGTGTGCATAGAATATGTTCAACTCAGGGAAGGTGCTCGAATTCACTTAATCCTATCAAGGGGAAGATATTCAAATTCCCAGTATCATTACAGTGGAGGACCTCAACTGTCCCCTCTCAGAACTCAATAAATCCAACTAAATAGAATATTAGAAAAGTTAGATATAACAGACTTTTGGAGAAAACTGAATGGGAACAGAAGGAATATGCCTTTTTTCAGCAGCCTGTGGCACCTACACACAACCTGACCAAGGCATGAAAACCTCAAATTCAAATGTAAAAAGGCAGAAGTATTAGATGTATTATTTTTGGATTGTAACACAATAAAATTACTTTCAACAAAGGGCAGTGGAAGCATAGATTAAAAATTAATTGGAAACTAATCTAATCCTTAAGAATAAGTGGATCAAACAACAGATCATAGAAATAATCAATAATTTCATTACAGAGAACGACAACAATGAGACAATATACCAAAATTTATGAGATGCAGCTAAGATGGTACTTACAAGGAAATTTATTTTTCTAAATTCTCACATCAACAGAAGGGGAAAATAGCAGATCAATGAATTTGCATGCAGCATTTGGCATGCAGGAAAAAAAATTAAAAATTCCCAATTGAGCAGATCAAAGTGGAGTAGTGAGAGTTAACTCCACTTAAACAAAGGTGAGATTAATAAGATTGAAAGTCAAAACAAAACTAAAATTATTGTGCTAATAAATACACCTAGGAGTTAGTTTTATAAAAAACAAAAACAAAAACAACCCAATAAGATAGAAAAGCTATTGGGTAATTGGATTAAAACAAAGAAAGAAGAAAAACAAATACCTAGTATCAAAAACGAAAAGAGTGAAATCACCACCAATAAAGAATAAATTAAAGCAATCATTAGGGGATATTTTACACAATTATATGCCAATAAATATTACAATCTGAGCAAAATTGAAATGAAAATACAAATTACCTAGATTAACATATCAGGAAATAGAATGCTTAAATAACCCTATATTAAAAAAGAAATTGAAGAAGCCATTAATGAACTCCCAAGGAAAATATACCCTGGGTCAGATGGGTTCACGAGTGAATTCTACCAAACATTTAATGAACAATTATTCCAATACTATGTAAACTATCTGAAAAAAATAGGCAAAGAAGAGTCCTACCAAATTTCTTTTATGATGCAAATATTGTACTGGTACCTAAACTAGGAAAAGCTAAAACAGAGAAAGAAAATTTTAGACCAATTTCCCTAAAAAATATTGATGCAAAATTTTGAACAAAATATGAGCAAGGCAATTACTGAAATATGTTACAAGGATTATATACTATGACCAGGTAGAATTTATACCAGGAATGTAGGGTTGGTTCAATATTAGGAAAATTGTCAACATAATTGACCATATCAATAACAAAGCCAACAGAAATTATATAATTATCTCAATAGATGCTTAAAAAGCTTTTTGACAAAACACAGCACCCCTGACTATTGTTAAAGTATAGGAATAAAGAGAGTGTTCATTAAAATGATAAGCAGCACCTTTTAAAAAAAACATCAGCAAGCACTATCTATAATGAGGGTAAGCTAGAAACCTTCCCAGTAAAATAAGGGTGAAATAAGGATGCTCATTATTACCACTGCTATTTAATACAATACTTGAAATGTTAGTATAGCAATAAAAGAAGAAAAAGAAATCAAAGGAATTAGAAGAGGCCATGAGGAAACAAAAGCATCACTCTTTACGGATGATCCAATAATATCCTTAGAGAACCCTAGAGAATCAACAAAAAATTACTTGAAATAATGAACAACTTTAGCAAAGTGGCAGGATATAAAATAAATCCACACAAATCATCAACATTTCTTTATATGACCAATAAACTCAGAAACAAGAGAAAATACAGTGCAAATTAAAATAACTCTGAGATATTGCCATAATCTATCAGATTGGCTAGTATGACAAAAAAAGGAAAATGATAAATGTTGGAGAAGATGTGGCCAAATTGAGACACTGGTGCACTGTTGGTAGAATTGTGAATCATTCTGGATGGCAATTTCAAACAATACCCAAAGGGCAACTAAACTGCACATACCCTTTGATCCAGACCACTACTTGGTCTATATTCCAGAGATCATAGAAAAGGGAAAAGGACCTACATGTGCAAAAACATTTATAGCAACCCTTTTCATGCTGATAAATATTGGAAATTGAGGGAATGTCCATCAGTTGGGGAATGGCTGAACAACCTATGGAGCATGGATATAATGAACACTTCTGTGCAAAAAGAAATGATGAACAGGCAGGCTTCAGAAAAACCTGGAATGACTTATACAAACTGACACAAGGTAAAATGAGCAAAACCAGGAAAAGACTGTACACAGGATCTGCAATATTGTGTGATGATCAACTATGAATGACTCAGCTCTTCTTAACAACACAATGATCTAAGACAAGTATGAAGGACTCATGAAGGAAAATGCTATCCATATCCATGTAAAGAACTGATGGACTCTGAATGTGGATAGAAACCTTTTTTTCACTTACTTTATTCTTTCTGTTATTTTTCTCCTTTTGATCTATTTATTCTTTCACAACTGGGACTAATCTGGAAATATTTTTACATGATAGCACATATATAAACTATATCAAACTACCTATCATTTTCAGAAGAGGGGAAAAAATTTGGAACTCAAAATCTTGTAAAAATGAATGCTAAAATTTTTCTTGCCAAGTACCTGGGGAAAAAATAAAATAGCATTAAACTAATAAAAATTTAAAAAATAAAAATGGAAATACTTCAAGAATGTTATAGATAATATTTGAAATTTTTAGTAACCAAATTTAAATTTAATATTTACTTATTATCATGATAAATTGAAACATTTTGAAAACTTATATTCAGATTATATTGGCAAGATAATTTTTTCAGAGAAAATTAAATACTTTTAATAAGCAAAAAAGAAACCTTTCCAAAGCCATGTTTATGAAGTCAAAAGAATTTCTTTCAACATATAAGATTACTTATAGTGTTTTGTAATGCCAGGCAAAAGCAACTTCCAGATTCAGAATTATGAGCATAGTAACTCTCCATGTATTAAGTAACAAATTAAGGCAAAACATTCATAGAAAAGAGAAAATCAAAATGCAGGGTAACTCAATCATTTAGTAGGTTCTCAATTCAGTCACAAAGTACGAAGTCAAAGTATTCCACCACTGTCTAGTACATTCATTTAGTCAATCACAAAGTCTCTCTCTTCTCAAGTGGAGATTAGTGTCCAATTACAAACAAAGTACATTCATTTGGTCAGTCACAAAAATCAAAGTATTCCACCCCTGGATCAGGACTGAATTACAATTATTATCAGTTACCACCAAGCACCTTCTCAAAGGGGGAGTAGAGAGCACAAAGGATATCTACCCCTAAGTCACAACAAGGTTACAATATCATTAGAACATTTAATAACCAAGGAGAGGTCTTTTCTTCATCTTAACCTGAGACAACTTCTCAGCAATCTCTGTTTCTGGGAAGACAAAGCTTAACAAAGCCACAATATACATTTCCAGTGTCATTAATTCACTCTTTGCCTGTAGAACAGTCTCAAGACCCTTAAAAATGTCAACAAGACCCTCCTCCAGGATTTCTGTAAACATACAAGAAAATCCTCCTTCAGGGCTTATGAACCAAAAGCAAGGTTGCAGTACTTCTGCAACAACAGCATTGTCCTTTACCAGGAGATGAATCTGGAAAAGTAACATAAAAACAGACAGAAAAAATACCAGCACCATAGTCATGCCTCCTCAGTCCTCAGCAGGTCCGGGTGGCAGTTCTCAAAAGTCCTGGGCAGCTCCAACTGGCCCTTAGCAGTCCAAGTGACTTTAGCTGGCTGTTCTTTCTCTCTCTCAGCAACTCTAGCCCCTGACAATTCTCTCTCTCTCTTTCTCTCTCTCTCTCTTTCTGCCTCCTGCCTCCACAATGCAGCTCCCAAAAGTTCTTCTGGCCTCTCACTGCTTTGGCCTCCCTATCCACTGTAACAACTCCCCACAGTTCAGACCCTTCTCTTCATATCGACAAGTCCATCTCACAACTGGGATTCACAAGCTCTGGGTTTTAACACTTAACCTGAAAACCAAGCCACTACAAGGGGATCTTTAAATTCCATTACCATTACACATTTCTAAATGTAAAAACTTCATTCAATAGGAGAAATATTGGTATTATTGGCAGGAATTGCTATAGTTAAAAAAGCAAAGGAGAATCATTTACAAAGTAACTTTGGGTTCTGCTTGTAGCTAATATGGTAGAAAAGAGAACTTTCTACATATTTGAAGACCTTTGTGCGCAATAATTTGAAATTAAGCTCTCTTCTTATTTTTGTAGCAAGTAGATGAAGCAATGGATATAGTTAGAGATACTCCTTTGGTTGCAATTATATAGTATGTGTTTGAACCTTATAGGTTCGGGGGACTTGTTTCTTTGCCAATTTGTAGGTGACATTGCAACATCAAAATAATTTTCAGTAAAAAATTGACAGAATTTTAATTAAAATGGTATAATATGGGGGAATTTTATTAGACTCTGAAGTGACAGAATTCACTTGATGTTGTGATGAAATTCAGGTCAAGCATTAGTTAAAATGTGATTCTCTTATGTAACTAGGACATGTCTAACAGAATGTCCTTACAGAATGTCTTACAGAAAATAATTTCTTTTGAGAAATATGAATGAGGTGTTATATGTGGTTTTTCAAGTTGGTATAATAGTAGAGCAGGAGAGAACGAGATATTTGGAAATGAAAATGATATAAAAACAAAAGATAAAAATACATTCTTTAAAACTTAAAAAGAAAAATGTTCCTTAAAGAATAATGAATGTTGGGGGTGGCTAGGTGGCACAGTGAATAGAGCACAGGCCTTGGAGTCAGGAGGACCTGAGTTCAAATCCAGCCTCAGACACTTAACACACTTACTAGCCATGTGACTTTGGGCAAGTCACTTAACCCCAAATGCCCTCTGAAAAGCAAATAATAATAATAATAATAAAACTTTACTTTTAAAAAGAAGTCAATTAAAAGGAAGATTTTCTGCAAAATTGTATGATAACATGAGAGCAGAGCATGGGACACTTCAGTATTATTATGAAACATGCTGGCTTTCTTATGCAAAGTTTTTCAAATTGGGGTGCTTGAGTTAATAGTAAAACAATTGCCATCTTGTTGAATGATTAAAAAATAAAGATGAAGAAGGGATAGCAGGAAAGATAAATAATAAATATCTTTAAATAAATTATTTTAAAGCAAAATTTTGAGTCTGGAATTTGTAGGGATTCCTTTTTTTCCTATTTTTTTTTTTGCTCTTTGGAGGGCAGTTGGGGGTTAAGTGACTTGCCCAAGGTCACACGGCTAGTTTTTATGTTATTTGTCTGAGGCCGGATTTGAACTCAGGTCCTCCTGTCTCTAGGGTCAGTTCTCTATTTACTGTGCCACCTAGCCGCCCCCTCCTATTTTTTTTTAATTTCATTTTTTAAAATTAACTTTTATTTTTAGTTTACATCATTGATTTCCACAAGATTTTGAGTTACAAATTTTCTTCCTGTCTTTCCCCTACCCACCCCCCAAAACAGCGTTCCTACAGCCTACCCCCTCCCCCAATCTGCTCTCTCCTATATCCTCCCGCATCACCCCTCTGACTTTCTGGTAGAGCAAGATGGATCTCCCTGTCCCGGTGCCTGTATATCTTATTCCCCATTTGCATGTAAATAATAATAATAATTATTATACACACACACACACACACATATATATATATATATATATATATTTGGAATTCAATTTTAGAACTTTAAATTCTATATTCCTTCTCTTCCTCCCTTGTCACCCACCCCCACTGGAAAGACAAGCAATTCAATATAGGCCGTACATGCGTAGTCATGCAGGACATCTCCACAATGGACATATTGTGGAACACTGATGATATTTCCCTCCTTTCTGTCCAACCCTCCCCTTGTTATATTCTCTTCTTTGTCCCTGTCTGGTTACTGAAGTATGTGCTTCTAAAAACACTCCCCCCCAACCTGCCCTCCATCATGCACCCTCTCATCCCCTTCCCCCCTACTCTCCTGCAGGGCAAGATACCCAATTTAGAGTGTATGTCATTCCTTCCCTAAGCCAAATTCAATGAGAATAAGGTTGACCCATTCCCTTTTGCCTTACTGTTCTTGCCCTCCATTGTAACAGTTATCCCTTGCCTCTTCTATGATGTAATTCACCCTATTCTGTCTCTCCCTGACTCCTCTCAATCTATTCCTCTCCCACCTCTCAATTTCACCTTTTAAAATATCATCCCTTCCTATTCAATTGATCCTGTGCCCTCTGTCTATGTACACATATATACACACACTCACATAAGTATTCATACGCATATATACTCTCCTATATGGACATATATGTATGTATACATTATATATACATTTATATTCCCTTCACCTATCCTCATACTGAGAAAAGTTTCATAAGTTACAATTATCATTTTTCCATGTTGGCATGTAAATAGTTCAACTTTGATAAGTTCCTCAGGATTTCTTATCCATGTTTACCTTCTCATGTTTGTTGTATTTGAATGTCAAATTTTCCATTCAGTTCTATTTTTTTCCTCAAGAATGCTTGAAAGTCCTCCATTTCACTGAATGACCATATTTTCCCCTGAAACATTATACTCAGTTTTGCTGGGTAGGTGATTCTTGGTTTTAATCCTAGCTCCCTTGATCTCCTGAATATCATATTCCAGTCCCTTTGAACCCTTAATGTAGAAGCTGATAGATCCTGTGTTAT
>CM053600.1:44885217-44925041 GCA_028646575.1 Pseudocheirus occidentalis | reverse complement strand
GTCTCCTCTTAAGTTACATAGGGTTGGGGTGTAGGGGGGGCTGTTAGTTCTGTTTTTGTCATGAGGACTGGTTTGTTGTTGTTCAGCTTTCATTTTCAAAGAGAACCAATGATATCACAGGATGATGCATGATTTGGGTTTAATTGAACACAGCTACACAAAGTCAACAGACTCACTCTCTCTTCCAGAGTCATCAAAGTCCAGAGGCAAGACAAAAGTCAGGATGACTACAAAGGCCAGGGATGTGTGATGAATGAAAAACCTGAGAGACAAAGTTTCCTGGGCAATTAATAATCAATTTATTAGTTAGGTTAGATAATAATAAATTGATGATCATGGTTTCTCTTGGTGACCAAAAACATCTAATGGACATACTGAATGCCTTAATTTTTGTATTTTGAAAGGGAATGTCTCTGACAGGAGAAATCTACTCTGATTGGTGGATATTTAATTGAGGAAGTGGGCTAAAAGTCTTCAGCTCCTCCTGTCAAGAACATAGTTTGATCATGAGACTCAGCTGTTTCCAGCAATCTGGACAAAGGAATCCATCTCTAACAAGACCACCCTGGCTGGTTTTTCTCCTTCATGAGCTGTATCATTCTAAACTCTGATGCAGGAGTACAAGGGTATGAGTTAATTGCTGTGGAGCAGAAATTCACCAAGATTAGATTCTGTTTGTATACTAAATTGAAATAAAGTCTCCTAGCTGGGTGGAGTCCTGCACAAAATTAAGAAGCATGTACCCCAAGGATTAGGGAAATCTCATCTGTTAGCCTTGTCCTTCAGAAACTGACTAACTGACGTTTAGGGGCTGATCCCTGAATGAGGAAATAAAGAGAAAATGGTCTTAATCCTAATTTAATAGTTGATTATTAATATAATAGAAAAATAATTTCCCTTACATACAGTGAATGACCTTGGCATCTTTGATGTCTGACCAAGTTATAAATGCATCACAGTGCCTGCTTCAGCCATTATCATGGCTGTTGTAACAAATTAGTCCCTTCTGCCCATTCCACCAGGGGAGGTCTTCAGGGGTTAGACATTTCCTTAACTCACTGACGGGTTTGGGTTTTTTAAACAATATGCTTGCACTTCTAAACAACTGATAACCATTCATGAGCCCCTGATAAGAACAGAATACCAGTAGGAAAATTATGTAAATCATTTCACCATTAGCTTATGTAATAAACTACCAAGCAAATTATGTAGTAAACATATTATGTAATAAACCACAAAACAGTACTTAATCACTGTTAATGCTTATCTATAGAAAGAGCTATAAAAGCCCACTGTAGGTCCTAGCCATCAGTCAGTTCTTGGGTTATGACCAATACAGACTCCTATGTTTTGGGCATTTGAGACTCGAGGGTCCTCCCCATGTTCATTTGAGGATAGTGGTGTTTGACAAAGACTTGCTTGGTGATCACATCAGAGGGAAAAACATGGCCTCTATCTGGGCAAAAAGGGGACTTTGAAACCAAGAGAAGTAAAATGTGTCACTTTATGCCTGTGTGTGTTTATGTGGCTTCTTCCAAATTATTTTTAGAGGTCAGCACAGTAGAATGGAAAGAATCCTGGATTGAGAATCAGAGGACTTAGGTTCAACTCTCAACTCTGTCACTACTGCTTCTGTGAGCTTGGGCAAAGAACTTGATCTGTGCCTCTTTAAAATGAGAGGGCACTATATTAGAGGGCCTCTAAGAACCCTTCTACCTCTAAATCTGTGGTCTTGAAATCCATTCACCTTCTCTGCACCTGACTACCCCATAGGATGGTTGTCTGGTATCCCATAAGCATGACTGCACATTTGAGGGGTAGGGAAAGTATGGTAAACAAAGAAGGAATTGGGGTGGCTAGGTGGAGTAGTGAATAGAGCACCAGCCCTGGAGTCAGGAGGACCTGAGTTCAAATATGACCACAGACACTTAACACACATACACACACACACACAAAACTAGTCATGTGGCCTTGGGCAAGTCACTTAACCCCAACTGCCTTGCAAAACCTCTCTAAAAAAAAGAAAAAAAGAAGAAGGAATAGTCAAAGACAATTACTAGATTTTTTCTATGTTCTTTTCTTTTCATCTTATTGACATTAAGCCCAATGCCATAAATCCTTTCCCTAGTATCCTTACCCAACAGTCTGAAGTAAGGGGAATTTTCCTAGTAAACGCTTCTGATCTGAATCCCTAACTCAGTACCCATATTTTCTTGGTGTGGGAGTCTCCTATTCATGTATCTCAACTATGGTTCTTTATGTTCCTGTTTCATGGGTTTGTTTGTTTGCTTATTAGTTTGGGAGCGGGGGTGAGGTGGAGTAGGGGATATTTAACCTGTAGTTTCACTGGTGAAAGGAACTCCTGGTGAGGAAATTTCCTCTGGTTGGAGATATTGCTTGAGAAATCAACTCATCATAGCTTAAGACATTAGAGAAGAAGTCATGAAGAGAGAGAAGAAAGGCTTGAAACAGAACTGAGATAGCCTGAATTATCTAGGGACAGAATATTGCAAGGCAGTGTATCCTCCCGCACTACTCCTTCCTTGACTTCTGTGGGTTAGGGAACATTTGGAAATATCTTATACTAAGATAGTCATAGATTATCTGATTGCAAAATTATGCCAAAAGA
Organism: Pseudocheirus occidentalis; assembly: GCA_028646575.1. Classification (NCBI taxonomy): domain Eukaryota; kingdom Metazoa; phylum Chordata; class Mammalia; order Diprotodontia; family Pseudocheiridae; genus Pseudocheirus; species Pseudocheirus occidentalis. Next base: position 44,922,412 of record CM053600.1, on the reverse strand, counting down.
TTACCCACATTAGTCTGTACTAGAGACCACATTCTCCTATTAATACTCACGTGAACTATATGTACTGACCAACTGGAAGTGTTTCCTCTCTTAAAAATTTAGAATAGGGAACTAGACATTTATTAACCCCTGACATCAGTGACATATTAAATGAGTTTCTCATTTCTATAAAAAGTTATAACAACTGTTAACAGTCCTGTTGTGGAAGTGATGAAGACCCAGCATCCCTACCCATCAATAAGAGTACTGAGAAGACTTAAGTCTAACAAGTCTGAGGATAGTCTTTTTTTTTTTTGTTGTTGTTGTTGTTGTTGTTTTTTTTGCTTTTTGGAGGGCAGTTGGGGTTAAGTGACTTGCCCAAGGTCACACGGCTATTTTTTTGTGTTAAGTGTCTGAGGCCGGATTTGAACTCAGGTCCTCCTGACTCCAGGGCCGGTGCTCTATTCACTGCGCCACCTAGCCGCCCCGGATAGTCTTTTTTTGGAGGGGTTTCACTGAACCCCCTTCTCTTTACCTATTTCACTTTCTTCTCATTTCCCTGCCTCCTCACCCTATAAAGGGCAGAGGAAGAGCAAAACCTCTCTAAAACAGAAACTAGGTACTAAAGATAAAGGCAATTTCAGTTATCTCCAAGGACTAGAACACCCAGAATCCAAAAGGTTAAAAAAAAGACCACAACTCATGAACTGGTAGAAAAGTGGACCCTCTTAAGATGAAGCAGTCACAAGGAATCATAATATGGATCCATGGGTGGTGTGCTCACTGATCCTGAAATCATTTATCATGCCTCTCCTAGTTCCCACATTACTGTCAGTAAGGCTGCCTTAGCATTCCCAATTATTTAACACAAGCTTACAAAGAACCCACCCTCATGCTCCAGTCCCCATCCCTCTTTTGAGTGCCGCAGAAACTCTTACTCTGGGCTGAAGAAGTTTGACCTGGTCACAACAGACAGCTATTGTGGCCACAACCCTTCAGGAGCAAAAACCTATAGAGGACCAAAATACCATAGCACTAATGCTATAAAGCTCAGAACTTCTGAAGCTGGAGTGAACATCATAGCACCAGCAGAGCCCGTAATGGGGCAGAAAACCACATAGCATTAATGAGGCAAAATGCTGAATTTCACATACCAGGCCAGAGAACAAAGGAGCAGAGGGATTAGGATAGAACACTGTGTGTGTTTGGGAGTGGGATAGGGGCTGAGGAAGGCAGTATATCATTCCTCTAAGTTGAAGGGAAAGAGCACAGCACTCACCTGAGGCCATTTCTGACCACCCAAAAGTCACTTGAGGCAGAGACTTAAACTGGTAAATCATGAGTTGCCAAGAATGGGAGGTGGCTGAGATACTTTGAGATCCAGTCTTTAAAAAAATACTATCAGAAGGGACAAAGTCAGAAAGTGAATTCAGAAAGTGAATAGGGAAAAATGAAGGAAGAGGGGAAAAAAAGACTGAAAGTTCCAAAGATTTCAAGAAGAAAATTCAAAGACTTTGAATATAAATATATACATCAATGGGGAATACATTAACACATTAACAACAGAAGGAAATATGGCCTCTAGTTCCAATAAACAAGATCAGGCATTGATGAATCAATACTGCAAATCAAAGGAAAATGATACAACATTTGATGAAACAGAGGAACCTATGGAAGGTGAAAAGAACATGGAACCCCAGCATGTTGTTCCTAAGAGGTTCAAAAGAGAAATGAGAATTATGAGAACAAAATTGATGACTTGTGCAGTAAAACTGATAGGCAGGGTAGAAAAATGGATCTGCAATGTCAAGTCTTACCTAAAAAGCAAGAAAGAACAACATTCTGAGAATGCAAATATACAAAAAAACAATCTAGAAAAAAAGAAGCAAAAAACGACATTATAAGAGAACATGCTCTTTATGCAAGGAAAACATACAGATCCCAAAGATAGGATGTGTAGAGACAACCTAAGGATTATAGTTCTCCCAAAAGGTGTGACAGGATGAAAAACTTTAACACTATAATAATAAAACAAAATAATAGAAGAGAACTACTCAAAACTTCTGAACATAGGAAATGAAATACTAATTGAAAGAATTGTTATAGAGATCACCTCTAAAAAACAAACAAAACAAAAAATCAAGTCTGCAAGTCACAAGACTCATGGTAGTTGAATTTAACAATTTAATTCAGAAACAAGTTCTGCAATGATTGGAAGGGGGGAAAAACCTTTTAAATACAAAGAAAAAGGCATCTGAGTAATGCAAGACTGTTCTGCACCCATCTGAAAACATAGGAGGGAATGGAAAAAAGTGTTCCAAACAATGGAGCCCAGGATGTAATCCTAGGTAACCTATACTGAAAATCTGAGTTTAACCCTACAGGAAAAAAGACGAGCATTCAATAATGAAGAAGCATTTGAAACATTTTTACAAAGAAAACCAGAACGGAACAAATTATTTACTTCTTGAACACCATAAATAACAGAAATACAGGATGAATGAATAAAGGCATCAGTCAAGGACAGCAATGGCAACAGAGTAACAGCAGAGAAAGCAGGAAGAAACTTCTTTCTAAATATATTCAAGGAGACAAGGAACAGTGAAGAGGCAGGCTTGAGGCATTATAGACAGAGACCTGCTTACAGTTGGATCAATATTTATATGCATATGTATGTGATATGTGTATATATGTATGTGTATATATATGCATGTATACATGCACATATATACACATGTATACATACATATACACACAGATAGATAGACAGACAGACAGACAGACAGATAGATAGATAGATAGATAGATAGATAGATAGATAGATAGATAGATAGATAGACAAATATACCCATATATAAAGTAGGGGGGAGAGGGAATTAGGGAAATAGAGGGGAATGTGTGATATGCCTAGGTCAAATTAAGGGCTAACAATGTTAGGAAAGTGACTCCTGTCTCTCAAAAAGAGAAGAGCCTACAAGGGAGTGGGTGAGGAGGAGGTGAGAAGGATGGGGGGAGGGGAAGTCATTCTCTGGCAATGGGAAGGGGTTCCGCTAATAAAAACTTCTATGGGTGAAAAAAGGTCTGTGATGGGAGATGGGGACTTTGTGCTGGGTGCACTCTAGGGAATTTGGACTTGAAAAGTCTACTCATCCTACTTAGGAAGGGTGGAAGCTGGAATTCCTATGGACAAATAGCAGCTGGGGGAGTGGGAGAGTGTGGATGCAAGAAAACACTTTGAGGCAAATGAAGAAAGAAAGGTCACCAGGGGAGGATGTAGATCAGTGGTGGACTTTATAATGAGGGACTTGGTAGAGGAGGGAAGCTACCTCTGGGCAATGTCCTCTCTGACACCTGCAGTAATTGGCATTGCTTTAGGATTGAGGCACCATAGAAAAAAGGAAATCCATGAGGTAAATCCTACAAGACAGTAGCAGAAAGCACCAAGAGGGGGGAAGGGGAGGAATGGATACCTTGGGAAGTTTGATCACATGAAGAACACAGAAAAAAGAGAGACCAGATCATTACAGCGTTATGATGTGCTGTCAGAAGGAGAGTCAGGAATCAGTCATTCCAGCAGAGGGTGGAACTACTTTATAACAACTTGATCCAGAATTGTAACATCAGCAAAATACAGATCAAAAAGTGAAGTGGATCAAGAGCCTGCCCAGAGGTCCAAGAGCATGGGAGGGGCCAGAGCAAGGCCATCAAAGGAACTCCTGATTCAGAAATGGAGACAGGACATACAAAGGAAGGAAAGAAAGCACTGAACATAGTGAAGAAATATTATGGTTTAAGAAAAGCCCAATAGGTAAAGTCAGAAGGATTCCATTAAAATTCTAATGTCCTCTAGGGCCAGAAAGGGAGGAAATTTTCTAGGCTAGGTTTTGTTACATACACTATATTTTTAAGAGAAGAAAGAAAAGAAAGGGAAAAATACATTAACGTATGAAAGATACAAAAGTGGGAATAATTTACCATTTTTGCATGATTGGAATATGCAAACATGAAGGAGGGATGGGAAGCAAGCATCTCAAGAATCTCACTCTTATCTAAACCAGACAAAAGAGGGTGGAACACACAAACATAAGAAGTTGGACAGAGAAATAACTCAACTTGGAAGCTTTCTGGGAAGTAAAAAGGAGGGGAATTTGAGAGGATACTAGAGTCTGGGAGGGGATAGTCAAAAGTAAAACAAATTTTGACATCAAAAGGTGGCTCATAAAAGGGAGATCTAAGAAAGAAAAATTGTAGGGTTTTGTAAGGGAAGGCAATGGGAAAGGCAAAAAGTCAATAAACTGTGGTTACATAAAGAGAATTTCAGGATTCTTGAACACAGGGGTAGTTCATTTGTGGGTGACAGCAAAGTCAAGGGCACAAAAGTCTTTGTGTGGCTAAGGTGGGGTGGAGGGGAAGCTCATAGGAGGTTGGTAGAGTTGAACTGAGTGGTTAGTGTGTTTGAAAAAGAGTTAATATGTATGTTGATGCTCCCTGGTATGAGGGCAAGACTTGGGGAGGAGTAAAGTTGTGATCCAGGCACCAAACTCATTGAGAAAGGAAAGGGAGGGGAGGCTAGGTGGCACAGTGATTAGACCACTGACCCTGGAGTCAGGAGGACCTGAGTTCAAATCTGGCTTCAGACACTTGACACACTTACTAGCTGTGTGACTTTGGGCAAGTCACTTAACCCCAACTGCCCTCCAAAAAGAAAAATAAAAGGAAAGGGAGTGACCTGAGAGTCTGTAGACAATGGCCACCGGGATTTTGATAGAGTGGTAAATGTTAATAACATGAACCTCAAAGGAAGAATTGTCTTTGAGTGAAAGAGTAAGGGAGAGAAACTAAAGTGTCCATGGGGCGCAAAGGTGTATTCTAACTCTCCTACCTTGACCAGTGGAACGTGGAGAATGACGGAAGGTACAGCCAGTACTGGAAAAGGAGGTCAGGAAGGATGTATCGTCAAAAGGGAGTCAGGCTTCACTAACAGCTAGTAGATGGAAGGAATGGGAGAGGAAAAGGTTCAAGATAAAGGGAAATGTGTTGCCTATGAAACAGACATTCCAGAGAGACACAGCGAAAGGACTGGGTGGTATTTGGTTCGAACCTTTGGATGAGAGAGTGGAGGAGAATGGAAATGAAGCAGCAAGTGATAGGGGATGAGAAATGGATTTGGATGTTAATCTCCAGAGCTCAGTCACTGGAATGTGACGGGTATGACCAGGTGTGAGAATGTTTATCATTTAGTATAGGATGCCACTACTCCTCCCAACAGAGGTTGGAGATTGGGATAGAGGAAAGTCAAGTGGAAGCATTTGGTCAGATGGGCAAACGAGAGGCCCTCCTCATCCCTCCAAAGGGCAGAAATTAGGCAGGAAAAGGGAGGTGAAAGCTAGAGATGAAAGTAGAACCTACATAGCATAAGAAAGAAGTCTCATTCTCCACCAGCATTCTTCTTCCCCTTTCCTCAAAAGATGGATACAGCAAGAGGTTGCAGGTACCAAAGATTCTTCATAGACCAATTGGGAGACTGGACTACCAGTAGGAGGTATAAGTGCAGCTAGATGAGTCAGTGGATAGAGGACTGGGCCGGGGGTCAGTAAGACTTACTTTTCTGAATTTGAATCTGGCCTCAGATACTTACTAGCTCTGTGACCCTGGGCAAGTCACTTAACCATCTTTGTCTCATTTTCCTGATCTGTAAAAATGAGCTGGAGAAGGAAATGGGAACCACTTTAGGATCTTTGTCAAGAAAAATCCAAATGGAGTTATGAAGAGTTAGACATGACTGATAGATAAATGACTGCATAGGAGGTACAGGCTGCCTTGTGCTGGCACAGGTGAAAACACTAGAGATATTTGAGGAAGGAAAATGTAATTCTAGCTTGATACTCTTTTTACAGAAGAGAAAAAAGAGCAGCAGCCTTACCGAGTTCCTAGGAACTTCCTACTCCTCACCTGCTAATGTGCTGACGATATAAGGGTTCAGGTAGGGAACCTACAGCCTCAAGGCCACATGTGGCACTGTTCTTGGTTCTCCTCGCTTTCCTTGGAGGTAGCCCAGGCCTCGGATCATCTCTATCCATGCCACCTATATCCATACATGTAGACCACCTACATGTGGCCATACATATCTTAATCGGGAGAGTCCCATCTACAGGAACATTGTAATACTTTCTGTGAAAGCATGATGACTGTCTTGTGCTTAAGCAGCCCTTTCAATCTGAACAGCCCCGGACTTTAACCTCTCAGTTACTCTATAGCTGAATAAACCCCAAGCCATTTTTTAGGTAGTTTTGTTGTTTACCTTTTTTTCGGCCTTTGAGTTTTAATTTCAAATCATTTCATTTTTTAAAGACTTTGCTGAGTTCTCAGTTTAAAATTGTTTTTCTGGCAAATAAACTTTTCAAAACTACTTTCAAGAAAATATTTTTTTTCAAACTTTTCTTAAGGGATGGACTGTCATTTGTATTTCTAGCTAAATAATTGTGCATAATGAAGAAGTTTTTAAATACTTTGATTATTTTGCTTTGGAAGGAAATTTTTGTCTTCTCATTCTGGGAACCACATTTTGTTTTATATTTTCTTTCTACCAAAGTGGGCAGATTTTCTTTTGAAGCACAGATGATTTTGTTTCATTCCTGATTTTATCTTGAAATTGGGGTGGGTTTTTTTCTGTATTCTTAAAAATTTTTTTTAACATTTTCTGGAAATGTAAAGAGCTTATGCATGCTGCTTTGACTTTATTTGTACCTGATGCTAGCACAAAAATATCGTCATGTTATTTGCCTGTTGCTAAATTTATTGCTTGCTGTCTCTCTGAGCAAGTTTTGAATGTGATTGAATGCATTATTCTTTACAATGTGTGAATCCATGAACAAGTCAATAGTAAAAATGTCATTAATATTGTTTTCATGACTTGAAGTAATCAAGCAATCTTGGAACTCATAGCAGAGAAGAAAAGGAAAGCAAGGTAAATAAATTCTGATATTTCCCTTTGGTTTTTGAAAGGTAATTTTCAAAGGGTTCAGAGGCAGGATCAAAAGCGTTAAAATTCTGGAAGGAAAGTCCAAAGAGAGATGGGAAGAATCTCCAGAACGAAATTCTGAAAACACACACCAAAGCAATTTTGATCAAGAGAAAAGGAGGATGTTTTCACTTCCGACTCCACTTCTGACTCTCTGGACTTTTCCTGCTATGCCATGGGACCCTCCTCATTTTTCTCATTCTGTCTTTGGTCTTCAGATCATAGAAGTACACTCTGCTTCTAAACCCCTTCTTCTGATTGACTATTTCTTCCCAGAACCTACATTTGAGAAAAGTACCCAGTCCTGCCTTGTCTTCACTCATCTGGACACTACTCCTGACTTTCCAGACATTCTGCATAGATACATTTTCCTCCTTCCCCCACCCACCCAATATCTCCCACTCTACTTCTAGCTTCCTTTTAGAAGTTGTCTTCCCTCATTAAAATGTAATGCCCTCCTTGAGGGCAGATATTTCTGTTTGCATTTGATCCCTATTGCTTAGCATGGTGCTCTTAATAAATGATTATTGACTTGACTTCACTTATCTAATGAGACTAGTATGTATGTATAAACAGGAACTCTATCAAATTTAGATTTTAAAACTGTAGGTATATCCATCCAAAGCATTGCTGGACCACAGTGTTTGGAATACTATAGGCATGGGTTCAGTCCTAGGAAGGTGACCTTTAAAGGGGAGTATTATATTTCCTTTCCATATGCTTATTGGCTCATTAAAACTTTCACCCCAGCCTCTCAGGGACAAAATTATTTATAACTTACATTATGGCTCATATCTAGGATTTCTCATAAAAGGGAGAATAGTGGAAAGATACTCAATGTTCAATGTGAATCAGTCATGGGACAGATATTAATTCTTACACACAAGAGATGTGAAGCATAGAAGAAACACAATGAACATTAACAGAATGAACTGAGACAAGATCCAGTAACAACATATAACAGCTGTGACAATCTGGTGGAAAACTGCTACATAGATCTCATCATAACTATTTATAAGACTTCTACTTAGGCATTTTACAATTCTCAGTTCTGCTCTGTCCAAACAACTCCCAGCATATGTCTGCTGGTAAATGACTAGACAGGTCAATCCTTTTATCATTGGCCATACTCTCCAAGATCGTGGCAGTAGTTGCTAGGGACTCCTCCCTGGTACCACTAAGTTCCGACCCAATAGGATCCAGGACTTCTGGACTGCTCAAACTAACAAGACAGTCTCCAAACCTTGTCATATCCATCTCAAGATAGGTTCTTGCTTGTCTAAATTCAGGAAAGAACAAACCCAAAAGAGGAGGCCAGTCAATACACCAAGAACAGGCTCACCTAGTTGAGCCCCTTGCTCTAGATGCTATGTGAGTGAAAATATTTTGAGAATGGGGTGGAGAGGGCTAGGTCTAGAAGTTTTAGGATTATGGTGTGCCATCATAAGGGAGTGCTGAAAAAAAAAGAGATCCCAGGACAGAGGCTATTTTTCTTTTAAATAATATTGCATTTCACTCTTCTACCACTGTCCTGAGGCATGAGGGGATCAAGGGAACATTCAGAGTTTGTCATGTCATATGAAAATGCCAAGTCCTTTCAAAGTTGGATCACCACATAGCTAGAAGCAAGCTTGAAAGTTCCCAGGTGTTCAAATGAAATCAGGAAGGACAACTCAGAGCTTGCTTCCATGGGACATTTCAGCCACTACTACTTAAAGAAGATGGAAACAAAGACTATAGGAGGGAATACAAAAGAGTCTATCAGTCCTACAGAAATGTCAAGAATGTTAAAGCTGAGAATAAATCAAGGGTAACAAAGAATGCTAAGGAAACCAAAAAAAATTTTTTTAAGCTATCTTGTGAAAATAGTGTCAAGGAAGTGAAAAAGACATTGTTCAAGGTTGAATGGTATGATCAAAGGGAGATAGGATCATAGATTTACAACCAGAAAGGACCTTAGAGAGGCCAACTCTGTCACGTTATAGATAAGGAAAGTAAGGCCCAGAGAGCCTTGATTTTCTCAGGGTCACACAAGCAGCAATTAGCAAAGTTGGAATTTGAAAACAGATGTCCTGATTCAAAATTTAGGGTTCTTTTCATCGAACCATAAGAAGAGAATGTGATTCAACTCTTGCTTTGCTTATCTTTTTTCTGCTGATGAGAATAATCTTTGGAAAATAAAGAACGGAGTAAAAATGGTTAAGCAGGAATTAAAGCCCAAGATTAGCAAAAAAAAAAAAAAGTAGGAGAGCACCTATCTACCTTTCCTTAATTCAAGAGATCATATCTAAATGACCTATATTCAGCTCAGTCCAATAAATACTTAAATACCTCCTTTATGCAGGGCACTGTGCAAAGGGCTTTAAATACCAATATAAAAATGACTCATTCATTGCTCCCATTTTACTGGGTGGGATGCACCAAGTACACAGCTAAGTAAATATAAAGTGATTTTACAAGGGAGAGAGCATTAGCAAAGAATGCCAAAGAATGCTGGGAAGAGATTAGGAAAAACTTTCCCTATATAAGGTAGCACTAAACTGAGTCTTATACAAAATCTTGGTGCCAGTAAAGATGACAATTGTACTAATGCTTAGGGGTATTCTGTTTAAAGAAACTGATCATGAGACTGAGGTTAGAACTGGGGCACCAGCCTATGTGAAGACATAGAGACACAAGACAGAGGGCCAAATATAAGTCTTACTGTGCTCCAGGCTCTGTGCTAAACACTTTACAATTATCTCATTCCATCCTCATAACAACTCTGTTGTTATAGGTGAGGAAACCAAGGCAAACAAGTGACTTGGCCTGGCTCACAAAGCTAGTAGGTGTCTGAGGCCATGTTATGGTCTTTCTGAATCCAGGCAAAGCATTCTATCCTATCTTCCTGGCTGCCCCAAAGAAAAAGATGAGAGGAGAATCAGGAGAATGCAGAACCATAAAAGCTAATGGATGGAAGAGTTTTTAGTTCGAGGGCACTGTTAACAGTGTATTTGAAGAAAGTCTTAGAGATGGAATTTCTAAGTTTACTGCTTTTGAAAAATCTATATAGAGAAGGGGAAAGGTGTCACAAGACTGAAGAAGAATAAATGTTCTAATTTTTTTTAAAAGGTAAAAGAGAAGAATCTAACAGTTATCAGCTAATAAGCTTGACTTCAATTCTTGGCAAATTTTCTATATTTGATTTTCAAAGGGACAGTTAGTGAATTGTCAGATTAGGAAACAATAAACAAAAAGTAGCATGGCATTGTGAAGAATGGGTTATGCCAGACCAAGGTCATTTCCTTCTTTGACACAATTATCGGACAGGCAGATCAGGGGCATGCTAGAGTTTGTCTTGATTTTAGCCAAACATTTCACCATTCTCGTGTTGAAGAAGATGATGAGGTTCAAGAGTTAGATTGTCCAGAAAGAATTCAAGAGGCAGATAGTCTCCTAGTCAAGAGAACTTTATTGACTAAAGCAGTGGGCTAGTCCTTAGGGGTACTAGCAGCTTGGAGAAGGGCAAGGGCTTGCTTTTATACACAAATCATGGGCACTCAGTCAGGAGTAGGGTATGTTCCTTTGTGAGCAGTAAACCACAGGAAAGAGAAAGTAGGTATGTTTGGTACTTTTAATCACAGGGAAGGGAAGGCAGGAAAAGGGAAGCAAGCAGGTGTGTCTTGTTAATGGTAGAGCCCCCTGTTACTAGGTCAATTTGGATTTAGGAGAGGCTCTCATAGTTGCTGGACAGATGTCAGCCTCATCATTGTTATCTTTGTGAACAAGCTGCAGAAATGGAGGACAGTCAAGAGCATTTGAACTGGTTGAGTGACCAGGTACAAAGAGTAATCGTTAATGGTTTGATGTAATTTCAGAATGGGTTCTCCCTGAAACAAGTTTACCTATTTAACAATATTCTCCCAGAGACATGGTATGTAAGTCATGGAATATAATAGTCTTCATTGAATTAAAGTTGGAGGTTATTAAGAAAGCAATAAAGAGAAGTACAATAGAAATAAGTAGGGGTGTGCTGAAGTCAGTTCAAACTCACTCATAAAAGTCCATTGTTAAATTTTCAGTGTATTTACTACACCTCAGATGTCCACAAACAGGAATTGGCTTGTTCTTTTGTTGACCATCTGGGTTTAAGGAGGTGATGGAGAAAACGTTAATGATGCAGAATAAACTTTAAATTGTGTAGTGCATACATTTTGGTTTTGTTTGTGTTTTATCTCTGAAGAACATGTTGTTAAATTAGCACACCCCTGGATGTAAGTAGGTTGTGACATTTTTTGAGTCCAGACTTATGATTTCATCTGTGTGGGCAATTCCTGATGTGGAACTGCCCTCTGTTGATGCAGATTTAAAATCATTGGTAACTCTTGGCCATGGAGAGTGACCTGAGGTACCGAGAGGTCAAGAGATTTGTTTGTGGGATTTAGCCTATTAGTATTTGTGAAGATAGTTTTGATACTTCTACTCAATTTAACAAGCATTTATTCAATTCATTGTGATTTGATAGGTATCAGTGATTATATTAGTGAATTCAGCAGAACAGGATTAAGTTTGAGTTAGTTATATTAATGCTGTTAGTATAAGAGTTATGATTAATTAATATACCATGTACTGATTATTAGATTGGATTTATCAGTTGGATTGATACTGTATTAACTTAGGCCTGTTAAAAGAAATTATTAATTCATCAACCATCATCCACCCCCACTCCAAGTATAGTACTTGAAATAAGGTTCATTTGTCTCTTCACTGTGAATCACTACTACCCACTCCCTAGTGACATTTGCTTCAAAACCACAACTCCATTGGACCCTAGGATATTGTTGGTCAAACACTAAGGTCTTATGACCTGTAGAAGGCCTGAGATATCGTTGACATGGTCTTATGACCTTCAGAAAGTTCCTGCTGAGATGGTCTTAAATTGATGCCTTCTAGTGGATGACCTGCAGCTAATGACCTGTGAAAAGCTTGATGAGTAAACTTGTGGATTGATGGACATTTTCCATAGCCAGCCATAAGATCTTCCTCCTTCTGAAATTGACCAATCATGGAATGGTACTACCACATTCTATTTTTTGTACGCCTTCAATGGCTATATAAGAGCAATTTTTCCCCAAACAGAGGGGTCCCTAACCATGAGGAAGGTCTTGGACTCAAATAATTAGGGATTACCAGTCTTCCTAATAAATTGATTGATCATACTCAGGGCTCTGTGACCTTTGTCACAGATTGGAATTTTGTGGCCCACCTATTAGAAGCAGGACTTGAATTAAACAGCTTTTCATTGCTGCTGTTGTTGTTTAATCCTTTTCAGTCATGTCTGACTCTTTAGGAACCCATTTTGGGAAGTTTTCTTGGCAAAGATATTAGAGTGGTTTGCCATTTCCTTATCCGGTTCATTTTACAGATGAGGAAACTGAAGCAAAGAGAGTTAAGTGACTTGCCTGGGGTCACATAGCTGAGGTCAGATTTGAACTCAGGTCTTCCAGACTCCAGGACTGGAGTTCTATCCACTGCACCACTTAGCCGCCCTACCTTTCATAACCAACCAAGAACTGCATAAGAGTAGTGTAAAAGAAATTGACAGCTATAGAGGCAAAAGAGAAGGTGGAGCAGTCATACATCATGAATGAAAGATAATTTAGTCAGTCCCTATATTCCACTGGTACCCATAAAGTGTCAAGAAGATGTAATGGGAATGGGAATTTGAAGATCTTCCCTGTCCCTTAATAGGTTGAATGTAATCACAGGGAGCCTGTGTGGGAGGAGTTTGTTGAATGGGTGGAGCAGGAAGGATGGAGCAGAGCCAGGAGGGAGCTGAGAGTCAGAGCAGTAAGAAGAAGGGAGGAGAGAGGATGCAGGCAAGGAGGTAGCTAGGCTCGTGAGTGTTTGTCGGAAGGCTTTAGGATAGTGTTGCTCTCTGCAATGTTATTGTGTATAGACTTCTTTGTTATGATGAATTTGGTTTTCTGGTGTTGGGATTTGACTTTCTGGTACTGAATTAATGTTTTGCTTCTGTCTTCTTTATGGAGAGTCTGTTATATATATCAATTCGGAATTATGTCCATGTATTCCTAGTCACCATTGGTGCTGTGAGTTTTGCCTTGGCACTACAGAGGGCTGGGATTTGGCCCCAACACGTTATATGAACCCAACACGGAAGATTTGTAGAAAGATGTGATAGGAGTTATACAGGATGAGGGGGCTATATATTGCTCGCTTTTTACATCATTATATTAAAGTGATCACAGAGCAATCCGGCAGGTGTTTGGTAGGGCATCTCCAGGATCTCTCCTTGACCCTGGGATTTTTAAGCATTTTCTTTTTTGATTAATGGATGAAAATGTCATGGGGCATATGCGCAGACTCTATCAGCTTGTTTTGCTGATGCAATTTCTCCATGAAGAGGACACTAAGGAGCTTACTTCTGGGAGACTTGTAATGAAGAGTAAGGGAAATGCTTAGAGAGACCATGGAACATTCATAGATACTTTATAAGTGATTCTGATCGACTGACTTTGTGGTGGCTCATTGATGGGCTTTCAAGGCATTTGAAAAGACCTGCCAACATTAGCTACTTTCTCTTTAGCTTCAGTCGAACTTGGGAGATCTTGTGACTTTTTGCTCCAATTACCTGTTGAAAGATCATGCTGTAAAATGAGAGGCAGAGATCTTTCACAGAATATCTGCCTATGCCTTAGTCTCTAGGGAAATTCTCTTACACTTCTTTATGATTCTCCCAGAAGTAAATTCCCTAGCATGCTCTACCACATGGAGAGGTTTCAGCAGCTAAACAATCCACCAAGGGCTTTGCATGCACAGGACCTCCATTATAGAGGAGCAGAAGGCATGCTTATCAAGTTGGTTTATGACACAAAGCTTAGAAGGCAAATGTTGGCTATTTTGGATCCTGATCAAGAAATTAGTTCAAACAGTGAGAATGACAGGATGAATCTGGTGAGACAAATTTAATTGGAATAAATGTGAAGTCTTATGTTAGACTAAAAACTAAATTCTCTAACTATAAAATGTGGGAAGCATGCCTTTAAGTCTCGACTAAAATCCTGTCTTTTCCCAAACCCTTTTATTTGTAGTTTCTTCTTTCTTATATATTTCCTATTTATACTGTATATAGTATGTTTGTTTAGATCGGTTTGCATGTTGTCTCCTCCATTAGGCTGTAAACTTCTTGAATGGAGTGACTGTCCTTTGCCCCTTTTAATACCTCTGGCATTTAGCTCAGTGCCCAGCTCATAGTAGGTGCTTAATAAATGTTCCTTGATTTATTGATTGTCTAAAAACAATCCAGGTAGTTTATTAGACTCTAAGCTCAATTAATTAACCATAATAATATATTGTAGCAAAAAAAAAAAACTAGTGAAATCTTAGGCTGCAATAAGAGAGATATATCTAGGTATGTGCTGAAGCCAGCTCAAAGCCAGCTAACAAGAGCTGATTGTTAAATTTCCAGTGTTAGTGTCTATACCTTTGAAATCAGCAAATGCTACAAATGAGGGCTTAATTTATTGTTTTGTTGATTGATTAATCTTTTTTTAAATTAATGTTGGAGAAAAGGTTAATGATGCAGATTACACTTAAAAATGTGTCATGAAATTTTTTTTTGAGAACTGGTTATTAAACATTTAGCATCACACCCCTGTAAATACCTTCCAAGAATGGGAAGTGAAAGTCTCACTGCAATCTACCCCTAATCCGATCTCATAGAGCAGATTGCATTCAATTATTGACATCATATTTTCACAAAAATATTGACAAATTGGACAAAGTTCCAGAGAAGAGAGACCAAGATGGTGATAGACCTCAAAATCATGAAAAATAAAGGTCAATAAAAAGGCACTGGGGATGTTTAAGCTGGACCCCAGAAGACTTATGGGGAATCTGAGAGGTGTTTTCTTGTATTTAAAGGGCACTCATTTGAAAAAAAAAAGAATTTTGACTTTGTTTGTCTGGCCAGAGGAGAGGACTAAGAACAATTTGTGAAAATTCCAGAAAGATAGATTTGTATTCATTGTAAAGAAAAATGTCTTAATATTTAAAACATCCAAAAATGGAACAAATGGCTTTGTCAGGTAGCAGGTGCCCCACAATGAGGGGTCATTAAAGAAATTCTGGGTGATTATTTAGTTGGTGGTTCTGCCCAGCATACTTTGATCCAAACAGTTCAAACTAGATGACCTCTCTGACCTCTCTTAATGTTAAAATGTTCATTCTGTTAGAGAGGGTAGCTTGTTGGAGTTGTTTTGAATCTGTCAAACATAATCAGTTCTTAGTCTCTTTTTCTGTGTCATGGGCTCCTCTTTGGTCTCCAATGAACCTCTTCCCAGGATAATGTTTTTAAATGTACAAAGTTAAATGCATAGGATTGCAAAGGAAGGAAATTATAATGAAATAGTTATCAAAATATGAAAAAAAAATCCTCACATATTCATAGACTTCAGCATTCAGAACACCTAGGCTAAAATCCTGGCTTCCTTTTTTCTTCAGTTCCTCTGTTTACATTAATGCAATTATCATAGCAACAGAGGGCTGTGAGTTTGGGAGAGTTAAATATTAACTCTTATCTTGAGTAGCCTATACAGGTGGTGTGAACAGCGTCAAAAGTTGAAAAGAAAGGTCAAGAGCATGAGGGCTGAGAAAAGTCCATTGGATCTGGCAATTGAGAAGTCTCTGGTGACCTTGGTGAGAGCATTTTCAACAAAGCACTAGGGACAAAAGTCAAATTAAAGTAAGAAGGAAGTATTGAGTGGAGATTGATCATTCTAGAAGCATTTAATTTTTTTTTAATTTAGAAATTTCACCAAACTTTACTCCCAACCTTTGAAATGTCTAACCTTCCTCTAAGAAATTCCAGTTTATCAAGGCCGAATGGAGTTTGTCCTGGGTTTTTATATGCAGGGTTACTTCCTTTTGAATTTGTGTGATCCAGGGACAGCAATGCTGACAACAAAATTTCTTAAGGACCATTGAAAGACAAAGTAAGTGTTCCATAAAATTTGCATTGGTTTTCATTTAGTACTCATTTCAGAAAATTGTCCAAAAAGATTTAGTACTTCTGCAGAAGCTTAGGGAAAGCAACTTGACTTCTTTATGTGGAAAAGGATACCATACATAGAAAAGGAGCATCAATTTCATATAGAACCAAGAAAGTAGGGTGTAGGCCAAAACTAAGCTGGACCATAATGTAGAGTAGAAAGAGTGTGGGATTCAAAATCAGACAGCCTAGGTATAAAATTTGGCTCTGTCATTTACCAGCCACCTGATCTTGGGAAAATCATAGTGCCCAACTAGTGATCAAGTTTCCTCATCTATAAAACGAGAGGGCTGATCTCAATAATTTCCACGGTAATAATACAAAATTATTGTTGCTAAGTTATTTTTCAGTCCTGTCCAACTCTTTGTAACCCCATTCAGGGTTTTCTTGGCAGAGACACTAGAGTGGTTTGCCATTTCCTTCTCCAGCTCATTTTTACAAATGAGGACACTGAGGCAAACAGGACTAAATACTTGCCCAGTTTAACACAGCTAGTATTTGAGGCCTTCTTGACTCTAGGTCTTCATGACTCTAGGCCTAGTGCTCTATCCACTGTGCCATCTAGCTGCCCCACAGTGCTTAGGAGATCACAAAAAGGTATAAATCAAAGATATTTTGGAGAAACTATGGGCTGCAATGGGGGCTCTTTAATTTTAAGATTTAAATTTTAAGCTATGGCTTTTCACTTGGGTCAAAGGCTAAGACTTCGGTGGTGCATTCTATAGTGAGTACATAAGATGGAATAAGTAAGGACGAGGGTAGGTGTCACATCAGTCACCAAGGCTATCTGAACTCCTAGGCATCTGACAAAATGGATTTTGTGAGCACAAGGAGTTTGGAGTTGCATCATACATACAATCCTAGGGCTGCAACAGGACATAGGAGACCAACACTACCCTCACATCATCTCTACCTACTCATACTCTTCCCACTCTTAAAAGACTCAGCTCAAGTCCACCCACCTTCATAAAGTACTTACTGACTGCTCTGCTCATGGTAGATTTTCACTTCTTTAAAATCCCATAGAATTTATCATTCTAGAATCCTAGTGTTGGAAAGGCCTCATAGGTCATCAAATACCATTTCCCACCCAGGGCAGAATGGCCCCCATATTACCAATGGTCATCTAGTACTCTATTTGAATACTGTGACAGAGAGCTGACTACTATTTTTGCATATATATTTTTTATTTATTTATAAATTATTTACATGTACATGATTCTAAGTTCAGCTTATTGCAATCCTTGGCCTTAAAGAATATCATAGCTAAAAAAAAGGATTTCTCACCAATACGAATGGATTCGAACAGGAATTTTTGGCTGCATCACTACTCTTTTTTAAAAAATCCATTTCGTTGTTGGACAGCTCAGTAACGTGGTTTTCCAAATATATATATACATAGAGAGAGAGAGAGAGAGAGAAAGAGAGAGAGAGCGAAAGAGAGAGAGAGAGAGAGAGAGAGAGAGAAAGAGAGAGAGTATTATACTTGTTTGTTGTATTGCATTTTACTTCTTTGTTTTGGCTGATTAGTTTTCTCTCCCCAAATAGAAAGCTCCTTGAGGGAATGGCCTTTGTCCTATAGTGTATACATGTTTACCATCATCAAGCATTTGAAGGGCTGCCATAGGGAAGAGAAATTTGAATTATATTGCTTAGCTCTGGGAGTTAGAACTCAGATCAATGCCAGCAGAGAGGTAGATTTTGGCTTCATATAAAGGAAATTATTCTAATAATTACAGTTGTCCAATACAGGCATGGATTACTTCAGGAAGTAGTAAGCTCCCCAAATTGACCTTCAAAGACATTATAAAAGGGATCCCTGCTCAAAGAGAGAGGTAAACTAGGCAAATTTTGTGGTCCCTAATAACTGAGATTCTGTCAGGGGTAGGAAACCTGTGGCCTTGAGACCATAAGCAGCCACACTTGAGGACCTAGAGGGCCACATATAGCCTCAAGGTCACAGGTTCACCAGGCCTGTAATACTCTATCCCATGATTTTACTTGTCTTGTATCTCATACAGTATCTGATGTGACTGTAAAAAACATAGCCAAAATCAATAAATACCGCTTTATTCCAAGATAAAATATTCCTACTCATGTATACATATATACATATACTTATATAGATACATATATGTGTATATTCATATATATGTGTGTATATGTGTGTATTTATATATGTGTGTATGTGTGTGTATATATAGGTGTATATAAATATATACACCTATACATGCATGTATTTATTTGTTTGTTTGTGTATGTATGTATGTATGTATGTATGTATGTATTTATGTGCAGGAGTCACAAAAAAGCTTGATACAGAAGAGAAGTAATTCTGCTGCTTTCTGAAAGTTATCTGGCTTTATTGATCTCCACTGTCAAGTCAAGTGAACAAACATAGCATCTTCTCTGTTCCAGGTGCTGTACTAAATGCTGGAAATACAAAGAAAGGCCACAGACTATCTACTTCACCACCTACCTGCCCATTCGATCTTGGAGATAATAGGGAGCCACTCAAGTTTATTAAATAGGATGGTGATATGGTTAGATTTGCACTTTAACAAGAGCAGTTTGATATCTGAGTGGAGGATGGACTGAAATGGAGAGAGACTTGAGGCAGAAAGGTGAATCAGTAGGCCACGGCAATAGTATAGGCACCAGCTGATAAAGATTGGCGCCAAGGTGGTAGCAATATCAAATGAGAGAAGGTGGCATATACAAGAAATATTATTAAGGTAAGACTGACAGCATTCACAACTAATTAGATATGGGAAAGGGGAAATATTGAGAAGTTGAAGATGACACCTAGATTGTGAATCTGAATGATTGGGAGAATCTTGACAGTAATGGGAAAATTAGAAAGATGGCAAGTTTGAGGGAAAAGATGAGTTTAGTTTGGAGCATGTTAATTTTAAGAAGCCTACATTTTAAGTGTCAAACACAAAGCCTCCAGGTAGTATATGGCTGACAACACTCCTAAGTGTGACCAGATCCATATTAAAATGTAATTGAAAAATATTTAACAAAATAAAAATATGTTATGTAATAAAATAATATTGAAATAATAAATAAATTGTTATGTTAAAACAATAAAAAATATTAGATAATATTACATTTTAAAACTAAGCCCAGAGAGATCCTTATGCATGGTTTAGTGGCCACTGTTTCTATTTGAGTTTGATATCACTGACCTACAAGACATCTAGGTCAAGATGTCTGATAGACATTGGGAGATGCCAAGACAGGAAGGAGGTCAGGAAAGGGTTTAGGGCTAGATAAGAAGAACTGAGAATCATTTGCATGGATATTTTAATCCCTGGAAGATGAGGAGATCACCAAGTAAGCTGGAATAGAAGAGAAGAGGGCCCAGAAACAGAGCCTTGGGGCTAACTGCAGCTAGCAGGCAGAACCCTGCTGAAGATCCTGGCAAAGAAGACTGAGGGTAGATAGGAGAACTAGGAGAGCATGGCGTCGCACTAGAGAGAAGAGGATATGAAAGAGCAGAATCCAATAGTTGTCAAAAACCACAGACAAGTCAAGGAGAATGAGGATGGAGGGAACGCCATTAGATTTAGCAATTAAAAGATCGTTGATAACTTTGGAGAGAGCAGAATCCTGGATTTTTGTAGATTTGAGGAACTTAGCAGTTTGTCCAACTGAAGAACAACTTGTCCCTGAAAGAGTCCAAATGCTTTTTTCTCTCAGTACTCAGTTAAATATTGCATGACCTAAGAGAGCAATAAAGGAACGGTCCAGCAGGAGAATATTGAGCACTAGAAGAGCCGAAGCTAGCCAATAAATGGCTTCATGTAGTGCAGATTATTCCTGAAGGGACAAAGGACATCAGGACCTCCAAGCCAGTTGCCTAAGGCACATCAGTCTCTGAACCATCTGCTTCTTTGCTAGATTTCTGTGTCTGCCCATTCTCCCTCATGGACACTGTGGGCATTGGTAGGATAGTAAAGCCTAGATTTATGGGTGGGCTATTATATAAAATGATTATTTCTACACTGGTATTCTACTAAATAATCATTACACTTATTCCTCCTTTTACCTTTATTGAGTAAAAATTATTATTATTGCTTTTGTCTTATCATTAACTATTTTTTGTTTGAGGTAATAATATCATGATGACCAATTTTGTGTAAATGAAAAGAATACTAGTGGGGGTTCAGGAGCTACAATGGAGAGTCATAACAGTATATATTTACTTCATACCAGGCTTATCCCAGAATCCTGAGAGAGAATTTTGAGACATAGCCCCATGTATGGTTGAGTCCATGTACAGCTCCTATTCTAGGAAAACATCCAGAACTTCTGGTGTGAAGGCAGGTTGAGGCAAATGAGGGGAGGTGTGTGTGTGTGTGTGTGTGTGTGTGTGTGTGTGTATGTGTGTGTGTGTGAGACAGACAGATGGACTGATGGACAGACACACAGTCAGAGAGATAAGAGACAGAGAAACAGAGAGAAACAGAGAGAGACAGAGACCGAAAGATAGAGAGGGACAGAGACAGAGAGAAAAGAGAGAAGAGGAAAGAGAGAGAGAAGAGAGAGACATACAGAGACAAAAAGACAGAGAGAAAGAGAGAGAGAGAGAGAGAGAGAGAGAGAGAGAGAGAGAGAGAGAGAATGAATGCAGATTCAATGTCAGATGACATGTTCATGGCTATAGTCAGTGTGAATCCACATTCATGCTATAACTACATATATGTGATAACAGCCGTAACAATGTCAATATTTTAAATATAACCATGCTTGCAAACACTTGACATACCTTACAATGCTATATGCATGTCAGTTATCTCTCCAACTTTGCATTTTGCTAGATAGATATGAAATAGTGGGGTGGGAATAGTGGGGTGAGGGGAAAGGAGAGTAAGGGGAATAAGCACTTATGTAGCACCTACCAGGTACTAGTCAAGTGCATTATAAATATTTTCTCATTTCATTCTTACAACAACCCTGGGAGGCCAAGTTCACACAGTTGATAAAGGTCTGAAACTAGTTTTAAACTCAGACTTCATGATTCCAGGCCCAGAGCTACATCCACCATTCCACTGCCTAATAGCTAAAAAGTAATGGATTCAATTGTGCTGTACAACCCTAGATAAATAATTTACTCTATCTTAGTTTCCATTCTCTCAGCTTTAAGGTGGGGATAATAATAGCAACTGCCTCACAAGGTGATTTGATCCTTTTGGGTGGATCAAATGAAGAATGTAAAGCACTTTGTAAACATTACAAAGCCATTTAAATGCTTGCTATTGTTGTGTGAGGATATGATAAAATAGGAATAATAGATTATAGTTTAGATTGAATAATAGATATACAGTCAGAAGGGACTTAGAGACCATATTGTCCAATGCCCTCACATTACAAATGAGGAAACTGAGGTCCAGGGGAATTAAGTGACTGGGCCAAGGTAACCCTGGCAGTAACCAGTAGAGGCAAGATTTACCCTCTATCTGACTCTCCATCCTATATTCTTTCAACTATGTTGATTCCTTTACCATAGATTCAAATACAGGGCTGTACCTTGGACTCTTGCATCCTCTGCCTTTTATGTAACCTTGACCATATCCATTCAGCTTTTAGGTAACTTGTGTGATAATAAGTTTGAGAGTCTAGGGTGAGGTATATGACCCAGGGAAGGACCTTTCTGTTCACAGGGTGTTTGCCAAAGAACAAGACCAACACACTTGAGGAGAAGAGGTTCTAAGAACAGTGAAGAGTTGGCTTTCATTGGGAAGAAGTGGCATGAATTAAAAGCTTCCTTCATAGTTTAACCACAGCTTCCTCTCTAGCACTCGAGAATGTGCTGACAAGCCTATTTAGTAAAAGTTGAAGTAAACAAAATTTTGGTACATCAAACAAAATGTATGTGGAGGGGGGCAGTGCAGGGAAGAGGAAAGGAAGTAAAAAATTTATCAATCTCTCATTGCTTTAAGGGCTTTCAAAAATGGCAATGAATTAATGAAAGAGAAGAAGGAATGAAGTCATCCTTAAAAATTGTGTTTTCAAAGGATATTACAAATGTTTGTTAATTGGGGGGGGGGGGGGTTGTCCATTATTTCCCCAGAGTAGAGCAATGCCAGTAAGTCAGAATTCCTAATCCGGAAACATCTCTTCTCAGATGCAATCCTAGAAGGAAAGTAGATTCAGGCTTACAGATATGCTTTAGGAATTGTCAATCATATTGTAAAATCCAGAAGATTCCCCCACAGGACCATTGGATTTCAGAGATCAAAGGGACTTCAGCAGTTTTCTAGTCTAGCTCATGAGTGAAAAAGTTTTCTCTCCCAATTGTGATTTGGAATTTTCAGACTTTGCCACAATTCCTCAGTTGCCTTCTTACCCTGGAACTTCCCTCCATACCTTCTCAGACTGGAACATCCCTACCAGAGGCCCCCTTACCCAGTGATGACTTCCTCCCAGTTCCTTCACTTTGGGAAGAAGCCTGATATCGACCATCTTTCACTCCCTTTCAGGCTTTGATTCTTACTCTCTGAACTTCACCACCATGTCACATCGTGGAACATCCCTCCACCTCCATATTCCCCTTTTCCTATTGATGAGTTTCTCTTGGTGTGTCCATTTTGGGCCACAGCCAGCCATTCTTCATTTCCCTCCCAGCTCTGATTCTGATTCTTTGGACCTTACCACCATACCCTCCCTCAGGTCTATCCCCTCCTGTCATGATTGAAATTAAGGTAAACTAAGGCAACAAAGTTCCAAGCACATTCAATTTATTGGTAGCAGTTACCAACAAATGAGATCTTTAGCTCCTTAGTAAGCCAAAGACTCTGGCTCACAGATTATTTTTCTGGACAAAAGGAAAAGGAGCATCCAAAAACTAGAAGGCAGTATCATACATGGGGGAAACAATATAATTGGTTACAAACTCAGAAACATAGATGTTGGAGACAATATGATTGGCAAGAAATTTGGAATGAAAGCCTAGCAAGAACTCCTCCTTCCATCTGGTCACTATGGAAAACTCATGAGAGGTGTCCACTTATGTGACTAGCTAGTGTTACAGCAAAAACAGACCATATTCCCTCTTTCTCTCTCTCTCCCCCCTCTTTAGATTACATGATTTTATTCTTTAAAATTTGTATTGTTTCCTCAATTATATGCAAAGAAAAAATTTTAACTTTTAAAAAAAAATTTGAGTGCCTTTTCCTCCTCCTTCAAAAGGCAAGCACTTTGATATAGATTATATATGTGCAATCATGCAAAACATTTCCATATTAGCCACATTGCTAAAAAAAATGTAGACCAAAAAACAAGCAAGCAAACCAAGAATAAGAAAGAAAGAAAAAAAATTCTTTAATCTGCTTTCAGACTCTTGTTGGTTCTTTCTCTGGAGGTGCCCAGCATTTTTTTTTTATCATAAGTCCTTTGAAATTGTCTTGAATCATTGTATTGCTGAGGACATCTAAGTCATTTGCAACTGATCATCATATGATATTGCTTTTACTATGTACAGTGTTCTTCTGGTTCTGTTTATTTCACTTTGCATCATTTCATGTAAATCTTCCTAAGTTTTTCTTGAAGTATTTGGCTCATCATTCCTCAGTCTTACAATAGTATTCTATCACAATCATGTACCACAACTTGTTCAGTCATTCTGCAATTGATGGCCATCCCCTCAATTTCTAATTCTTTGCCACCACAAAGAAATGCTATAAACATTTTTTTACATAGAGGTCCTTTACTTCTTTCTTTAATCTCTTTAGGTTACAGACCTTATAGTGGTATTACTTGGTCAAAGGGCATGCAGTTTTATAGCCATTAGGGCATACTTCCAAATTGCTCTCCAGAAGGATTATATCAGTTTATAAATCCACCAATAATGCATTAGTGTCACAATTTTCCCACATCCCCTCCAACAGTTGTCATTTTCCTTTTCTGTCACATTAACCAATCTAACAGGTATGAGGTGATACCTCAGAAGAACAACAAGACTGATTAATCATAGCACAGGCCAAAGTAAGAATATCTAAAACCATGGACTAATTTTAGAGGGACAATTTATATGTCCCCAAGGTAACCAAGAAAGCTCAGCAAACATAAATACTATGAAACAAAAAGTCAAAGTAATACAATAATCATTATCAATATTAACTAAAATCAAATCTCCTTATAGCCTGGTAACCCACCTCCAATGTTTGTTAATTAACACATTTCATCTTGAGTCCAAGATGTCCCATATAGTCATCTGGTCCCTGGAAACATCTCTTCTTGAACATTTGGGAATAAACCTTGTTCTCAGAGCATCTCTGAAGGGGGATCCTCCCAAATAGATTTGATTTTCTGGTTCAAAGTCATTTGCAGAGAATGTTAGGTAATTTTGCTAAAATCTGCCAATAACAAGATTCAATATAACTTGATAGAGTCCCCTAAATTTGTGTTTCTAATAACTAGCTCATGTAATTAAAACCAGCTCAAATATTACTAAATAGAACTGTAAGAAGAACAACAAAGAACCCATAATTCACCTAAAACTTTAGAGAATTTCAGTTATTACATACCACTTGCTATTTTGGTTTTTTACCTAAATTCTGTACCTGTTGTAGACCCTGTCAAAAACAAGTTGAAGGAATAATTTTAAAAAGGACTTGGGGGAGCTTGACTTGTAAAATGGGCTCTTCTGTTTCCTAAAATTATCAAACAGATACTTCAAATAGGAAAATAATTTCATCCTCTTCACAATTACTAATGCAAATTTTTACGTGTAAAATCCTTAATCCAATATTTAAAATTTGTTTTTAAAAGTCAATTATATACATTTACGTATTCTAGTTCTTAGAGAAAACTCTTATTCTGTCATTTTACTAAAGTTTACTAGTCCATTAAATTAGAAAACTTTTACATCTTTGTCTTTTCACATCTTAGTTTAATTCCTCCCTTGGGAGGATGTCATCCCCATATCATTCTGAAAGAATAAGATATTTCAAAGAACTAATCTTATATACAAATATATAACTATCAGCAAGCCCAAAAAGATATTTACTTAGTTGCTTGGGACATGGAATTTTCCACCAACTTACATTGAAAAGAGTAGGATCTTTCATGCTTGCATTCTATTTTACTTGTGCTGGAGTTGGTGTAATATTACAACAATAAGGTCATTATATTTTTAAATAAGGTCATTAAATTTTTTTGAATTTAAAACTTTACCTGCCTTGGTTAAAGAGATTTTCCATGAAAGGAAGAAGCAGAGACATGATTGTAACTTCAAGACTGTTCCTCCAGGTCTATACCTAAAGGCACAGAATAAAGACACAAACACAACATAGGTATAATAAGATAAAGCACCCTTAGTTCATTTTTATTTCAGGTAATATTCATAGTTACTATTTGGAATAGGCAATTATACAGCAAAGTTCCACCTTATTCACAGGGTAGTATAGCCAGGTCCAGGTCAACAGGTAGGAAATAGTCATGTTCAAAAAAGGAAAAAAAACACAACGAGGAAACTAAGTGAAAATAAATCTACTTTTGACTGTGCCAAGGTCATCCCCTCAACTTTCCCCAGACACAGACATTTACCTGAAATGTTCCCCAGATCATGCTCTCTTTGAGCAGTGTTTCCCTTGAATGGAGGATTTCTGACTTAATAGTACCTCAGACATTTATACCTGAATTCAATTCAAAACAAAATCTAATTACAGTTCCAAGATAATTTACCTCAAATAACAAGTTTCTTTAATTGTAGCTTAGGGCTGGATATAATTATTATTATTCCTCTCATGTAGTTCCAATACAAAGGTTTACCAGGTCTTTCAAAAAAAAATCACTCAACACCCTTTGCATCTTCTTCCTTTGCTCCTTCTCCAGATTAAATTCATCCTTGTATAAAAATCATTCATTAGAAATCAAGAATATAATTAAATTCTGGAATTCTACATAGTAAATATGTGATTGTTCACTCAAAAAAATCCAGATAAACACTGGCTAATTAATGTGTTAAGTCAGTTCAAGATGTAACTTCAATATATATTATTCTAGGTATAAGTTCATAATTTTCACAATCTCAAATCATCATATATATCACTCCTATACTATAAATAATCTTGTAAGTCTCTCCCACTTATGCAAAGAGCGTTTGTAATGGAAGAAGAATTCATTGTTTTGAAATTTTGTAACATTTAGCAAACTGGGTTCACAGTTTACAGTTTAAATTTACCTGGTACTAAGAACTGCCTATTATTAACTTTTTTCTGTTTCACATAATGAGAAAAGCTTGTGTAAATCTGGGAACAACTAAAAAGTAAGTAAATTCTATTAGAATATCTAATTAGATACAGCCAGCTCTCACTTAACATAAGTGGTGTTCTCCACAGGCCTCACTCTCTCCTCAAGACATTCCATAAGGCCCCAACCACTCCATAGCCCTATGGTACCTTCAGCCAAAGCAACTTTTGTGCCTAGTCCCTGAAGCCGGAGTGGCTTCAGTACCATCTTACCATTGCAGAAAATTCCTTGGTGGTATCCAACTGTGTGGCTACTTAGTGTCACAGTGACAACAGACCAGACTTTCTTGAAGGACAGCCACTGTTGCAGAGATAACAGACCAGTCTCCCTGGTATCCACACACCTCCTTCAAGGCTAACAGATTTCCTCCATACAAGAATAAAACAGTGATTAGTAGGAAAAACCAAACTTTTAAACTTAAGTCAGAGACATATGAAACATAACTTGGGTAATTATGTGAAATGTCAGCAGTAATGAAAAATGAAATCAATTACAGAATAGAATCAATTTGGTTTTCTCAATTTTTACCCCACAGTCCCTTTTTTACTCTCTTTAATGTCTTTCTCCATCAAAAATGCAAGCTCCTTGGAGGTAGGGGCTGTCTATTTTTGCTAGTATTTGTATCCTCAGAACTTAGCACAGTGCCTGGCACACAGTAGGTATTTTAATATATTTTTGCTGACTGATTGACTGACCCTAATTGACTAACCATATCCAACAAGTAATCATCCAGCCTCTCCTCAAAGACTTCCTGTGAGGAAATCCATTCCCTTTTCAGATGGCTCTAAGTGTAAAGAAGATTTTCCTGACATCGAACCTAAATTTATCTCTTTACAACTTGCACCTGTTTTTCCTGGTTGTCCTCTATAGGGCCAAGAGGAACAAGTCTAATGTTTCTTCTCTGTGACAACCTTTCAAATATTTGAAGACTGCTGTTGTGTCAATTAACAAGTATTTCAGTGTCTACTATGCGATAGTTACTTTTTGAGGTACTGGGAAATACAAAGTCAAAAATGAAACATTTCTTTCTCTCAAGGAGCTTACCCATTCTTACCCCTGAGTTTTCTCTTCCAACCTGGAAAGATTTCAAGCTCAGACTTGGCAACAGGCAACTTATCGGTCATCTGAAGACCAGCAAAGCTAGCTAAATTAAAGAGGCTTCAAGGCAGTGAATATTTTTATTGTTTTTGACTTGAGACTGGAGCCTTTCATAAAACTGTCTGCTTAGAGAATGAGGGGCTTCAATATGCTTTCTGAACAGGAGTTCCCATACTCATGATATCACTTTTCCCTGAAGTACAGAAATATAATTATTTGTTCGCTTCATTCCCATATCAAATTGCATTTAGTGCTACGCTATTTCTCTTGAGAAATCATGAACTTGGGATATCTGAACAACCAAAGAAGAAACTGAATCATCCTGATTCAGAGAATACACTCACCAAAAGTCCCCCCAGATCCTAAAAAAAAAATGATTGCTGAGAAATATTATGTGTAAACATTGTCCTGACTCAGGACTTACTAGTAAGCTGACTAAACTTAGCTGTCTTACTCCTCATCATCATATCCCCCAAAGTCTTTTCATACCAAAGAAGTGACCCACAAAATAAAGAGGTAATCAAAACTAACTGCTATCTATTTTTAAAGTTTCAAATGTGCGTCTGAATTATATTAGTCACTAAGAATGAAAGCCACCACCAAGCATGTAAGTGTTCCAGTCTATCAGTGAGACATTCACAGAGGGAGTGTGACAGTCAGTGCCATCCTTCATACCAAAAACATTACCATGCACCTAGAATAGTCACTGGCATCTGATGTACCATTAACAAATACCACCACCCCAATCTCAGTAGAAATAAAGCAGGTGGCTTCCTGAATTTGCTTTTTAAGACCTCACAAAGGAAACAAAACCAAATCAAAGACTATGAAAAATATTCCTAGAATATTGACATGGCAATCCCTTTTGACTCTGGGAGGAGAAGATAAAATTCACAGAGCTGAGAGTAAAAGTGATTCAATTCAACAAACTTTTATCATTTGCTTACTATGTACAAATAAAAGACAGCCATGATATGTGTAGTGGAGGAAGCAATGAATGTAGACATCGGAGACCTGGATTCAAATTTTGTCACTAACACTCATTAGCTATCTAACCACTGGGAAATAATTAAATATTTCTGAGTTTTAGATTTCTCCTCTATAGAATGAGTAGGTTGACTTAGATTAGTGTAAGATTGTATTGTAAGCTCCTTGAGGGTAGAAGCTGTCTTTTGTCTTTTTTGCTGGCTCTTAGTACAGCACCTAACACATAGTAAGCATTTAATAAATGTCTATTATATATTACAATAAATTTATATTATTATATTGTGTTATGTTATAGCATAGCATAGTATAATACAGTATAGTATAATAAATGTCTATCTGTGCTGTCACACTCAAATAGAAATAGGGCCTGCAAAGTATATAAGGAGCCCAATAGGCTGTGTAGTGACTAAGAAAACAACATATTAACATGATCTACAGTCTGTTGTATTTTTATTAATTTTGTTAAATATTGCCTAATTATGTTTTAATCAGGTTTGGGGCCACTAGGGAATCTGCAACCTGTGGGCTTCTTATCAGTGTTTTAGAGAATATTTTCATATCAGTGCTAACTTAACTTTTTTTTTCCTTTAAGGATTGCCTCTTCATATTTTTTTAACCGTTTATCTATTGGGAAATCACTCCTGTTTTGTTAATTATGGTGAATGTGAATTATTCCCTTATATATATTAGAAATGAGACCTTTGCCTCATCAAGAAACTTGCTACAAATATTTTTCCTAGTCAATTCTTCTAATTTTAACAGAATTGATTTTGTTCATGGAAGACAATTTTCAATTTTATGTAATCAGTTTTTTCAATTTTACATAATTTAATTTTTCAATTAAAAAACTAAAATTGTTCATTTCATATCTTGTGATCATCTTCTCTATCCCTTGTTTAGTCAAGAACTCTTATTTTGTGCTCTTCTAATTTGTCTATGATGTGATCTTTTAAATCTATGACACGTATCGTTATAAGGCTTACTGCAGTATAAGATGTGAGACATTGTTCTAAACCAGATTTCTGTCTTACTGTTTTTGAGTTTTTGCAAGCAGTTTTTATCAAATAGAGTCCTTGTTCCACCAAAGCAATTGGAATCTTTGGATTTAGTAAAACACTATGGCGCAGTGTTCACTTCTTTTGAACATAACAAATGGGGTCCACTAAGTGATTTTTCTACTTTTCATCTGGTACTTTATGACTTTAATGGTTACTATTTTGTAGTAGTTTGAAATTTGGTACTGATAAACTCCCTTACTTCCCACTTTTTGCCTTAAGATTCTTCTCTTTGTATTTCTTCAGATGAATTTTGTTATTAATTTTTTGGCTCTATAAAGTAGTCATAAGGTGACAGAATTATGTATTTAGAGCTGTAAGGGACCTTGCATGTCATTGAGTCCAGCTCCACTCTTTTATAGATGGGGACTGTAAAAACCAGAGAGGTTAAGTGACTTATGCAGTGTCACACAGGTAATAAGTATTAGAGGTAGGATTCAAATCTAGGTCTTTCTCACTCCCAGACCAGCACTGTTTCCCCTATACCATGCTGCCTCTGAAAGCTATGGTATTAAAGGATTACAAACAGTTTGGTAGCTTAGTTGGTATGGTGTTAAATAACTAAATTAATTTAATTAATATTGGCATTTTTATTATGTTGACATGACCCAACCATGAGCAATTAATTTCTTTCCAATTTTTAGGTAAGCTTTTATTTTTGTAAAGAATAGCTGTGTTCATATGTAGTTTGTGTGTATACAGATAGGTAGATCACAGTGGATAGTAGAGAAAGTTCAAACTCTAGTCTGACTACAATTCCTCTATCTTGCCACTAACCTTGTTTGTATTGCAATCCCCATCCTGTCTTTAACTTGCCTCACTGCTGAAACAGCAAGGACAGTCCTATCTGTTAGGGTGGGATAACAAGCAATAGCTGACGTGAAGAAGAGGTTTTGCTATTGCTAGGCTCAGCAGCAGGTTTTGTCTAATCAAGGGATGCGACATACCCTATCCTTACTCTGCAAACCCCCAGCAACAATCCCTGTCCAATCCCATGCCCAAGCCACTTCCAGTCTAAGTTTAAACCTATATAATCTTTGTCCTTTGGTTCCTTCAGGGAGTCTCTGCCCATGTGGATGGGGCTCCCTTGCTGAGGAATTCAATAAAACCTCAATGTTTTCTAAATTTTTGGTTCTAGTTTTGGTTTTGGTTCTGGCTCTGGTTTACTCCATGACTGACAAAATTTACCCACCTGACTCAATGGATAGAGCCTTAGACCTCAAACATTAAGGCCTGAATTCAAATTTGACTCTTGATATTTACTAATAATGTAATCTTGAGCAAATTACTTAAATTTGATTTGTCTCAGTTTCCTCATCTGTAAAAAATTTACCTCTACAATTTGTTGTGAGGATAAAATGGCATAATATCTGTGCCTTTCAAACTTCAAGATACTACATAAATGCTTATTAGTATCATTATTATGTTTTACAATTACATTAAATGAAATTTCACTTTCTCTTCCAATTGAGTGTTGTAGGTTCTTTTCCTAATTTCTATAAGTCGCAATTCTATTTCTATATCAAATAAAAAATGGTAATAATTAACATCCTTGATTTAAACCTGATATTATTGGAAAAGTTTTCATTGTTTCTATATTACGTGTAATGGATCTGCTAGATGGTATAGTGGAGAGAGTACTCAGCCTGGTGTGGTGTGGTGCTCATACAATCCTCATCTCTTTCCTCCATATTTATATGTCCTTCTTGTGTATTCTAATTATGAGAAATAGAAAGTTCCAAACATTTCTTTCTGCTCTGCAGTTATTTTAAATTGTTTCCCTTTCAATCATTGCCTCCTGGATTTTGTTATTGTTATATAGAAATGCTGCTAATTTTTGTGGGTTTATATTGTAGACTACAAATTTATTGAAACTATTACACCAATTAGGTTTTTTCCCTTATTCCCTACGATTTCCTATGTAAACTATAATGTCATCAGCAAACAGGACTAGTTTTGTCTTCTCTCTTACTATCTTTGTGTTTTAAATTTCATTCTCTTGTTTTATTGCTAATCTTTCTGTAACTATATTGAATAACAGTAACAAAAGAAGATATCCACACTTTACTTCTGTACTTATTGGAAAAGCAGCTAGTGTTTCTCCATTTGCATATAATGCTAGTTTTAAAAATATATTTTTAAAATTATACTAATGAAAGAGACTTCTATGTTTATTTTTTTAGTTTTTTTCTAAGTATAAATGTTTTCTATCAAAGGTTTTTTTGTGTGTGCATCTATTGATCAAATGATATGGCTTAGGATATTATTGTTTTTAATATGATTATTTATGTAAATGTTTTCCTACTATTAAGCTGTCCTTGAATCCTGGGGGAAAATATAGCTTCATTATAAAAGAGGATTTTTTAAAAGTTATTTTAGATTCCAGGTTGCATAAGTAACAAGATAAAAGACTATACATCTTCTCTAACCTTCCCAGCTTATCAACCCTCTCCAAAAGAGAAATTGTGGGCTAAAGATAAAGCAACTGTAGTTAACTCCATGGTCTAGGACATCCAGAATCTAAAATAAAGTTAAATTTAAAAACCCACACCCATGAATTGATGGTCATTGACTCTGAGCTCACTTTGCATTGCCTCCCTCCCCCTATACTACCTGCAGTAAGGCTGTACTGGCTGACCAAAGGACACAATACAGGCTTACTCCCATGCCTTGGTCCCCTCCCCTTCCTTCCAGTGCCCTAGAGATCCCAACTCCAGGCTATGGAAATTAGCCCTAGTTATGACTGCCAGGTGACCGTAGCCCTTCAAGATCAAAAGCTAGCCAGGAAGTGAATAGAGCACCAGCCCTGGAGTCAGGAGGACCTGAGTTCAAATTCAGCCTCAGACACTTGACGCACAAACTAGCCGTGTGACCTTGGGCAAGTCACTTAACCCCAACTGCCCTCCAAAAAAAAAAGCTAGCCAGGAGCTACGACCCTTTAGCACCAGCATTGTAAAGCTCTGAACTGCCAGGGCCAACAACCCCTTCAGTTCAGCAGAGCCTGGAGCCAAGTTAACAACCCTGTAACACCAGCAGAGCCAGGGTCAGAACAGAAAACACTGGTAACAGTGCTGCAAAGTTGTGAACTAAAGGTGCCAGGCTAAGGAACTAAGAAATAGAAGGAGATGGACAGGCAACCAAGACAGGACATTGTGTGTATATGGGGGCAGAGGAAGAGGAGGGTCAGGGAAGTTATATAACAGTCCACTAAGCCTAAGGGGGAAAGCACAGCATCTAACTGCGGCCACTTTTGATCATCCAAAAGTTACTTGAGAAAGAAACCTAGGCTGGTGAACCATGAACTGCTCAGTGTGGGAAGAGGCTGAGATCGTTTGAGATCTACCCCCTTCAAAGAAACCACTTGTAATGGCTATGGGAATCTGAAGATCTTCCCTGTCCCCTGGCCCCTTGATAGGCTTAAGTGACTCTGAGAACCTTCCCTGATTTGAAAATGTACTTTGGCCCCTAATAGGCTGAATGTAGTCACATAGAGCCTGTGGTGGGAGGCTTGTTTTTTCAGGAATGTTCACAACTTGTTACTCTGTGACTGGGCAGTGGGTCAAGAGGGTTGTGACATTCTCTGACCCAGGAGAAGGCTATATATACCCTGATGTGAGGTTTTGCTTTGGGGCTCACTTGGGGAAGAGTTGTGTGACTTGGCCAGATGAGACTCTGGGCAGCTGTTGAGCTCCCCGGCTTTGAAAACCCAGATGTTGGTGCTTCCCTCTCTGGTAACAGACAAGTCTGTAATGGTCAGACAGCTGGAAACCTCTCTGCTGATCTGTTTCTTTGTCTGATTGTAACTTCTGCTTGTAATTTCTGTTTGTATTCTGTTTTCATTCTCTGAAGTTCAGGGTGCTGACTTTTTCTCCTGAGCTAGGTAAATGATATATGTTTGATTGATTAAGTAAGATTGTTAACCTATTTTTAGTTGCTCTCCTTTAGAAAAGCAGATCAAAGAACCTGGGCTAGCAGCTGCCCTAGGTATGCTAGGGTGCTTGTGGATACACCACTATCAGAGGAGATGGAGTCAAAAGTGAATGACAAGGAAAATAAAAGTGTGTGTGTGTGTATGTGTGTGTGTGTGTGTGTAGGATATATTGGAATTAATCAAAGATCTCAAGAAAAAGAAAACTCAGAGACAAACATAAACAGATAAATCAACAGGGAAAAGGTAACAACAGAAGAAAATTTGACCTCAAAATCTAGTAAATGTATCAAGGCATTGATGAATCAATACTGCAAAACCAAAGAAAATGATTCAACATGTAATGAGTCAGAGAACCCAGCGGAATGAATGTGAGTAAAACATGGAACCACATACTGTTCCTTCCGGGTTGAAAGAGAGGTAAGAATTACAAGAGCAGAACTTAAGGCCTACAGGGCAAAAAATACTGGGTAGAATAGAAAAACTGGAATCTGCGATGACAAGTTTCACCAAAGAAATAGAAAACAATAGATTTAGAAAGCAAATATACATAAGTGAAGGACAATCCAGAAAAGAAGCAAAAAATAATGACTTTAAATGAAAATATGCTCACTATGGAAGCAAAACATACTGATTCCAAAGACAGTATATATAGAAGCAACCTAAGAATTATAGGTCTCTCAGAAAAACATGACAGGTCAAAAAAAAACCTTAATATCACAATGCAGGAAATCATAGAAGAGAACTTCCTAGAAATTCTGAGCATAGAAACCTCCAGAAAGAAAGGCTGCAAATTCCAACATACATAACTGTTAAACTTAACAATTCAATTCAGAAATAAGTCCTGATCCCAAAAATGATCTTCAAATATAAAGGAAAAAGCATTTGAATAATGCAAGACTATTCTGCATCCATCAGAAAGCAGGAGGGAATAGAATAATATGTTCCAAAAAAGCAATGGCGCTCAGGATGCAGTCTAAAATGACCTACCTTGAAAAACTATACTTAACCACACAGGGAAAAAATAGACACTCAATGATAAAGAGGCATTTAAAATATTTTTAGAAAGAAAACCAGAACTGAGAAAATTATTTGGTTCAGAAATACCCCAAACAACAGAAATACAGAAAGAATGAATAAATGTAGCGAGCAAGAAGATCAGCAGTAACAGAGGAATAACAGAGACCAGTAACAGACTTCTTTCTAAATGCACACAAGAAGACACCGATAAAGGCAGGAAACTTGTAGAGGTAACATTGGCAAGGAGGTCAGGGGGCATTATGGACAAAACTTGGTAATAACCTGCCTACAGGTGAATCATTGTGGTTTTTTTGGTTTTTGTTTTGTGGAACTACATTACAACATGGGAGAGTACAAGAAGGAGGGAACAAAGAGATAGAGAGGAGTATGTAATGTTCTGGGGTCAAATTAAGGGCTAGCAATGAGGGAAAGGTGACCCTGTGGTCTCAGAAAGAGAAGAACCTATACAGGAATGGATAAGGAGGAAGAAGAAAAGATTAAAAGGAGGAGGAAGAGAAGAAGACCTCACTTTGGTAGTGTAAAGTGGTTCTACAGATGAATGCCCCTATGAATGAAGAGAAATAGTCTGTGAAAAAATATGGAGACCTTACATAGGGTGAAGGCTAGGTGATTTGGAACTTAAAGCATCTATTCATCTTACTCTGGGAGTAAAAGGGAATAGTTGGTACCCTGAGAAGCAACTGGTATGTAGAGGAGTAGGACATCATGAACACAGGGAGGATGATTTTGAGGCAAATGGGGGGAAAAGGTAATCAAGGGAGAGTATAGGTCAGTGGTGGAGAGAACATTCAGAGACATGAATATTCAGAACAATGAAATTCCATGCAATAATTGGCATTATTCTGGAAATGAGACACAATAAAAAAAGGGAATTCATGAGGCAAGTCCTACAAAGCAGTGGCAGAAGGCACTTAGAAGGGAGAACTTAGAAGATAAATCTTAGAAGCTTTGAGTAAGGAATACAGACAAAAAGGAGAGACAAGATAAATAAAGGGTAATGAATAAGAATGAGGATCTAGAGTAGACAAAGAGAGATGGAAAAGAGTGAGAGAAAGTCTATCTGGAAAGGGGTGCAAAACTGACATTTCAAAAACTAATAAGACTCATTGAAGTAGAGGAGAAAATGGGAAACCCATTTGACTAACTAGGGGGCAGGGGTGGGATAGAATTCTAGAAATAGGTAAAAGTATGAGGAAAAAAGGAACTAATAAACAAAATTCCAAAGGTTGAGGTTATAAATAATAAGAAGAGATCAAGGATGAGGGGAAGAGAGACAGTGGAAACAGAGCCACCTTAAAAAAGGAAAGACAAGTTAAGTAACCAAAGGAACATAATACTTTGTCAAAAAAGGAAAAAAAATTCATAACTTGGAAAGAAACTTAAATATCAGAGACAGATGGAAGAAAATATAGACCTAATTCTCATTGCTTCAAATATAAATGAATTAAACATTCCAACAAAATGCAAAAGGTGACAAACTGAATAAGAAAACAATACTCTACAATATATTGCTTACAACAAACACATTTTTAAAAAACAAAAGACGTACACAAAATAAAACTGGGGAAGGGGGAGGGTGTTTACTATGAATCAAGTGAATCCAAAAAAGCAGAAGTTGACATCACGCTATATGACAAGGCAAAAAACAAACATTCAAAAAATAAAAAGGTATACACAAGTAAACTATATTATACTGAAAGGAATTGTAGAGAACAAATGAATATCAGCAATAGACATATATTTTGCTGCATTTCATAAAGAACATTATCTGAGTTAAAAGAAGACATAGACAGTAATATAGTAGTGACAGGAGACTTCAATATCCCTTGGGTAAGTTCAACAGAAAGATACAAGGGAAAAAACAGAGTTGAACAAATTGCTAGGGAAACTAGAGTTTTAAAAAAACTGAAAAAAAACTTCTAAATAGGACAGTAAAAATAATACACATATTTCTTAGCACTACATGGAACTTTTAGAAAAATTGGCCATGTGCTAGGGTATGTAAATGTAAAAAATTTGTATAAATGTAAATGTAAAAACAGATGTAAAAAACAAATGTAACAAAGAAAAATTATAGTCTTTTTACTACAGTTTTATTTTAAAATAATTAATCAATATCTACTAATGGTATTGGTCTATAATTCTTTTCCTTTGCTTTATCTTCCATTTTTATTATTATAGCCATAATTTTCTCGAAGGAGGTTGATAGTACTTTCTTAATTTTTTTTTTTAGGGCAGTTGGGGTTAAGTGACTTGTCCAAGGTCACACGACTAGTTTTTGTGTGTGTTAAGTGTCTGAGGCCGGATTTGAACTCAGGTACTCCTGACTCCAGGGCCGGTGCTCTATTCACTGTGCCACCTAGCCGCCCCTGCTTTCTTAATTTTTGAGAATAATTTGTATAGTGTGTGTATTAATTTTTCTTTAAAAGTTTGCCCAAGGGGTGTCTAGGTGGCACAGCAAATAGAGCATCGGCCCTGGAGTCAGGAGGACCTGAGTTCAACTCTGGCTTCAGACACTTAACACACACACACACACACAAAACTAGCTGTGTGACCTTGGGCAAGTCATTTAACCCCAATTGCCCTGCAAAACCCCTCCAAAATAAAAAATGCAAATAAATAAAATAAAAAATAAAATAATTTAAAGGATATGAACAGGCAATTTTCAGAGGTAGAAATTAAAGATACATTTAAGCATATGGAAAAATGCTCTAAATCACTATTGATTTGAGAAATGCAAATCAAAACAACTTTGAGGTACCACATCTTACCAGTCA
>CM053600.1:44832085-44884717 GCA_028646575.1 Pseudocheirus occidentalis | reverse complement strand
GATTTGAACTCAGGTCCTCCTGACTCCAGGGCTGGTGCTCTATTCACTGCACCACCTAGCTGCCCCAGGCATAGCACTTCTAACTATTGCAACAGTTTTTGTTGTTGTTCAAGTCTTTGCAGTAATAATCTCATTTGGGGTTTTCTTGGTAAAGATACTGGAGTAGTTGGCTACTGTGGTTCATTTTACAAATGAGGAAACTGAGGCAAACAGGCTTAAATTGCCTCAAAAGAGTGGAATAAATAGACTAGGATTGTGTGGATATTTTAAACCCTACAATAAGAAGATTGATTGAAGGAACTTTAAATGGTTAGCCAACCTAAGAGATGACTTCAGGGGACCAGATATGGCTAATATGGAAATATGTTCTACATGTCTTTACATGTAAAATCAATATATTGCTTGCCTCCTCAAAGGGTGGGGGAGGAGGGAAGAGAATTTGAAATTCAAAATTTTATAGATTTTATAAAATATATAATAAAGTCTATATAAAATATAGATTTTAAAATTGGGAAATACATATATATATATGTGTGTACATATATATACATATATCCTTTAAAGGAGAGATGATAGTAAGCTTCAAATATGTGATTTCACATGGAAGAAGAATTCTATTTTCCTCTGCTTTGTTCTAGAGGGAAGACTTTGGTTCAGGGTGAGGAAGGAATATCTTACCAATGATGGTTCCCCTGCTTAAATCTCTTCCCCCTTGCCACCCCCCCCCAAAATGGAATAAGCTGCTTGATTAGGTAGTGATTTCCCTGTTCCTGGAGTCCTTCATGCTGAGGCTTGTGGGATATGTAAAAAAAAGCTTCATGCCTGAGTCAGAGTCACTTGCAGTTCTGGCATAGAACTTTTCCATTTCTAAGCTTCTATCACTTTGCAAGGTGAGGATGGCAAGGTTTGCACCTTCCTGAGATGATGGTCATAGAGCGGTCAGTGTTAGGATCCCAGTAATAGCTTCAAACCCTCTTCTCCCTCACTTCTTTAATGCTGTCTCCTTCACGATCTAACTAGGTCAAATTTACTTCAATTCTTTTTCTCCTCTCAGTGGAAGTCTGGTTTTTTTTTTGTTGTTTTTGTTGCTGTTGTTCCTTACCTGTATTTTCAAATTGATCCTTCAGCATTTTCTAAGAGCAAGATAGAAAGACTTTTATGAGTGGGCAAAGAATATTCCCAGATGTGAGGCCATGAGACAGACTTTTCACGAATGGCATAGCACCCACTATCCTTTCCATTTCTAACCTGCCCCCACCACTGTTCATCTCCCCCCAAGCATGTTATTTCTTAGACCGTGTGGCGAGTTCCTTGGGGGCACATACTCTGGAATGGCTCTGAGAGTGGTGTAATCATGTGCCTTGAATCATTTGACTCATGAATTTATGAAGCTTTAAAGGTTACTTATGTCAATATCCTGATAGATCTGTGATCTCATTGATGTGGGCGCTTCCTTCACCAGGGCCGATTACAACCCATCTATGCCTTCTCTTATCCTGTGTAATTCTTACCTGAGCCCTCTCATTAATCCTCTGCAGAAGATCTCCTAATGTGCGGGGCCCTACTCTGGACCTTTTGACATCTTATGGATACCAGAGCAACACTTGCTTTACCTGTCTGTTATTCCTCACTTTTTCTATGTGATTAGGCCTCCTCCTTTTCCAATCATTTATTTCATTCATGATATATTTTGCCCTGTTTCCTGCTTACAAATCATGATTGGCAATTTCCTGTAGACTGCTTGTTCCCAACACATGGCTTTCCATTGCTTTTTGGGGCATCCTCAATTTTGATTCTTTGGAAATTGTGATGTGCCATGTGCTTCTTGTTGAACGGGAAAGGATATGACACCTGTGAAACAGAGGTGTCTTAATATCCTTCTCTAGCCCCAACACACAGCTCAGTAGAGATTTAATCAATGTCAGAAAGGAGGGGTGATTTACTCAGTATCCAAGGCCAAGAATCTTCGCAGCACACATGTCAAACTCCACTATTCCCTGAATGTCAAGGCCTTGAAAGGAAGATCTCAGTTTAAAAACAAAAGAAAATGAAGTAATTTTCAGCATCATACAAGGATTTATAGTCAAAAAAGGGTTCAAAATCTCCCAATTTGACTGTTGCTGGGTTCTATTCTGATTAAGGAAATTTTTTTCATTATTTTAAACCTCAATTTCTTCAAATATACAAATATATTATTCTTCAAATAATACAGCAATTCCACAAATGGATGATGAAGATGTGAATGTTAAATCTTAACTCTAACTTCCCCTACCATTCCTTATTGTCCTAGTTTCCTGAAATAACCTCGGTTTCAAGGCTTGACAATAAGGCAAACTTTTCTAGTGGGATTTGACTCACGTGGGGAAAGCTCCTAAGATGATGATTGAAATGGTTTTCTATGTGCCTCCACTACCCTCTCATGCTCTAATTCAGTTCAGAAGTGACTCTGAGAAACATTTCAATGCCTCTGCAATTATGACTTTGTCCTTAAGGGGGATTAAACAATGATACATCAATCACACATCTACAATTAAACATTGCTCAAAGAAACAGAAGTCAAGGTATGACAGTTTTGCAAAATGCTGAAGGGGAATAGCTTTAGGACTTTATACCTGAAAAAATCCAGCCGCAAAATCCTTTGGCACTTAATTCATTTTTCACTGTTCTCTCTCTCTCTCTCTCTCTCTCTCTCTCTCTCTCTCTCTCTCTCTCTCTCTCTCTCTCTCTCTCTCTGTTTAATATTTAGGATGGTTTTATTTTCTTACAGTGTTTGCCTTTTCATAGATCAGTTTCATCCTCATTCTGTTTCTTTTTGGAAATAGGTGGTAGCTACCTTGTGATAAACAGGATCAGGAGGACCAATGGGTCACAGGACAGTCTTAAATGCGGAAGTCACTGGGAGACGGAGGCAGACGAGGAGCAGCATTTTATGAAAATTGTGACTACAGTGCCCTCTTGAAAAGGATGAGTACATTGAAAGCTAGAATGACTTTGGGTATCTCAGAAGGAGGTATAGAGGGTAGACCTTAGAGTTAGGAAGAGGCAAGTTCAAATTCTGCCTTTGTTACACACTGGCTGTGTGAAGGGCAAAAGGCACTTTTAGGGGGATTTTTAACCTTTCAGTGCCCCAGGCAACACTCTAAGAAAACTATCTTACAGATGAGGTGCTGAGGGACTTTCTAGACTTGGGAGTTCCAACAGCAATAAAATCACAGGAAGAGAGAGAAAAAGAGAAAAAGAGAGACAGCATCAGAGAGAGGGAGACAGAGAAAGAGTAAGAGAGGAAAGGAGTCAGAGACAGAAAGAAAGAGAAAGAGACAGACAGACAGACAGAGACAGAGAGAGCTCCCTGCCTCTAACACTGACCTCCCCCCACCCCTTCCCCCATGACCATGAAGAGAGTTACAGCTCCATAATGAAGAGAGTGTTGGACATTGTCAGACTGACTTGGGTTAGTATCTCACTTCAGACACTTCTTAGCTGGGAAAGTCCCTCCATCCACCTGTAAGCTTCAGGTTCCTCTCATGTGAAGCGACAGGAAGGGTATCCCCCTCATAGGATTATTATGAGACTCAGATGAGTTCCTATATGTAAAAAACTTTAATGCTGGGATAGAGACCGGATCAGGGATTTTATTAGTACAAGGAACTGTCCATGAAGGAATCCCCTCTACTAAAGCTGCTGTTTTCTGCATCCTGTAATCTGAGAGAAGTGTTTAGGCTCTGGGAAGCTTGAAGCCAAGGGTCCTACATCCTATATATATAAGAGGCATAAGGACTCTACCCAGGTCTCTGACACTGGGGTATTGAAAATGAATAAACTGTGATTATTATGTTATTAATATATGATTTTTCTGCCTTTCATGTATTTTAAAACCCACATTGCATATACACTTGCATATAAATTCTTTTTTTGAAAATTTTAAATTATTTCATTTCTCCTCAATTACATGTTAAAACAATTTTTAAAATTCATTTTCTAAAATTTTGAATTCCAAATTCTCTCCCTCCTTCCGTCTCCCTTCCTTCCTCCCTGAGAAGGCAAGCAATTTAATATAGATTATGCATGTGTAGTCATGCAAAACATTTCCATATTAGCCATGTTGCTAAAACAAAAAACAACACAGGATCCCCCAGCACACACACTCACACACACACACACACAACACCAATAAAAATAAAGACAGTAAAAAAATAACAATTCTTCTATCTGTATTCAAACTCTATCAGTTCTTTATCTGGAGGTAGAGGGCATTTTTCATTATACATTATTCAAAATGATCTTGGATTATGGTTTGAGTGAGAAGAGCTAAGTCATTCACAACTGATCATTGTACAATGTTGTTGTTACTATGTACAGCATTCTCCTGGTTCTCCTCACTTCACTTTGGTTCAGTTCACATAAATCTTCCCAGGTTTTTCTGAAATCATCCTGCTGCTCATTTCTTATAGCACAATAGTATTCCATCACAAATCACATATCACAACTTGTTCAGCCATTCCCCAATTGAGGAGCATCTCCCTCAATTTCCAATTCTTTGACACCACTAAAAGAGCTGCTATTAATATTTTTGTACATGTGTAGGTCCATTTCCCCACCCACAGGAGTGTGTAGTTTCTCTGAAGATTAGAGGTGCTACCTGGAAAGCCGATTTGGAAAGCACCTTCTTGTAGGTATTCTTTTGGTCATGGTATCACTCTAAATGGAAGGATGATACCAGAAGGAGGATAAAGAAGTGGCAGAAGGTGGGTAGCAAGTATGGAAGACTGAGGAGACTGGGGAAAAGTCACTGTATTATGTGTGCATTCATGTGAATAAATGCATCCATGTATAACGGTATCCAAAAGTGTTAGTGCAATTGTATGCTTTTAATTACTAGATTTTTAAATGAACGCCCACACAATTTCACATACACACAATGCTTTACTGAAGTAATTTTATTTTTATTTGCATTACTATCTCTTCTACACTTTGACAAAGGGAAATACCAGATACCAGGTAACTTGGCAAATTTTTCCCACAACTGATTTCTCTCCACCAGTAGTTGTTCAGTCATTTCAGGCACCTCCAACTATTTGTGACACCTTTTTGGGATTTTCTTGGCAAAAATACTGAAGTGATTTGTCATTTCCTTCCTCATTTTACAGATGAGGAAACTGACTTGCTTAAGGTCACATAAATCGTAAGGGTCTGAGGCCAGATTCGAACTACAGGTCTGGCTCTCTATCCATTACACCACACGTCTGCTCCTCCACCTATCAAATTCTCCCTTCAACCAAAAAACATTCAGTTAGTTACATATACACATAGTCAGGAAACAAATTCACATAGGCCATATCTGAAAGTGTATGCCTAATTTGTCACCTCAAGTTCACCACCTCTCTGGAGAGAGGCAGGAGGCATGCATCCCTATCAATGACTGGTTACAATTGATTCTGGCATCAATCATCATTCTGAAGCCTTTCTGTGCTGCTTTCTCTTAGAAAAGTTATAGTGGTCTTTGTATGCATTCTTATCTTTGTTGTCCCATTTGCTTTACTTTCTATCAGTCCCAAGTTCTCCCAACTTTCTTTGAAAATTTTATATTTGCCATATTCTTATGGTACAATATTTTAAAAATAATATTTATTATTATTATTATTTTAATTATTATTCTGGTCCTGACAAACACCAACATGAAGATTTTCATATACAGAGAACCGAAGGAAGGTTGTATATGAAACCACTAATGTCTATTAGAGTCAGTTTGTATTTTTAAAAGCATATGATAAACTAAAACATTCACTTCAAAGCCTCCTGTTTTATGTGTCTCCTTCTGAACATCCTTCTGTTCTCTTCTGCTCATTTTAAATGGTTTGGTAACAGTCCCTTCCTTCCTTCCTTCCTTCCTTCCTTCCTCCCTCCCTCCCTCCCTCCCTCCGTTTCTTTCTTTCTTTCTTTCTTTCTTTCTTTCTTTCTTTCTTTCTTTCTTTCTTTCTTTCTTTCCTTCTTTCTTTCCTTCTTTCTTTCCTTCTTTCTTTCCTTCTTTCTTTCTTTCTTTCTTTCTTTCTTTCTTTCTTTCTTTCTTTCTTTCTTTCTTTCTTTCT
This sequence comes from Pseudocheirus occidentalis, assembly GCA_028646575.1. Lineage (NCBI taxonomy): Eukaryota > Metazoa > Chordata > Mammalia > Diprotodontia > Pseudocheiridae > Pseudocheirus > Pseudocheirus occidentalis. The sequence continues at coordinate 44,878,631 of CM053600.1, read as the reverse complement.
TTCTTTCTTTCTTTCTTTCTTTCTTTCTTTCTTTCTTTCTGACATTGCTAACACTAGCCCCCCTCCCTGTACTCCCTCAGGACTCCTAACCTCTTCAAGTAGCTAAGGTCAGACCACTGCTTACTCTACATATATATTTATACTAGAGTTCTCAAGGAGCTACAGATTTCTAAGCCCAGTGGATCTTTCTCATCTACTCAGTCCAGACTTCTGTTCACCATGCAAAGAGCCTATACTCTTCCATTGCCCTTCAGTGTCTTTGGTCCCAGAGCTGGTAGACTTCTGGTTGATTTATTTGTTTTCACTTTGGCTTTTCAAGTACAAAGATCCCATAAGCTTCTTGTTTTCTTTTTGTCTGGTTCTGGGTTGGGTGAAAGTACTTACTGTTTCTCTTTCAATTTCTTTATCATTATTTGATCTGACGCTATTTTAAAATCTTTGTTGGAGAACACATAGGAGAGCTGAGCTCTTTGGCAATTTTTCATGCTGCCGCCTTCACCAGAATACAGTGTGATAATATCCTTTTACATTCATGCGTCACAGTTTGCTGAGCCTTTTCCCAACTGGGGGTACCCGCTTTTTTCTATTTTTTCTATTTTCTATTTCTTTACTACTACAAAAAGTACTATTATGACTATTTTTTTAATAAAAGAGATCCCTCATTCTGTCCTTAACCTCCTTAGGGTATTTGCCTAGTTGTATGGATCAGTGGGTATCTACAGTCTAGTGATTCTTTTAGAAAAATTCCAAATTGGTTCTCATAATATCAATTCACAGTTCTTCCAATAATGCATTAACATGTAGGTCCTCTCATAGACTCTCCAAAATTTCAGGATTTTGTCTGTTGTCTTTGCCAACTCAATGGTTATAAAATAAAACATCAGCATTATTTTAATTCAGATTTCCCTCATTAGTAGTGATTTGTTGTTCTGTGCGGTTGTTCGTAGCTTGCATTTCTTGATAGCTGCCTTCACATCTTTTGGCCACTTACTTATTGAAGAACAGCGCTTGTTTTTCATAGTTGCATCAATTCCCTATGTGTCTTGGATATTGGATCTATATTAGAATTACGCGCAGTGAAGATCCCTTCCCCCCAGTGAACTATTTCCTGTTTGATTCTAAATGTATTGATTTGTTTATGCAGGAGCTTTTCAAATTTATGTAATAAATGATGAAATAATATAATAAATGTAATAAATAATAAATAATGAAACAATATCTTTTATCTCAGAGATCACCACTATCACTTGTCTCTTTAAGGATTTACCCCCCCCCCCCATTCATAGCTGAAAAAACAATAGCTACTTCCATTCTCTCTCAATTTTTTGTGAAGCAAACATTCATCCTTTAAATCACATTTCCATTTGAAGCTTTTTGTTCATGGTGTAAGACTTTGGTCTAAACCTAATTTCTGCCAAACTGTTTTCCAGTTTTCCAGTTCCAAGAAGTCTTAATAGACCTTCTTGACCCAGGATACAGTGTTTTTGAGTCTATCTAAGGCTACTGGATCCAATTGCTTCTGGATTTGGTTAATTTAATCTATTCAACTGGATAACTTTTCCATGTTTAAAAACAAGTATTATATTTACACTTGAGACATGATTCTTATATTAGTGAGGCAATTTGACCGGGGCATTATGAAAAAATACTTCAAATCATTATGAATTCCTGGGGCAGACATTTCCAACCATTTACTGCTAGAAAGGAAAAGACCCGCAACTTGGAGTCTAGACCATACCATTCTCACCAGCCTCCACCCCTTTCCATTTCTGCCTCTTATGCTTCAGTCCTTTTTATGAGGATATTTAATCGATTAGATATGTTCTTTGGTCCTAGACATTTTCTAATTGAAGATAACCCCACTGCTACATTGATTGACCTAGTTTGACTCTGCCTGAATGTCTGCTCCAAACTGAAGGCGGAAGAAACCCATGTGATCTAACCATGAATTAGCATTTAGTCTCCTTGGGGGACACTTAAGGCTGTCCATCTTTCTGCAATCACCGACTTAATGGGAGAACTGGCAAATAGGATGCACAGAATTTTGGTGGAAAGAAGACTTTTTACCGATATCTTTCTTTCAGCCAAAACATTTTGGGGATGGGGGTCATCCTGTGTAGAAGTGATGGGAGCACTAAAAAAAAGGTCCTATGATACATCCAATTCATTCAATTATATTTAAATTTATATAATTATATTTAAGTGACTTAATAAATTTAATTCAAGTGACTTAATAAATTAAGTCAATTCTTACCACTGTATATAACTAAGGAAATGCCTATGTCCGGACAAGTCTTGTGGCGACTGTGTTTTTGTCTGTTTGTAGCAGAATGTCATCAGGATGTGTGCATATGGAAGTATGTGCTCGTGTGTACAAAATAAGCTTCTTTGCCCAGGGCAGGAATAATTTATGTAGGATGATTTCATGTATTTTACTTTCAGTATAATCCCTAGAGGATACAGAGGGGTGGGCTATTAAAGCATTTGCACTTATAAGTAGGCCTAACACAGCCCACACATTCATATTCTTCTCATAGATGCTATTTACCTACACACAGATATAAATATACACTTAAAAATAAACCTTTGAATATGCATATGCATAATATATACCATAAACTTCAGAAGAGAGAAACTTTTCTTCAACATAATACTTTATCAACACTCAAACTGACAAAAAATAGCAAAGGTAAAAAATGTATGATTCAATCTTCCACAATGGGCTTTCAGCTATTCCAAAGCACAATGACAGCTGATAAAACTTGTAATTTATTCAACTTCATTCCTCTGTCATCTTCCAATATTTGCTTGACTATATTAATACTGTTGGGCTTCAGTGCCTTGTTTGGAAGGTCTCTACTTTAAATTCCTTCTTAATTCCACTAGCTTCATCTCCTCCTTTAGCATAAACCTCCATCTTATTCTACCAGAGACAGATGCTTCAGTATGTGCAGGATTGGGTGTGGAGTAGGATCATCAGAACATTAGGATTGAGAAGGACTCTAGACACCCACATTTTATAGAGGAGAAAACTAAGCCTTATAGAAGTGAAAAGATTTGCCCAAAGTCACGGGTCTAGTAAGCAGCAGAACCTGTTCTTGAAGTTTCATGATACCTTGTAGAGTAAGGGACATTTTTCTCATCCCCTGTCCCCATGTTCCTGATGGTCCTTTACCAACTGCAACCTTGCTCTTCCCACCTGCTCTCCCATCCTCTATAACTTCATGGATTTCTTTTGGTATCCACCCACTTGTGGGTTTTCATTTTTTTTTCATTCAGGACACCATTGGTTTCAGACCAAATCTCTCATACCTGGCAACAAGAATTGGATCAACCTCTTTTCTTACTTGCAGGGAAAACAAAACAAATCAAAAACTTTCCCCAGACATTTGGTCTAAAATAGATAGGGATAATCTTTATAGCTGGTGCCATGGTGTTCTGTGAGACCCACAGAATTAAGAATATAGATACAGGAGTGGGAAACCTGCAGTCTCAAGGCCCCATGTGGCCCATTTGTTCTGTGAAGTTTGGATTGAGCTAAAGGGCTGCACTTGAGGACCTAGAGGGCCACATACGACCTTGAGATTTCAGGTTTCCCACCCCTGGTTAGAAGAATCACCTTTCATCCTCAACCACAATAATATACAAGATCTTACCCATTATTGTTTCTACTTAGTGAATCACCCTAATTCAGCTTCCATAAAATGGCCTGTCTATGGAGGCAGGGGAATAAATCCCTATCTGTTCAGATATAAAGACAGCAGCACAGCATTGAGGTTTGGGATTGGGGGTGGGTCACGGGAAGGGACAAAAAAAATCTTCCTACCTAAAGAAAAAAGGATTTAAAGAATAAAAGTGATTTATCTACTCTTTAGACATTTTGGAGGGGTGGAATTGGTGATACGGTATAAAGGAATCATGGAATTTTAAGAGAACACCAGTGAAACCCTCTTTCTGCCCTGAGCCTGGGGGCAGTTGCCTAAAGAAGATCCCTGTGATACTGAGTAATGATGGACAGGTGGAGGAAGATGTGACTCGGATTTGCCTAGGGCCCTCTAAGCCAGGAAGCTGAAAAAGTCCAAGAGACTCCAGAAGTTTTATCAATTCCCCTGGTTTCAATTATCATCTCTCTGCTGATGATTCTCAAATCTACTTATTCAGCTCTAACTCTCTGCTGACTTCCAGACTCACATCTCCGACTGCCTATTAGACATTTCAAAATGATTGTCCTGTATACATCTTAGAGTTGACGTGTCCAAAACTGAACTCATTATCTTTCTCACCAAATCCTTCTCTCTTCTGACTTTCCAGGGTATTATCGCATCCTAGTCCCCCAGGTTTGTAATCCAGAAGTCATCCTCAACTACCCAATATCTCTCAATCCCCACATCCAATCTGTTGCTCAGGCCAATTGATTTCACCTTCGTACTATCTTTCCAGCATGCGCCTTTCTATTCTCTGATATGCCAACCCACGCTGGTGCATTCAATCAACTCCAGTAGCTCCCTATCACTCCCAGGATCAAATATAAAAATCTTCAGTTTGGCATTCAAAGCCCTTCATCATTGGTTCTCCCCTATCCCCACTTAATACCTTTTTAGCCTCTTTTCACCTTAGTTATCACCTCTGTGCACTTGACCAGCAACATTGGCCTCCGTCATTCCTCAAACAAGAAACTCCATCTCCAGACTAGACATTTTCACTGGCCATCTCCCATGAGCAGAATGATCTTCCTTCTAAATTCCTTGGTTTCCTTCAAATCTCAGATGAAATCCCATCTTCTACATCAAGCTTTTCCGGGTGGCTCTTCATTTTAGTGCCTTCTCTTTGCTGATTGGACCTAGGTGGCCTTGTGGGTAGAGCGCTGGGTCTGGAGTCAGGAAAACTCATCTTCCCACATTCAAATCTGGTCTCACATATTTACTAGCTGTGTGACCTTGGGCAAGTCACTTAGCCCTGTTTGCCTTAGTTTCCTCACCTGCAAAATAAGCCGGAGAAGGAAATGACAAACCACTCCTGTATCTCTGCCAAGAAAACCCCAAATGGGGTCACAAAGAGTCAGACATGACTGAAAAAAAACTAAACTGAACCAACTTTTTTGATTATTTCCAACTTATCTTTGATCTTATTTGTATCTAGTCCTTTGCATATTATATCCTCTAGTAGACTATGAGCTCCTTGAAAACAAGAATTATTTGTTTGGTTTTTGCCTTTCTTTGTATCTCAAGGGCCTGGCACATACTAGGCTTTCATAAATTCTTTTTGACTGAACAACTACTGTTTCTTCTCTATGGACATCTCCATCTCTATCTCTCTTTTTTTCTTCATTGTGAAATCTCACTCCTTCCTCCTTCTGCTTCTAATCTCTTCTCTGTCTTCACTCTCACTTGGTAATCTCTAGTACTTCTATGATATGAATTATCCAATCACCTCTATACAAGTATCCCCCAAATCTATGTCTGCATCCTCAACCTCCCTCTAGATTCTAGAGCTCTAGGCCCATAGTTCCAAATCACACCTATATATCTCAACTCTGAAATGCATTTGGCACCTCAAACAAATATTCAGAACTCAGCTTTTTGATCTTTCTCTCAACACGAACCTGCTCCTATGTCTGTTCTCTCATTCAACCAGTTGCTAAGTAATAGTCATAATATCTCCTTCCTGCACCCTTTCCTTTCTGCTACCACCAAAGTCAATCTAATTGAGTATCTGATTTCTTCTCACCTAACCATTCTTTTAATATACATACTTATATATATATATTCACACATATACACATATATACATAATATATGTGTGTATGTATGTTTATATATTTATAATCTGTCCCTTCCACCACTTTACCCCCCACCCCAAATTTAAGCAAGAGAGAAGATAGAATAGGAGAGAAGAGCCCACATCATAACCATGTCCCCTCGAACGAAACAAATTCTTACATTGTCAGTGCCTGAAAATATATATTTATATCAATCTCTCTGTCTGTCTCTGTCTGTCTGTCTGTCTGTCCCTATCTCTATCTCTGTTTCTGTCTCTTTATCTCTGTCTCTCTGTCTCTGTCCCTCTCTGCCTCTCTCTCTGTCTCTGTCTCTGTGTCTCTCTGTCCCTCTCTGTGTCTCTGTATCTGTCACTGTGTCTGTCTGTCTGTCTCTGTCTATCTCTCTCTCTCTGTCTGTCTCTCTCATTTATTACCTCTCTGGCCAGAGGTCACTTCACCTAAGCTATTCTAACAACTTCTTGTCTAATCTTCCTGCCCCTAGTCTCTCCCCTAGCCAATCCACACTTCACACTACTTAGAATCTTTCTAATGCACCACTCATTGTATTACCCTTCTAGTCAAAAATCTTCAGGAACTTCCCATTGCCTACCAAACAGGGTAGTCTTCTAGCCCTGATGATACCCATGAAATGATGGCTTCTGGCTCCAACATAGCTTTTAAGCCTTATCTTATACTCCTGTCTCGCTTTCATACAGTCCTTGCTCAGGGATGTTATGAGGTTCAGATGAGACAGTAACTCTAAAGTACTTTGGAGTCTTAAAGCTCTATACAGATTATTTTTTTTAATATTACTAATAAGAAGAATAATAAATTATGATTTTTTCATTAGCCACCAGTTACCAGGCCTCCCCAGTCTGGTTTCATTCCCTGAACCTTCTATTGAACCCCTACTGACCTCGAGTAATATTTACAGAGCAATCCTGGTAAATATTTAACAAGGAGGGCTCAGCGGAAGAAGAATGAACACACCTGTAAGTAAAATCTGCACGTTTAACACTTTCCTGGACCTAGATAACCAACAAAACAATAAGTCAACCCTAATTTATAGTAATTGCTAATTTCTGTGGGTGCAAATGCTCAATCTGAAAATTAAACAATCAGCTGTTCAAGGTTGCTCCGGTGCTCCCCTGTCTTTGCTGCCTCCACCTCCAAACTGAACAACTTTCTGCCTCCTGTTCTCTCCTGACCTCTGCTGTCTTTTTGCCTGTGCTCATGGCCTTCCCATTCATGGAGGATCTCTCCTTATGTTCCTTATGTTCAAATTCTCACCTTTGAAGTAATTTCTTTCCTATAAGGACTAATTGAGGTGCCACTAACTTCCTGAACATTTCTTTTTTTTTTTTTTGGAGGGGGGAAAGGTAGGGCAATTGGAGTTAAATGACTTGCCCAAGGTCACATGTCTAGCAAGTGCTAAGTGTTTGAAAGTTGCTTTTTTTTTTTTTAAACACATTCCAGGTAAAAGTAATTATTCTCCGCTTCTTTTCTAATTTCCCTCTTTCTTTTCCTGGACCTCTCCTTTGTTCTTTCCACTAAGATCATTGAAATGGAGAATCAGAAGGGACCTTAGAAATAACCTAAAATAACCATTAAAATTAGGAAACTGCTAGTCAGAGACATGACTCTTCCAATGCTATACAACTACCGAAAGGGCTGGTGTTCAAACCCAGGCCCTCCCCTGCCTGCCTTGTGGGGCAGTTGCTTATATCCATACCTTCCCTTAGCATTAGATTGTAAACTCCTGGATGGGACTGTCTGTAGTGCAAGGAACTTTGCATCCGTTGGGCCTTGGAGTGTACCTTGCACACAACTGAAACGGTGTTTGTTTGATCAAGCTGAATCGAGCAGTAAGCTGGAAATCAGAAGACCATGGTTGGAATCATAATTCTTGTCCTAATTGTGTGACAGTAGAAAAGTCATTCAACCTGCGTCATAGTTACTTCCTCCTCTATAAACCGGTGATAACGCCTGTGTTTGCTTACCTACAAATGCTGGTTTCAGGGTCAGAGTAGGAAAGGTATGTGAAAATATTTTGAAAAGAATAAAGCTACACAAATGCAGGGGCCTATAGTATTTTCCTGTTTTGTTTTGTTTTTGTATGTCTTTTTTCCCTGTGTGGGTCTCCAGGCATATTTGGGCCCTATTCTCAGAAATATAATTTTTCTTGATTGGCCATCACATTTTTTAGACAAACTACAGTTACACAGCAATTTCCTAATCTTAGAATTTTGGTCCCTTTCTTTTTATGGTCCCCCAGATCTTTCAAGGTTTACTTTGTTTGTTTATTTTGCTTTCAGGGTTTTAATTTCATTTATGTTATTTTATTTTTTTGCATCTAGGGGTTAGCTATAGGTACTAAGTGTCCAGGTGAAAATAAAAAGTTTCTCTGAAAAGTTTGTGTAATTTTTAAATGACTCTGATTAGCTTTATATTTGGAAACATTTAGATAGCTGATTTTTTAAAAAGTGGCATTATGTCATTTTAAAAAGTATCATTATTTGTGTCATTTTGGGGGGAGGCAATTGGAGTTAAGTGACTTACTCCCGGTCACACAGCTAGTAAGTACCTAGGTGCAGATTTGAACTCAGGTCCTCCTCACTCCAGGGTCAGCATTCTACCCACTTCACCACCCCATCTTTTTCTTTTTGAGACATTCATACTATCCTCCCCCCTCCTCTCACTTGATGCTCTTTTAATTAGTTTTGGCAAATGAATGGATGAAAAAGCATTTATTAACTTCTAAGTGCCAGGAAACTTCAGTTGCTGAAGTTTCAGTCAGTTTTGACCCCGTGTGACCTTTTTTTAGGTTTTCTTGGCAGAGATATTGAAGTGGTTTGTCACTTCCTTCTCCAACTCATTTTACAGATGAGGAAATTGAGGCAACCAGGGTGAAGTGACTTGCCCAGGGTCACACAGCCAGTAAGTGTCTGAGGCTGGATTTGAACTCAGGTTTTCCTGACTCCAGGCCCTGGCTGACTCGATCCACTGTGCCATGGAGATATGAATGAAAGTAATAAAGACAGTACTTTCCCTCAAGGAGCCTATATTCCAATAGTAAAATAAGACACATAAACAGACGTTAAAAAGTAGAGGTAGAGTATGGTGCGTGGCATGGTTTGGAAAAAGTAGTGTGGAGAGAGGTCTGGCTGCAGGTAAGTTCAGAGCTCCAGGTCTGAGTCTCCCAGGCCAGGTTCTAGTAAAAGGGGGATGAGGATGATGGCCAGAATGCAGGTGCAAGGTTTGCTGATGGCCACAAAGCACTGTAGAGGCCTGGTTCAGGCCAGCCAATCAATCAGCAAACTGTGTGCCAAGCACCGATAAGCTCTGAAAGAGAAGTTCTTTTTTAAAAAAATTCACATCTCTCCCATAATAATTCCAAGTAGGGATAATGACACTTCAAATGTTCCCACATACTTGTCTTTTCTTTTAAAAAGTTGCAATGTCCTATCATTATACTGATGAAGAATTCTCACTTCATCATTCCCAGCTCTCATCTGGCAGGAGGCCAGATGCACTAGCTGCCTTTTAATCATAGGGGTATATTAGTTTCACAAGATAGTCATTAAAAATGACAACGACCTGAACAGAGATAAATAAAATGTTTTCTATTAGAAAGAACTATCAGGGGTGGGGAAGCTGGGGCCTCCAGGCCACATGTGACCATCTAGATCCTCAAGTGCAGACCTTTGTCAGAAAGTTTGTTCTGTGAAGTTTGAATTCAGTTAAAGGGACACACTTGAGGACCTGGAGGGCCACATGTGGCCTCAAGCCCACAGGTTCCCCACCCCTTCTAGATGTACCTTATATCTGGTGTTTAATTTTTTTTTTTTTGGAGGGAGAAAGGCAGGGCAATTGGTGTTAAGTGACTTGCCCAAGATCACACAGTGAATGTATCAAACGTCTGAGATCACATTTGAACTCAGGTCCTCCAGACTCTAGGGTGGGTGCTCTATTCCCTGCAACACCTAGCTGCCCCACATCTGGTCTTTTGTAAGACTCTTGGGGATTTGAGAGAGACAGGTGTTGTTAACTTTACTTAATGAAACTGAAGCATTCCATACTTCAGTTACAGTGACATACTTAAGGTGAATTGTATTAGGGTCCAGATTTCCTCACTCCCAGGTTTACTTTGTTCCAAACTGCTCAGTGCGTCATTCTCGATAGCTATCAAAGGGGTTTACTTTGCTTTATTAACCAATTTCCAAAAGCCTTTCATTTGGATGCCCTTCAGGCTTCTACCCAAAGGTGTCTGTGCTTAGTAAGGATGAAATTTTCTCAATTTAAATTCAGAGCCATCACCCAAGTACTGTGTGTGTGTGTGTGTGTGTGTGTGTGTGTGTGCTTGTGCGAGTGTGTTTAAACCCACATCTTTCATCAAACTAATGGTGGAAGCACATTAGTTGATTGTTGTTGATTAATTAGAATTGCCACTCTGTACCGACCTTGTTCTTTGCTGTCCCAGCATCCAAGGGTAGTCACTCCCATGCTCCGGCAACTTCTATGCTAGTAGGCATGTTCCTACTAAGTTAAGCTGTAATGGGTGATGACCTGACAACATCTAGGTCCCTTGGCACGGGAGGGTAAGACGTTCCTTGTGTGGGATCTTCTTCAGGAACGATGGCTGCTGACAACTGAACTCATTTGAATGGTCTCATTAGAATTCATGGGATGAACCTGTTATTAGGTTTAACTGATAAGGTAGTTCTCTAGAGAGGTGAGGGTTGAGGGAGAGGCTCATTCTGTCAGAAAGCTGCTTCTGTTTGACCATACCAGTCTAGATATGGGGATGGTTATGGTTTGTGGTTGGCCTTATAAATAGAGAACTGATACACAAATAAATCATGTTATACAGATACACAAATAAATCATGTTATACAGGGAAGAACCAAAAAGGCAAAATAAAACAACGAAAAAAAGGGGAAAATCCCATTCTTCTCAATCCTCCAAAAGAATCAAGAATAATCATTTCAAGAAACCAATGCAATTCAGTTTCTTTCAAGGAATCTTGTATGTTTGGCTCACTCTAACCCTAGGTTATCTCTCCACATCCACACCCCTTGAACTGGCAGGCAAGATCCCCAGAGGGAGGCTAATTACCTCTGCCCTCAGGATTCTAGGGGTAACCTTGAGGGGTTTTGGCATCTAATGCTATCATTCCAAACCCCCATCTAGCATGTTTTCTCCAATATCAATCAATCTGTTGACATCAATTTGTTTTGACAAAGGAATATTTAATGAGAAGGTACAGCAAGGGCAGAAGTTATAAAAAACATTACCTAAACCAGGGATGTACTTTCCCTTTCTGTACACAAGGTCCCCAGGGAGAGTGGGCTCAAGCTTAATGTAAGGTGGTACAAAGGTAATATGGCATACATGTGTGGGCCAAGTGGTTCTTTGTGACTCCTTGTGCTGAGAATTCTTTTCTTTCTTTCTAGAGTCACCACCAAGAGCTCTTCAGGACAAGACATTAATAATGGACCATCCCCAACTGATAAATGGTAAAAGGATATGTACAGGCAATTTTCAGAAGAATTGATAGTCATATTAAAGATTCTCTAAATCACTATTGAATAGGAAAATGCAGATTGAAAGAGGTTCCATCTCACACGTATCAGGTTGGCTAACATGACAGAAAAAAGAAAATGACAAATGCTGGAGAGGATATGGAAAAACTGGGACTGTTGGTGACCAATGCACTATTGGTGGAGTTGTGAACTGGTACGACCATTCTAGGAAACAATTTAGAACTATGACCAAAGAGCTACAAAACTGTGCATACCTGGCAATATCACTACTCGGTCTATTTCCCGAAGAGATGAAAGAAAAGGAAAAAGGATCCATATGTACAAAAATATTTATAGCAGCTTCTTTTGTGGTACCAAAGAATTAGAAATTGAGTGGGTGCCCATCAATTGGGTATTGCCTAAACAAGTTTTGATATGTGATTACAATAGAGTATAATTGTGTTATAAGAAATGATGAGCAGAAAGGTTTCAGAAAAACATGGGAAGACTTATATGAACTGATAAGAGAAGTGAGTAGAAATTAGGAAAATATCATATATAGTAACAGCAAAAATGTAACAATGTTGTTGTTATTTGTCCTTTGTTCTCAAAGAGGATCATGACTTCAGAGGTGATGCCATGATAAGCAAGTGAATTGAATTGAAGTGAGGGAGAGCTGTGCAAAGTCACCAGCCTCACTTTCTCCTCCAGAGCCAGCTAGACCCAGTGGTGAGGTATAGATCAGGAAGACTAGAAATGACCCAGGATGCAGTAGGACACCTTGGCCTTTTTTAAGCTAAGATCTTTAACAGATCTCACTTTGACTGAAGCAGCCCCCATTTGGTGATTAAGACTAGGAAGAAATGATTCAGAGAATAGTCTCTTTACCTAGCAAATAAAATAAAATAAATTTAAAAAGCAATCTGGGAGAGGAAGACCACCAGGGTAACAGAAACCATTGCTATTTATATTCAAGCCAATCAGGGCCTAAACAATGACCAAGTGGGGGTTGGCCTGGGATCTATTGTAACAATAATCAACTATGAAAGACTTAGCTACTGTGATTAATATAATAATACAAGAAAATTCCAAAGGACTCATAATCAAAAATGCTATCTACCTCCAGAGAGAGAACTGATGACCTCTGAGTGCAGATTGAAGCATACTTTTTTGCCTTCCTTATATTTCTTGCTTTTTATTATTTTTTTGTAACATGGCTAATATAGAAATATGTTTTGCATGACTTCATGTGTATTGTATAACTGATATCACATTGCTTTCCTTTCTCAGTGAATGGGAGAGGCGTGGAAAGGAGATTAAAAATTTGAAATGCAAATTCTTTAAAAAGATGAATGTTAAAACAATTACTTAAATCCTCCCCTTGTTCATCTGGTCTAGCTCCTTGATGAACTCCAGGGATTTTTAAAACTCTCTCTCATGAACCCTCATCCAGGATTTTTCCTCTCTATTGATTAACCAGCTGATTTTAATAAGCTTTTGCAGAAGGATATTTACTGAGAAGGCATAGAAAGGACAAAATCACCAAACATCCTGCCCAACCAGGGGCATACGTTCTGTCCTCTGTTCACACAAAGTGTCCCTGAGGACAGAGGACTCAAAGTTGAATCACAAAGGTACTGAGGCACCCATGCTGAAAATCTGTAAAGTCAAGGGGTAGCCCTGGGAGTCTTTTTTCTTCCTTTGAGGAATCTCTACTAAGCATGCTTCAGAGAGTGGTAGTGTATAATGAGTGAGTTGCTTCCTCGTTCAGGCTAGGGTTAGCTCCTTGCAGGGTAAAGTGTATTCTCTGATGAATCAATCCACCTCTGGGCTAGGTCAATCGACAATGGCACCTAGCCTGACTCAGTCATTACTAATACCAGTGCTCTGGTGGTCTCCGTTACAAACTCTAGCTGCTGAAGAGTCAAAGAGAGCTCTTCTGACTTTAATGTCATAACCTAGTCCTACATTTTGAGATCCTCACTAATCTAAGATTAGGAAATAATAAACAAGTATAAAAGAAAAGGCGCCATGCATTCCCGCATGCACAACTGGGGAGATAAGGTAGCTGTAGCTGTTTCCTCTCCCCCAACCTGGAACCTGGAGCCCCACAGGTCTCCCTTACTGAAGAGCCGTGGGGGTAGGGAGAGGAAGGAAGAAAAAAGGGAGGGAGAAAGAGGGGAAGGGAAAGGAACAGGGGAAGGGGAAGAGATGTTACCTTTTCAAACTTTTTGTATGCACCCTTAATTTCAGCTCCTTAGACCATTAGAACAATAAACCCCTCCATCATTCACAACCTGAAGTAGACTCATCAAGTCTGGATGTGTTGGATTGGAGCCATTTATGAAATACTGCATATGCTCTGTAGAGGCTCCAAGAACCTGCCCTATACTGGCTATGATAAATTATCAGTCCATGAATGTTAGCAAGCTTCTGATGTATAATTTTAGACACTAGGTGATGTTTTGTTATGTATTCAGTAGGTGCTAAATTTTTGTAGCTTGCAGTGATTCCTTTTACAAGATCTACCATTTCCTTGGTAAGAATGCTACATGGATCACTAAGTCATACTACTTTAAAGCTAACCCCTATATTGTTTCTGGTGGCTATGACTTGGTTCTGAATCAGTTATCATAGACTCCTCCAGGTTCACAAACAAATCCACACAAGCTAACCATTTGTTCAACTTTTCTTTCTTGGCTGAGTTCCTGTGGGTGTTCCCCTTAGTGGTGGTGGTGGTGGGAAAGCTGTGTGTTCCATTCATAGATTCCATATGGAGGCAAACCTCTTTTTGGTGATATCTGACAAATGGAAATGTGTATACTTTGTTATGAGTCTTTACGATTTCCAAGTAAAGTGATGTCTGCATGTTCCAAAACTATTTCTATTAATTTATCTATCATATGTCCTGAGAAGTTCACCAGTGCTTTTCCTCCTTTTTGGCAAGGAAATGCTCATCTGTCTGTAGCTGTCTTAGGGTGATGGGTCTCATGTTTTGTTAATATTGTGTGGGTTTGTGCTAGGATGTTTTCTAAATTTGTTATGACCAATTTTACACTTCTGAAAATGTGCATTAAGACTTGTATGGAACAGGTATTAGTGATTCTAACTATGTTCTTCACATTAAGCTTTTATCTCAGGCTGTTCTAAGTTTCTTTAATATTTTCAGCCACTGTTTTTTCCTTGATAGCTTTATATGAGATGCCTCATACATGGAGAAGCCGAAAGCATTGATCAGCATTATCTTTAAACATATGCTCAATTTTACTTTTGGATTAAAGCTCAAAACCATTCATTTCTAGCTTTTCTTGGCCCACTCTAATCAAGTCTGAATGACGTCTTTTATATCATTGGGAGAAAGCTTCCACGTGATAAAGGATCTATTGAAGATGCTTTCCTATGGAACCATATTGCTTTTGTGTCGTTCCTATACATCAAGTAACTAATAAGATGTTTGGACTCAATTCCCTCTTTAACTTGGAGGTGACACATAGTTCTGTTATATTAATTTATGATCATCATCATTCTGATCATTGAGTCTAGGTAGGTAAAATCCTTATAAAGTTTTCCTAATGATCTCTTCAATGCTAAATGTTCTATCTACTTGTGCATACAAGTAGTAGCTAACGTATCTAATAGTCACTTCTCTGACTAATTTATCTGAAGGTGTATGGGATGTTCAAGCACCTCTGGCGAGAGGGCTTGCCAAGCCCCGTTTCAGGGCTGCTCATTCACTTTTGGTGTCTACCTGGAACTTAATTCTCACCTGTGGTTCCAAGAAGCTGTAACACGGGCAATAACCACACCTGGTAAATGTCTCAATCATTGGCTAAAGCAGGTTGAGGGTAACAACGGGCCACAAACCCATCAGTGAGTTAGGGGGATGTTTGTCCCAAGCACATGAAGACTTCCTCAGGTGGAATGGGCAGATGAGAACAATTTGTTTCAGTGGTCATGAAGGTGACTGAAGCAGGTACTGTGGAGCACTTAGAGTTTGGTCAGACATCGAATATGTCAAGGTCATCCACTGAATCCTGAGCCAGCTCCAGTCAGCCTGACTTTTGTCTTCCTGCTAGGCTTCAATGATTCTGGAAGAGAGAGTGAGGTTGATGACGTTGTGCAACTCTGCCTCACTTAAATCCAATTCAAGCCTAGGTTAAGGTTATCACCCCATGATGCCATTGGTCCTCTTCAAAAATGAAGGACAATCAGTCTGACTACCATGACCATCTCTAGGACAGCTGAGAACCCATAAAGAGAGAAAGGGTTCTGAGCAGCCAAAGTTCACACACTTTGGTTTAGAAGACAGAGCACAAGAACACAGCTCAGAGTCCACTTGTCCTTATTTGAGACAAAAATTAGACTTACTTACATAGTTTTCTTGCACTTAGCAGATTAGAAGCCAGGGTACATAGGCCACAAATGTGGGCATGGGAGAGTTTGGAGCTTTCCGGACACAGCAAAAAAGTGGTGACTGAAAACATAATAGCAATAGAAGAAAGAGGAAAGCAATAAAAAAGTAGATATGAGAACTTAAAAACCCAGCAATCTAGGGTCATAGACCATGTGCATAAGTAGCACTTCAGAAATCACAGTACAAAAGTATAACTAGAGAGTAGTGATCAGGTTTTTTTCCCAAGTCGTTAAAAGTTAGAGGGTTACTGACAGCACTTTTTTCTTCTTCAGCAACATAGAAATAACTAGGTAGAGAGCAAAAATAATGAGTTAAAATTGGGAGCTAACAGATTACCAGATGGAATTCATACTGTTTCCATATACACTCCAACTGCTGCATCCCAGGTAAGCTCCTCCATGGCTCAGCCCATACCAGGATCCTGTGGCTTCATCCAACAACAGAATTTGTAGGTTTAAAAAATATGTTTGGAAGAGCTACTTTATGCTCCTTGCCCCCAAGCACATTTTGTGAAACTTATCTTGGGTGCCAAAAGCCCTCCATATGTCACAATCATCAAGATGAACCTGAGTCATCCAATACAGGTTAGTTTAGGATCAAAATAGTCTGCAAAAGAGAGAAGGGAGAGCACCAGCCTTGGAGTCAGGAGGACCTGAGTTCAAGTTTGGCCTCAGACACTTGCACACTTACTAGCTGTGTGACCTTGGTCAAGTCACTTAATCCCAATTGCCTCACCTTTCCCCCTCCAAAAAAAAAGAGAGAAGGCAAATGTGTAATGATACAGTTAGCTATTTCAAATTAACAAAGCACGTTCCTCACCACACAACCCTGTGACCTCAAAGGCAAGCAAAGCATAGGCTCCTCGGAGGAAGAGCTTTTCATTTTGTCTTTATACCCTTGGGAGCATCTAGTTCAGATCCTAGAACATGGTGGGCAGTTAGCACATGCTTGTTGAATTGGATTGGAGATGGGTAGAATGAATATTATTTTCTCTACTTTATAGATGACAAACCTAAGGACCAAAGCCTATCCTGTAGTCTACCAGTCAGTCAAATCTTTATTAAGTATTTATTATGTTTCAGGAACTGTGTTAAATACTGGGGATACCAAGGAAGGTAAAAAAATCAAACAAACATAAGTCTCTGTTTTCCAGGAGCTCCCAGACCAATGGCTGTGACAATATACAACAACCAGATGTATGCAGGATAAATTGGAGATAATCAATAGAAAAAAGGCACTGGTATTAAGGAGGGTCAGGGAAGGATTCCTGTAGAAAGCGGGATTTTAGCTGCCGTTGGAAGGAAGCCAAGAGACAAAGATGAGGAGGGAGAGAATTCTAGGCATGGGGGATATAGTTAGGGAAAATACGCAGAAATGGATCACGGGTGTTTCTCGTTTGAGGAATAGCAACGAAGACTGTACCTTAGGATCAGAGAGGAAGTGGAGGGAGGGGGGGTGATCCCTAGGATATGTGGGCCTGAACAAATTTTTTTTTGCCAGATTCCTCTCAATATAAACAATTTGATTAAAAATATATCACAAAATTCATGGACCTGTTTGAAGTAAACTGATTTTTGAATTAATTAGCTTACAACATTCGCTTTTTTCATAAGATGTATTGCAATTTAAAGCACTGAACTCTACAGAGCTGAAATGACTGTCTAAATGTGGATTACAGTTGTAGTCTGTAAGATTACTCTACTAGCCTTACAATTCAGTTCAGCTTCAGTGACCACTGACAGCTAAGGAGTGAATACTCCCCACCCATTCTCTCTGACATTAGAAACTCTGTTCATCAGATATTCCAGGAAAATGTTTTGTGCTGCTCACCTCACTCCTATGCTGCTCAACCATCCCTCAACCAGTCACAAGTATCCCTAGTTTTATTTTAAGAAAGTGTTTTCAATACTGTTCTATAGCTGATATCTAGAGAAGTTAGAATATGTCAGAGTCCGCAATCATTCACCAATAACAAACATTTCAAGAAAAACGAAAAGATGTTGACCTATTGGCAACCACATTCATCAAAGAATAAAATGCAGTAACAACTTTATCATAAGATCATAGATCAGAACCCAGTATGTTTTGCATGAGAAAAGGACCCTGAGGATATTTGCTTTCATGAAACAGATAATTTTTGTTGCATCTTACATTATATCTTATATTATTACTTTTTGACATTATTTGTTTTGTTAGCAGCACAAATAAACTGGAGAAGAAAATGTTGATAGGCCTTTACAATGCCCTGTTTTTGAAATTTCAGTTATGATAACACTGTCTCTCTTGATATTAGAATAAAAATCATTCTGTAGTAAATATGCAAAATTGTATATATTAAATGTATAAATTACATATAAAATATTATGCATAATTATATAATATATATTATGTATCAAATATAACAAAATTATAATTTAAGAAAGTGAAATAAAGCAGAACTTAGGCTTCAATTATTGACACAAACTTTTAACAATATTTTCATATAAAAATTGTACTAGGCTTTGGGTTTTTTTGCATTATTCTTTATAATAGTTTAAACATGTAGAAACACAGAAAGTTTAAAATTAAAATATCCCTGCCCATACACAAGTTATATGACTTCTAATGTAACAGAAAACACTGTCCTACACAATATGATGACCTAGTATGTGCGCTCACATTGAGGGCAAACATCAAATTACCCTTTCATTAGACTAGAGAATTTTAAAATTTAAATTCATTACCGTTACAATAATAATATTAATGATAACAATATGTTTTAAAAACAAATCTGAAGAAATAGTGGCTTGTGACTTATTAAGAATTTAGGTATAACAACCAGAATTTTTAAATGCACCAATGCAAGACATACTAGAAATTTAAAGAAGCAAATTGTTGTTGTTGAGTTGTTTCGGTCATATCTGACTCTTCATGACTCCATTTGGGGTTTTCTTGGCAAAGATACTGGACTGGTTTGCCATTTCCTTCTCCAACTCATTTTACAGATGAGGGAACTGAGGTAGCCAAGGTGGCTTGCCCAGGATCACACAACTGGTAAATGCCTGGGACCAGATTTAAGCCCAGGAAGAGGAGCTCTATTCACTATGCAGATATCAAAAGCAGTTAACTACTCAGAACATTGAAAATGTGCTACTACTATCAATATGTAAAGAATAAAAAAAAATTTTAGTTAGAGCAAAGAAAAAAAGATTTTATGCCATTAATAAATAAAATGAAATATTTTAAAACTGTTTATTTTTTCATTTGTCTCTGTTTTAATGTATTTTTGTATCTTCATAATTAGCTCAGTTGTACATACATATAATCTATAAATAAGAAAAAAATGTTTACTAATAGAGGTGCACTGTCAAAACAGCCAGGAAAACACTGGCCTAGGGCATTGAATTGAAGGGACTTACCTATGGTCACACAGCTAATGTCTCGGGGTCTAACCTACTCTAAGTAAAATTGCCCCTCAGCGTCTTCTTCTATTGAGCTGAAATCTCTTCCTTTTACATTCTCTGCATGACTTCTAGTCTGAAATGAAGGAGAATGAAAAAGTGTTTCCACCAAATAGGCCATTTCTCAAGATTCAAGACACTGATTAGGTGCTTTCTAGCTGTGCATCTATAACAATAACTAATACTTATGTCGTACTTATTATGTGCCAGGCACTGTGCTCAATTCTTTATAGTTACTATCTCATTTGCTTTGATAACAACGCCCTAGGGCAGTGGTTCTCAACCTGTGGGTCGCGACCCCTTTGGAGTTGAATGGCCCTTTCACAGGGGTCACAGGGGTCACCTAAGACCTTCGGAAAACACATATTTCTGATGGAAACAATATCTCACATATTGGGATTATGTCACCTCATCACCTAAGAGATTAGTCAGTCCAATCCTCTCATTAATACAAATAAGGGAACTGTGGTTAAGTGACTGACCCAAGGTCATACAGGAAAGGTCATGCAGTGGGAGCTGTAGCTGGGACTTAAATTGATTTAAGTCTGACAGGCTTATTGGGAAGGCTTTAGCAGCTGAGGGGGATAGAAAATGCCTCCTGTTAATGCATAATGCGTCTAGTTCAAAATGTCCACTGGGCAAAGTCAGTGGTGCAGGACTATATCTCATGAGAAAGATTAGGGCTGGAGATAAAAATCTGGGAATCATCTGCATGGAGATAAATGAACCCAAAGGAGCTTATGAGATCATGACATGAGATAAGAGAAAAGAGGGTTCACGAGAGAGCTTTGGGCAACAACCACCACGAGTAAACCTGATTTGGCTGAAGATGGAGCATAGAAAGCTGAGGAAGGGCTAGAAAAGGTAGAGGGAGGACAAAGAAAGACAAAGAGTCACCACAGCCTAGAGGGGATGGGATGCTCAGGAGAAGAAAGTCATCAGTAGTATCAAATGCTTTAAGAGAGATCAAGAAGGATGAGTATTGAGAAAAGACCATTAGTATTAGTAATTTAAAAATAATAACTCACATTTACAGTATAGCATTTTTAGATTTGAAAAGTATCTTCCATTCATTATATCATTTGATCTTCATCATCAATAAACATTTTATTAAGGACCTACTATGTGCCAGGCACTGTCTTAAGCTGTAGGGATACAAGAGAGGGAAGACCATGCCTGTCCTCAAGAAGCTTACAATTTAATGGAAGTAGATGCAATTGCCCCGTTATACAAATAAAGACAAGGGTATGTTTGGACTCTACAACAGATTGTTAAATTTTCAATGTGGGCATCTGTACCTTGGAAATGATACAAATCAGGGTTTGATTTATTGTTTTGTTGATTTATAGAATTCAGCTGATGGAGAAAATGTTAATGATGCAGATTTAACTTAAAAATATTTTGTGTGTGTTGTGCAGCTGCAGGAGTGGGTTGTTAAATGTTTACCAGCACGTCAGGAGTTGAAGGTTATGAGGACAAGAGAGTAAGAGCTTGCCTACTGTCCTAAAGCCAGTAAGTGTCTGGGTTAATGACTCCCAATTCCAATTAGAGAGCGCAGCCACATGTCTTTAAATATGAATGAAACTAGATTTGTTTTAAGTTTTTCTTAATTCTAATTAATTTAGTAAATTTACTATGAGGGCAGTGGATAGCGTGATGGGCCTAGAGTCAGGAAAACTCATCTTTCTAAGTTCAAATCAACAATATCTTACATGAGGAGGTTCTGTTTTCAGAATTGTTTGCTCAGTGTAGAATGATTTGCTCACAACTCGAAATATATTTAGAGGGAACATCACCACTCTCCTTTGTGCCTTGTGGGTCTGCCTTTCTCCACCGTCTGAACCCAGCTCTTTATGGACCACTATCATCTCTTAACCCGAGGCTGTTAGGGCTAGATTCTTTCTCTGCTTGTTCCCTTCTTCATGATCATAATCAAGCACATTCTTTCCAAAGGCTTCATCCCAATCAAAGATGCCCAGGCTGCTTCAGAAATGCACCATTCACTGTGAAGGGAAGAGGTGTGGAGGGTGGTGGGGGGGGAGGCACAATCTCTGATCTACAGCATACCTCGGATGAATGTATGTACTCGCACATCTCCCCTTATGGAGCGTGAGTGTGTGTGTGTGTGCACTTGGTGGCGCGTGCATGTGCAGGTACGTGCATCCAATGCTCACCCATGCGGAGCTGCTTCTGAAAGAAAGCTGGGCAAACACAGTCACATTTAACAACCTTGCAATCAGCAGCTCAGCATGCATGTGAATGTGGTCACATGCAGTCATGAGAAGTCACGGGCTTCTTAGTACATTTACTGTGTATGCAGTCATTAAGCCTTAGTGTTAGGGAGGCTGGGTCCCTCTCTATCTCCCCCCCCCCAGTTTTGAGAGGATTTCGACCTACACACACACACACATACAGACACACACACACACACACACACACACAGGTTCATGTCTGACTATGTAAGTGAATTGACACACGCCTCCAAGGCATTTAAACCCAGCTGTGCAGATGTGAAGGCAGGGGTCTGCGTCACAGAGCATTGGAAGGAGGCAGTGGCTTTAATTAGAAGCACGTTTTAGTTGACAGTTGCTTATTTTCTCTTTCCCTTTTGAAATGCCAGGCAGGTTCTAGCAGTGCCAGATTGACAGACGCCAGCTTGGGGGGAGGAGGGTGGGCATGAAAGGAGAGAATGGGGGGAGGCAAGGGGGAAGATTAGCATTCCTTTTCATAACTATAGATTTCGAATAGGTGCCTTGTGTCCAGCAGCACATATGCCCACATACAGAAATGATTGCAGCATCTCTTTTAAGCCTGCATTAGCCACAGTAAAAAAAAAAAAAATTAAAATAGACATTTACAAATAGCTTTTGTTTTTATAATCACCTACATTTTCTCTAGTATCCTTCCCTCTCTCTGAGTGCCATCCTTTAAAACAAAGAATTGTTTCAAAAGAAGAGAAAAAAGCATCAACATTGATCAGTACATTAAAAAAATTGGAGATTATATGCAGTGTTCCACACCATGGACCTTTCTCCTTGGGTTGGAGCCAGGGAAAGTGTCTTCTGTTATCTTTTTTTTTGAGGGGGGAAGGTAGGGCAATTGGGGTTAAGTGACTTGCCCAAGGTCACACAGCTAGTTTGTGTGTGTGTGTGTGTGTGTGTGTGTGTTAAGTGTCTGAGGCCGGATTTGAACTCAGGTCCTCCTGACTTCAGGGCTAATGCTCTATTCACTGCACCACCTAGCTGCCCCTCTTCTGTTATCTTGTCTGTGGGACCAAGCTTGTTCTTTATAATTTTGTATCTCATTTCTGATATTTTGATGGTTTTTGTTCTGTTCACCTACATTGTTGCAGTCATTATGTATGTTGTCTTTGTTGCTCTGTTTAATTCACTTTGCATCAGTTCGTGTAAGTCTTTCCATGCTTTTCTGTATTCATCAAACTTGTCATTTCTTATAATATAGTAATATTTCGCTACACCTTTGTCTTATAATTTGTTTAGCCATTCAGCCTAGATACAATTATTCAAGATCATTTCACTCTTTATTAGTAGGATGCTGGAGGTAGAAGCCTATATGTTCTGGTCATTACAGGTAGCCTGATAAACACTCCTTTGATTTTACAGAGATGTTAACTGACACTTCCCAAGGAAAATGAGGGAGAAACATATTCTTCTTTTATATTGGCTTGACTCCTTTCTTTCTTTCTTATGACTTTCTAATCTCCCATGAGAGATGAGGCTTTAACATTTCTGGAATCAGGGTCACAAAAGTCTGGCTTGCAACCATTTGTTCATCAAACCAACACTGAAGCTTCTAATCATTCTTGGAGTCCCCACCACCCCTCTTCTCCCACCTAACCATATGAGATTTCTCTAGTCCAGCAGGAAGCAGCACCTCTTCTTTGACCTAGCTGTGGCAATCTGAGAACTCATCAATTTGGAGTCATAGAGTATCTGTAAGATTTCTCTAGCAGGTGGATATGGGGAAGAAAGGCAGCACACAGTTCAGCACAAGCCAGCCATGTAATCAAGGAAGTGC
The DNA here is from genome assembly GCA_028646575.1 of Pseudocheirus occidentalis. Taxonomy (NCBI): domain Eukaryota; kingdom Metazoa; phylum Chordata; class Mammalia; order Diprotodontia; family Pseudocheiridae; genus Pseudocheirus; species Pseudocheirus occidentalis. Next base: position 44,855,459 of record CM053600.1, on the reverse strand, counting down.
CAATTGAGTGGAGCTGAGATACACCAGAAGGATGGTGGTGCAAGGAGAAAAGGGAAACCCTTCTTTTTTTTCCTTTTCTTTGGTGATAGCTGCATACTCTGATACCTATTGAACTCCCAATTGAAGTGGGACTAGTATTCACATGCAGAGGCTGGTTGTGAGAAGATAAATGGGCTATTAAATGTAAACTAATGACAATGGCTATCTTTGTCCACTAGTTAGTCCATTTACACAATGTAGGAAAAATTACTCTCACTGTATGTGTCCTCTATGGATCTTAACTTGAGGGTAGGGAGGGGCTTGTATTCCTTCTTTTCTTCCCTTGTTATCTCTTTCCTAATTCATGACACACATCTTCAGGAACTATCATGGCTTAAGCTAAGAATAACAACAACAACAAAATTTTAAAAAAGGAATTCATGCTCTTTACCTCCCATGTTGGTCAAGAAAACATGCTTCCATTCCCACTTCCTGAACTCAAAAAGAGATCTTAGAAACTTGGAGAAGATTAGCAAGTTTTCTGGTGTAATTCTGAAGGCTTTCCAACATGGAGTTTTCATCCTTTGTGACTTTCCATCTTGAATGACTTACATATAGTTTTATTGTAATATTTGGTGATTGGATTAATTTAGGTATTATTTGCCAAAATATTAGTGTAAAGAAGAGAGGACAGGATAGCATACACAGGTGCTCTATACCTGTGTCAAGGACAGTCATTGTGTGGCATAAGAGAAGGCAGGATAGATATCTCTAGCCTCTTCTTCCCTTGCCCTTTCTAATGGAGAAGTATATTTATCTCTTCCTTTAAATATTGATCATCTAGGTCCAGGACAGGATCTGGTTCAAGATTTCTTTGTCAATTTGGGGTGGGAAGTGAGACCCCAAGCTCTATATCCAAGGCTTGACTCTTTTCCCACCAAATACAGGTTCCACACTGAACATGCATAGTGAATAAGAAAGAAATCCATTTATCCAAAATAATAGCAAAGCAGAAATCAGAGGAGATAAGAGACAATATATTTTAAATCAAGACTATCCTCAAAAATCTGATTTCAAATGTTATACTGAGCCAAGTGGAAGCAGCACTGAATTTGGGGTCATAGGACTCAGGTTCAAGTCCCACCTACCATTTACTTCTCATGTGACCATGGAAACAGCAAGGTGTCACAGTGGAGGGAGTACTGGGCCTGGAGTCAGGAAGTCATTGTGCCATTTCAGCCATTGCCAACTCTTTATGACCCCTTTTGGGTTTTCTTTAGCAAAGACACTAGAGTGGTTAGCCATTGCCTTCTCTGGCTCATTTTACAGATGAGGAAACCGAGGCATTTGGGTTCTGTGACTTGCCCAGGGTCACACAGCTAACAAGTGTCTGAGACCAGATTTGGACTCAGGAAGATGAGCCTAGAACACTATTCATAGTCACTTTTCTCTGGACCTCAGTATTCTTGTCTGTAAAATAGGGGCCCTCTAAGGATGTTTCCAATCATAAATTTATGATCCTATTGTCTAAAACAACACCTTTAAATACATGTACTTAGAATATTTACAACCAATCCAAGAATAGAATGTTTTTCTCTTTTTTTGTGATGCATAACTCAAGCAGCATTTGATTGTATTAACTAACTTGTACTGCCCCTGCTCAGAAAATATCTAAAGGTTAATCCCGAAAATAACTGGGGAAAAAAATCTTATTGATATCAAGGAACATTCATAGTTGCCTTGAGTCCAATGGTGAATGTTTGCTTTATAAAACCTGCTGCTAGATCTTTCTAGCAGCTGAAAATGTGGACCCAAATTCACTGAGGAGTTCCGTAGATCCGACTGAATAAGTAAAAGAAGCAGTGTCTGCATTGCTATTGACAATTGTGCAGATAAATGAGGGATAATGCTGCCATGCGGTTTACGTAAAATGATTGTGAGAAAAGTTTGAGGAATCCATAGAAACACGCTCTTTTTACCTTTGTTATTTTTCCTTTGCGTTCTTCTCTGCATAATTTTAATGTTGTCATTTGCATATTGGCTGGATCACCCTAAGTACATATGGTATTTTGTAGAATTTTGCTCTCAAAGAAAACTCCTCTCCTGAATAATGTAATGGTTTGATCCAAACCACTCTGCAAATAAACTGAATCCCTAAAATGATATCTCTTTTCTAGTGAAAAAAATGTAGTGTTTAGAGCAGTAGCCTGAGTCAGGAAGACATGACTTCAAATCTGGCCATAGCTACTTATTAGCTGTTTGGTACTGGGTAAGACCTCTGTAGGTCTCAGTTTTCTCATTGTGAAATGGGAACAATCTTACTGAGTCACTGATTGATAATTCAATCTCTAACAAAGGCTGATCCATACTGTTGAGCTGTACGAAAGAGAACTGGATAACCTGTTTCTAATAACTTTGTTGTTCAGTCATTTAAGTTTGCATCCATCTCTCTGTGACCTCATTTGGGGCTTTCTTGGCAAAGATGCTGGAGTAGATTGCCATCTCCTTCTCCAGCTCACCTTCCAGGACTGTTGTAAGGATAAAAATGAGGCAATATTTTATAAACATTTTGCAAACCTTAAAGCACTGTGTAATTATTAACTGTTGTTTGTTGCTGTTGTTAAGATACTAATTAATGGTGCTGATCATAGACATTACTCAGGTTTCAGAAAAGTCAGATTTGGAGGAATGGGAGAGGGGACCTACAACTGATCATCATGCACCTAGGAATCTCATCATTGGGAAATCTCATCATCATGCAAAAGAAAATTAGCCTTACTACTCCCATCACATCAATATCCTTTACTCTTTTGACTGGAGAGCAGAGCCACGAGCTTCCAAAATATTTAAGGACAGGATCCAGGACAATAATCTCCTCTCCATCATATTCGTACTCCAGGGACCTTCCTCATTCCTTTTCAGCTGCTCTTTGTGTGTTGTCTTCCCCCATTAGATTGTAGGCTCCTTGAGGTCAGGGACTGTCTTTTCTATGTGTGTGTATTAGTATCCCTGGTACTTAGAATAGCTCCTGGCACATAGATCTTGCTTAACAAATTTTTATTGTTAACTGACTACACAAACACGGTCATTTTTAATCCTTGATTCACCCAAGATAAGGTGGAGAAGGAAAAATGGTCCAAAGCAATTAAAAAGTCTTGTATAGAATAAACCAAAACAATTCGTCCTTTACCTGGTCTTAGTTGCTTGTTAACCGTTTGGTACTGGGGAAGTCACTTAACCTCTACAGGTCTCAGCTTTCTCATTGTGAAATGGGAATAATTTTGCTGATCCATAATTAAATCTATAACAAGATTGGTCCATATTGTTGGGCTGCAGAAAAGAGAACTGGATAACCTATTTCTAATAACTTTGTTATTCACATGTGTCTGTCTCTTGTGATCCCATTTTGGGGTTTTCTCAGAAAAGATTTTCAATTTCCTTTTCCAGCTCATTTTACCTGAGGCAAACAGGGTTAATGACTTGCCCAGAGTCCCACAGCTAGTAAGGTCTGAGGCCTAATTTGAACTCAGGAAGATGAGGCTTTCTGATTCCAGGCCTGGCACTCTATCCACTGAGCCATCTAGCTGCCTCCTAGGTAAACAGAAATTAAGTGACTTCTTCAAGGTCACACAACTGCTAAGTATCTGAGGCTGAATTTGAACTCAGATCTTTGTCTCTAGACCCAGTGCTCTGTCCACTGAGCATCTAGCTGCTCCCATTTCTCATAACTGGAAGATCTCAAATATGAGACCTAAAGTATTTTTAGAAATATAGGCTTTTATGTGACAACAAATGTTGGTCATCCTGGAACATCTAATATGTTCCATCTTAGAACAAATGTAATAGCAGCAAGAGAAATAGGACCTCACACAACTTTAATTCAGTACATCAGGGGTGTGGGGGTTAGTGGGGGAGGAGATATAGTTGCTGACTTAAAAGAGAGAAGCTTATGGGATCATTGGAGCTGACAGAATTGTGAGATAATTCAGGGACATTGTAAGGCTCAAATGAGATAATGGATATAAAGAATTTTGCAAATCTTAAAGTGCCACATAAATGCCAGTTTTTATTATTATTGTTATTACCCTACAGTCAATGGGCCATCAGTCAGGTGGTGATTTCATTCTCTGAACCTTCTGTTGCATTTCTGGTTACCTTGAGCAACCTAGATAGAGCAATAGAGGTGTATGCTGGTAAATGTTTAACAACTGGGTGGGGTGGGGGTGGGGTGTGGATGTGAAATGGAGCACACAAAATTGTAAGTTTAGTCTGCATTATTAACACTTAGTTAAGTCTAGATAATTAAAAAAACAATAAATCATGCCCATATTTGTAATAATTGCCAATTTCTTAGTTGTAAATGTACTGAAAAATTTAACAATGGACTCTGGTTAGAGCTGGCTCCAGCACACCCCTGATATAATTATTGAACCTAGATGAAATCATATCTGCCTCATGGTTCTGTTCAGAAAAGTGTCCAGGAAGATACTTGAGACAGTATGAAAAAATAATTTAATCATAATTTTACATTTTTTCATATTGAATCTCATGTAACTTCTGTCCCAAAGCCCATTGATATGTGTGTCTCGCCTTATTGTTGGAGATGAACATCCTGCCCTGCATGAAGGGCAGGGCAGAGTTGGAGAGAGCCCCAGCCTTTCCTGGCCCCCTTGGAATCTCCATGACTCTTCAGGGACTTTTGGGGCTCATCAACCTTTGAGTCAAATAACTTCAGGCACTTCGGGTTACAGCTTTGAGACAGAAAATGAACAAGGTCAACCCCACTTCAGGTTACTGAAGGAGAGGACTCTGGGAAGACATGAGAAGAGCTGGCAATTTCATCATGTTCTTATTCCCACTTGCTACTTAGGAGACTCCAGGGAGTTTCCCTTGGATGAGATCCAGGATTCTCTCTCTTGATTGAGCTACCTCATTCCCAATGGAAGAGCTCCTTCACTCTGTTACCTGGTATATCTTGTCCTATGCATATTTTCTCTGATTTCTGTTTTGGCATGATTCAGACAAATAGATTTCTTTCCTTCACTATGTGTGTTCATTGTGGAACCAGTATTTAGTGAGAAGGGGCTCAAGTCTTGGGTATAAAGCTTGGGATCCTGTTTCTCCTCTCCCTCAACTAATAAAACAATTCAAAATTAGCTTGAACCTGATCAAATCCTCTGGACAAGCAATATTTAAGGCAGCAGATAGACATACTTCTAACCTGGTACTCCCTTTTTTAAGCCCCAACTTTCTGCTTCCATTCCTGGCAGGAATGAAGGCCTCCTCCCTTGGAAAAGGGGATGAGGAGAGAAGAATAGAGATGTGTATGCTGCCTCTCTTCATGACACACAATGACAACCCTCTCCTTGGGTGGGCTTCATTACACTTGGGGTCCTTCTCTCAGTACATGCCAACTTCATCTTGCCCCTCATGAAGGACAAGGCATTTATCTCCACCAGTGAGGAAAAAGTCCCATGCCAATGGGCTTTGGGACAGAGATCACACTTTTATATCATCCATTCCAATCTCCCACACAATTTGAGGGACTGACTAAAATTTTTATCAATAATTTAGGCCACATAGGTATAACTAGTATACTTATACAATTTGTGAATGACACAAAGCTAGAAGGGACAACAAACCGGATGGCAGAGTCAGGACTGATTAAAAAAAAAGACCATGACAGGCCTGAATCAAATAAAGTCAAATTAAATTAAATAGGAATAAAAGTAAAGTCTTACACTTAAGTTAAAAACATTAACTTCAGGAATACGATATGAGGAAACCAGTTAGAAAACATGCTGCCTAAAAAGGAGCCATTGATTTTAATAGGATGAAAATTCAATATGAGCCTACACTGCGTTATTGTCATCCAAAAGTTCCTACAATCTTAGAAGTTTAGATTAGAAGTGAAATTCTGAAACTAGGGAGCACTTCTGTTTCCTACTCTAGTCATGTTTTAGAAAAGACATCGCATAGGAGAACAAATGGAAGGCTGAGGGGTCTTGTTTATTCCATTAAAGCATTGGTAGAAGGAACTGGGAAAGGGAAGACTTACAGGGGACATGAAAACACAACCCTTTACCCACTGAAAGACAGTGATACGTAAGAAAAATTCAGGGTATGCTGTTTGATTCCAGAGAGCAGAACTACCACCAAAGGGGGCATTACAAACATTCATCTTGATATAAGGAAAATTTTCTAATGATTAAAACTATCCAGAAGTGTAATGGGGTAGCTCCAAAGGCATGTCCTTCACTTGTGCTCTTCAATCAACAACTCAGTGACTACTTTTTGGGTATATTGTTGAAAAGCTTCTTGAGTAAAGATACCCTCGTACAGGTATTCTATCAGTTGCTAAATCTCATGGATTCTAACTCCAGAAAATCTTTTGTATCCATCACCTTCTCTTTAGGTGAGAACACTAACACTCACTTTAGGTGAGAACATCAACATTTGCCATGTTGATGAAGATGGTGACTGTGAATTTTGACCAGAACATAAACAAAGATTCAAGGTTCAAGTTCAACTCTTGGAGGAGTGAGAGGTGAAAAAGAAAGGGTTCTAACAGAGCTTACTGCTGTAGGCCACAGCTTACATGGCCTGGCCACAGCTGGTTGTTCTTCAGTCAACTTACTACTCCACATTGTTTGCCTTGATACACTGAAATTTTCTTATGCCTCACTGTCTTTCAGTGGGTGAAGGGTTGTCCCTTCATGTCCCCTGTAAGTCTTCCCTTTCCCAGTTCCTTCTACCAATCCTTTAATGGAATAAATAAGACCCCTCAGCCTTCCATGTGCTCTCCTAAACGCTGTCTTTTCTAAAGCGTGACTAGGGTACAAAACAGAAGTGCTCTCTAGTCTCAAAATTTCACTGAAGCTTCTAAGATTGTAGGAACTTTGGGGCGACAATAACACAGTGTAGGCTCATATTGTATGTATTGTTAATGACTTAGGGTGTGGGGAGTGTTTAGGGAGGACTAGCACCTCTGGTGTGAGGGCTTGCCGAGTTCTTTTTAGGGATGCTCATCCCCCTTTGGTGTTCACTTTTCACCTAACTCTTGCCTGTGACTCTAAGAAGCCTATAGCATGCACACCTGGAAGATGGGCTGAACCAGGAAGAGGGTAACCAATGGACTTCAGTGACAAAGGGGTGTCTACCTCAAGCCTGTGAAGACTTCCCTCTGGTGGAATGGGCAGATGACAACAAATTGTTCCAATGGCTAGTAAGGCTTCTGAAGCAGGCACTATGCAGCACTTAGAGCTTAATCAGATATCAGACTCCAAGGTCATCCACTATATCCCAAATCATCCTGATTTTTGTCTTGCCACTGGACTTCAATGACTCTGGAAGAGAGTGAAGCTGATCACTTGCCCCTAACTCAAATCTAATTCACACACCAGTCAAGATATTACCCCATAATGTCATTGGTCTTCTTTTAAAATGAGGGATAAATAACAACAACATTATTATCTACCCACAGTTCAGCGAGAATAGACTCAAAGGTCAAAGAGCTGGATAGAATGCCAGCTTATTGCCCAGAGGGCACTTCCAAGTTCATACTGCTTTAGAAAGATGATAAAATGACACCTTTACCTCTTTTCTCCACCTAGTAATGGGACTTCTTAGCCTTGAAGGTGGTGGACACTGGTGTATAAGGAAAGGGTAAGGAAGATTTTATTATTTCTCTCTTGTCCATCTTAGTATAAGAGAACTTTGCCATCACAACAGGTGCAGGGGCTAATGAAAGAAAACTATTTACTGTGGGTAAAGTCTGATCTGATGATTTATCAGGGAATAGTGAGGCCTAATGATCAAGAATGAGAAGTAACTAAAACAAACAAAACAACATAAATTAATATATATATACATATGTATGTATATATATATATTTTTTTCTTGGAACTCTTTTCAAATGCATTTGAGACCATGAAAAACCCCAAGACTGTTAAACATATTTTAGCAAGTGTGAGCATACTATAATGTGCCTGATTTGTGAGGAAACATTTTTCCCTAAAAAACTGATAGCCCAACCAATTTATATGTCCCTATCCCACCAGTTGGTAGCTGCAATTTCTCATTAGCTGGTCAGTAGAAATGATTTAAGTATTTTTTGTTTGTTTTATTTTCTTCTAAAGAGAAGAGACTGGGGCAGGGGGTGGGGGTGCTGGTAGAGAGGGAAATGGGAGAAATGCACCTGAATCTTTGCTAGCCAACCTTCTCATTAATCACTGGCATCTTTCCTTTCTTAGCCTCAGCAGGACTGTGGACAGCACCACAGTGACTGGTAATGAAAGGCTTTAGAAACAGGAGCAATTCTGAAATACCCAAGAAGAAGAAATAGGGGAGAGAACAAGAAACAAAAAAAATTAGTTCAGGGGTATGACTGCTGTCCTTATTACCCCCTTTATCATCTGTAGATTCTGCTGTGCCATGCCATGTGACCGACCCTCCTGGTGGTGCTTCATCATCTTCCTTTTTTCAGACATTTTTGTTTCCCTACTGCTGCTTTGAACCACTCACTGCCATTCACTTTCTCCTTTTCATCTATTTTAAATAGTCAATGATGACAGGATTTGAAAGTTGGAGCTTTTTTTTTTTAACAGAAACCCTAACACCTTCCTATGGTACTCTGCACATCAACTAAGAGCCCCCAAATCTGGACCCCTTGAAGCTTCAGAAGCCTGGGAAAAGAAGTGGGGACTTTGGGTTCACTTCTCACTTTCCATTTCACTAGGGGAAACCTGCAGAGTGGTCTGGCTTCCTTTCCACCCTGCTGAAGTTGCTTCTGGGAAATTTTGTTAATTGTCTGAAGTTACTCAGCTTGGTTACTGGGTGGCCTGGGGCAGATGTGTTGTTTTCCTGTGGTTTTTAGAGTGGGAATATTTGAATATTTCCTCCCATCCCCCTGTACGAGTTTTATTGCCTTTGTTTCAAAAGCTGGTGGTAAAATTTACACATTTATTCCATTTAATTAACTTCCTCTTTTTTTTTTTAACAGAAGCAGATTGATTTTTACCCAAGGACACAAGAGCAGCCTCTCTGGCTTCTTTGCTGTGGGCAGATGAGTTTGTGGTGGGGGCTCTAGTCCAGCTTGGAAGGAAAGCAGACTTAGTGTACATAGGAATGATGATGGAACAGCCCTGCCAGGCTTGATGGCTGCTTAGGGAGAGATAACCAAAGAGTGGGTATTTTGGACTAATTTGAATAATGCTTTGCATAAATTCCAGCTGCTGGCCATATGTCCCATCCTTGTCGAGTGGATGATGTGTTCCTTTCTGGCTTCAGTTTGCTTCCCTGGAAATCATTACTGACCAAGCCTCAGCCTCAGTGCTAAGAGGTGGAAAGTATGCTGTGATGTGAAGTCTGGCACCGACAGCCAGAGCTGAAGGAAGCCATTTACCTATATAAGCACATTCAAAGTTGGGCTCCTTCTCTGGAAGCTTTGAAGACAGCATTTGGATTCTTTTACCCTTTGCCTATTTCTGTAGAATGTAAGTTCCTTGAGGCTAGGAACTATTCATTTTTGTCTTTGTATTCCCAGAACCTAGCATAATGCCTAACATATCCAATAAAAGCTTGTCACACAGTTGATTGATTTGTTCGGGATCTCAAAGTATTTCAAATTATTCAGGATCTCAAATTATTTTGTTGGTTCCTGCCGGCCTTCCATGAAGTGGAATAAAAGTTGGATTAACTCACAGAATGCTATATCACAAGACTTTTATGTAAGGAAAGTACTTCGTAACCCCCATAGAGTCACATAAATACAAATATCTCAGGAAACAAATTTATATACATATATATATAAACTTTGGGAAAATTGAGGGGCTTAAAAGTTCAGAGCTTTCAATATTAAATAAGCAGTTATTAATTTTCTGCTATATGATAGGTATCGTACTAACCATTAGGACACAGACATAAAAATTAAACATGCACTGTCCTCAAAGAGATTGTGTTTTATTGTAACATGCCAACATGTAAACATGAAAAAATAAGAAAAAAATACATCTAATCCTATCATCTCCTCATTTTCCAGAGGAGGCAACTGTGGATTGGAAAGAGGAAGGCCTTGCCAAGGTCAAATTGCCAATAATTAGCAAAAAGGAAACTCAAAACTAATCTTCTAATTCTAAGGTCAGCATTACTACACATTGACTCCCAGGGTCCCTCTAGTTCTAGTGTAATTCATTATATTTTACTCTAGTAGAAGTTTGCAAGTGTGAGAGACTGGTTCCTGAGGACTAAGTGAGCTATCCAAGAAGAGGTGTGTCATCAGAATTGTTTTTGTCACAATAGCCCATGAAACAACAACAACAAATGTTCTTCAGTCCTACGTGGCCCCCTTCCCTTTCTGTAGCAATGGTGACAGAATGGTTGAATAAAGGAGAAAGGGTGCCAAGAATCGCACAGTTTTCAGATAGTCAATAAATTTTAATTGGACTGTTGGTACTCTAAAGGTGAGGTCGTTGACAAATGACCAAATGGACGTATTGCTGAATGAGTCAATTTATATCAATCTTGTTATTTTTGCTGAAAATGACACCAAAAGAAAGGAGGAAGATGCAGGGAAATGGAAGGATGGCTTATGAGTACTTTTTGGAGAAGCAAAGAAAGAAAAGTGTTAGTGGTATTTTGTTTTGGTCATATGCACAAAGGCAAGGAGAAATATTATTTTACAGAATCATTTGTGATGTATTTCAGTAATCATGATAAATATTTGCAAAACAGACACTGTGAAAATAGTAGCAACTTTTGCACCAACACTTGTTGCTAAGGTTGATGTGATAGAAAAATTCTACAAAGAACTTGATAAAATCATACGAATTAAATAAAAATACTTTGATACTTCACTTCATTGAAAAGGTGAGGAATACATGAGAAACATGATTCAGTAAGAAGGAATAAGAGGTGATAAAACTTGTAGATTGTACAGAAGTCTCACACATCCGTAACTTGAACACTTTCTTTGAAAAAAAAAAAAGATTGGTGGATACACAATACAGTGAATACCAAATAGCACCAAAAAGAATAAAGCAGATTATGCATTTTTGCAGGGGGGAAGGTAGGACAATTGGGGTTAAGTAACTTGCCCAAGGTCACATGGCTGGTTTTGTGTTAAGTGTCTGAGGCTGGATTTGAACTCAGGTCCTCCTGACTTAAGGGCTGCTGCTCTAGTCACCTAGCCACCCTAAGAAGATTATATTTCAACAGAGAGGAAAAGACATTTTGATGTGGTAGTAATCCTTGAGTCAACTCTCTGTGTAAAGTCAGACCATCAACTCATTAGAACTAAGAAAAGAATTAGTAACAAAACCAGAAAAAAGTAGTAATAATGAGAAAAAGATATGGAATAGAGTTGAAACACATTTAAACTTGAATTATTTAAGCAAGTAATTGAAACAAAAAAATGAAAAATGGAAGACAGAAATGATATAGACTATAGACACTGACTACAATAATTTTATCTAGAAGTTAAAACTAATAAATTAATATCATAACTAGGAGACTAAAAATGCACAGAAAACTACTGCTTGCCGAGCAGTGAGAGAGAACTGCCAAAGTTAGAATGTAAGCTTCTTTGTAAAATCTTAAAAAGAAGGGTGACATATAACTATATAACAAGTACGATCTTATAAAACAGAGAGAAGCAATGGGAGGTGAAACCATTTTAAACAAAACTTGAAAAGATAGCCAGATAAACGAAATCATTCCAAGGGATTTTAAAGCTGAAAATGGGAGTACTATTAATGGGAGGAAAATGGAGGCTTAGGAAATATCATTATAACAACCTGTTTTCTCCATCCAAGAGAATGGACAACTTTTGGACTCCCACATCATAGTCCCTGATATGCTTATAGAGCAGTGGTTCTCAACCTGTGGGTTGTGACCCCTTTGGGGTCAAACACCCTCTCACGGGATCACAGGGGTCACCTAAGACCATGGGAAAACACATATTTCTGATGGTCTTAGGAACCAAGAAATCGCTCCTCTATCCATCTGCAGGCAGGTCCATCCACATGCAGACACACCCACATACAACTATTAAAGGGTCACGGCATTAGAAAGGTTGAGAACCACTGTTATAAAGGATGGTAGAAATGGTACCAAAGGAGAAAATAAAAGGTAGAAAAGCACCTGGACTGGACCAAGTCTATGCAGATGAGATCTATGCTGGAGACAACAGAATTGTGAGTCTGACAAGGGATCACTATGCAAGGCATCTGAAGGAAGCAAGATACCAGAGGTATGGATATATCTCAGACCATATTAAAACTTAACAACATCAGAAAAAAAGGTGACAGACTATCAGTAACTGTTGACCTATATACCTCCTCTCTTATCTACACAAAATCTTTCTGAATATCCTTGATACATGAATTGGGAACATCCTCTGCAAGTATATTGGTAAGGAATTAGCAATCTTTTGAAAGCAATATAAAATGATGGTTTGTATCTTTACCATTTCACAATTACCTCTAAAAGATGTTAAAAATATAAGATCTCATTATATTTATTGTTTGTTGGTTATGAAAAAAGCTTTGCCTCCACTGAGGATAAAGTAATGTCACCTTACATCAGGATTGTTGGAGATTCCTCTCAATATATAACTGTAGAAATAACCCTGTCCAGAAACCTTTTGGCAACAAACATCAGATGAGACGTAAAACGGAGGCATATGCTCACCGAAGATGATTGATGCTGTGCTGAAGGAGATCCAGGGCAGCATCCAGGTTGAGGAGAATTCCCTGTGGAGGGTGAGGTCCCCCCAGATGTTCCTGTTTGCAGATAAGATTATGCTAATCATATCAAGCCCCAGACAATCGCAGAAAGAGTCTCTGAGTAAAAAAATCTGTAATCAAAGGAATTTTTCCCAACACAGACAAGACTAAGTAGAGGAAGAGAGTCTATTGCCTAGATGTCATTATGCATTTAGATGGACAACCCATGGTACCTGTCCATCAATAAAGATATCTAAGACAGAATGAATTGTTCACTGAATTGGGCCCAGAACTGAATGGCAGGACAATAGCATGCTGGACTGCCTTTAGAAAATTTCAAAATGCATTGATAATCGGCTTCATTGAAAAGGTGATTCTATTCCGTGAACTCCCCCCATAACCACCTCAGATACCTATAAAATATGACTCTAAACAAACTTTAGAGCTCCAGAACCCTCAATGTGACAGAGAAACAAAGTTCCCACTGAAGGCAGCCTGACAGGCTGATGGGAAGGGGTTCATCTCAGCGTGCTGGGAACTGAGACTAGCACCACATGAAACCGCAGCTTTAGCCCCAGGGTAGCCAGGACAAGCCGTGCCTGGAGCTTTCAGAAGAGCAGATGACTGGCAGCTGTGGCTGATTCAAGGATTATCAACCCATAAGAGCCAAGGACAAAATGAAAGGTCAGTGGAACTCGGCTAAGTTTGGGGGAGATGGTCCAGCCATCTGCCCCCCAGAGCTAGAAGTGGCTGAAGTGGTGGCCCTGTAGCCACTTCCACATGGCTGCTTCAGAGCTCCTGGCTTGCAGATTACAGGGGGGCCAAGCAATCATTTAAAGGCTAAATGCCCTTACCTTCCTAGATCGAGATCATGGTCTTGAGTGGTGAACCTGAGGTGTGTACCAGTGAGCCAAAGCTGGTGGGGGCTGCAGAAACAGTGGCCTCCTAATAACTCCAGGAGCTGCAAAACCCCAGCAATTTGGGACAAAGCTTTCCCCTCTGAAAGCAGAGTTCTACAGATCCCAAAAGTTGAGTAATTGACTGGCAACATGAGCAGGAAAAGGAAGCAAAGCAAGCTCAGCAATCCAACTTTAGATTCCTTTTTTGAGGACAAAAAGGATCAAAGTATGGAATGGGAGGAAGATAACACAGTCACAACTTCTGCACCAAAAGCTGCCAAGAAAAATGTAAATTGGCTACAGGCCATAGAGGAGCTTAAGAAATATTTTGAAAACCAAATAAGAGAAGTAGAAGAAAAATTGGGACGAGAAATGACAATGATGCCAGAAAATCATGAAAATCACTTAACACAAAAAAACTAGCCATGTGACCTTGGACAAGTCGTTTAACTCCAGTTGCCCTGCCTTCCTCCCTCCAAAAAGCAAAGCAAAGAAAAAGAAAGTCATCCCAGAAATTTTATCTTTTGCAATTAGCTGTGTCTTGGTTGGTGGTTTCAGGGAACATTTCCTGAGTAAGCAAGCTAGGGAAAAGGGAGTGGCACTTCAAATGCCAATTATGTCTCTAGCTCCCAAGACACTCTTTGAGAAGAGGAAATTAGTGAGAGCAAATCCATAGCAACCTATTGCTGATTGCCGAAATACAACAATTGGCTGCTCTTGGATAAACTCAAAGTTATTTTGTGAAGGATATTTCCAAATGAAAATACTAGGATTGAGAGACCTCTTCTGAATTGGGAAAACTGGGTTTCATGTTCTTTTTCTGACCCATATTATAGCTACATCATCCTGGTCTAGTCACATAACCTTGGATGACTTCCTAATACTGTAAATTGCAGACAGTTGCCAGTCTGCATTGACAGAAGGAATTTCCCCCACTAGGAATTCCCTTCATAAATGAAATAATAGGTCAGGAATTCCCGCCCCCCCAAAAAATTCACAATATTTTCATAGCTAGGAACCAAAATTAACCTACAAAAGAATCTTTGACAAGGTCCAAGGATGAAAGAATTAAGAAACACTTTAGAAATGGATAATCACTGACTACCTAGTCCAACTTCCATATTTTTGAGATGAAGAAACAGAATCCAAGAGTTGTGACTTGTCTAGGAAGATATAGATATGCAGATACAGGGACACAGCCAGGACTGAAACTCAGCACTTCTGATACCCAGTCAAGCCCTCCTTCAGCTTCAATGGATAGGCCTCCCCAACTTATACAAATTCTAGTTTGGGTTATTATGACCCGTTGTCTTCCCTCTTTCCCTTCCAAACGATGTATTCAGAAACTGAATAAATCAGTGTAAGCTCATATGAAAGACAAAACCGGAGACTGTTCTAAAACAATTGACTAAAAGTAGCTAAGGATAGCAGTCATAATTGATCCTGGTTGTGCTAGGCTCCTGGCTCTTTAAAAGGAAGTCTACCATAGTAAAAAAAAATACCATGGCTTGGGTTAGAAGACCCAGGTTTGAATCTCAGCTATGCTACTTCCTTCTGTGACCTTTGACAAGTCATGTCATCACTTTGGGATTCAGTGTCCTCATTTGTAAAAGAAAATGGTCTCCTTAGACAACCTCTGAGGTGTCTTCCAACCTTACACTGTTACTATACCCTATGAAAAATGGTGCGAGGGTAAAATAATACTCTGATGCCTCACAGAAACAGGTAGGTGATCCTCAGTTTTCAAGCTGTGGTGGGGCTTACCAAACAGAATAGTCTTCAAAAATGGGTACGATGATAGACTACATGACTATATTCCAAGGCCTAGCCTCATTAAATTAGGGGAGACACTTCACTGGGCTGCAGTGTCTTTTAGCCTCAAGAACTCATGATCTTAAGAAGTAGAGAGGTTCTGACCTGTCCTTGGAGGCAGAATCTTTGGTCCTTGGAGGTGTAGAAGAAACATGAAATATAGTAACTGATGGGAAACCAGAATTGCAAGAGTTTAATTTGGATTGGCTTGTATAGAAAAAAGAGGCCAACTGTAAGGTTTAAAGTGCTGTATAAATGTAATCTATTATTATTATTATTGTCACAGACTGTGAAAACCTAATCACCCATGCAGTTTTCATTTTCAAAATTAAAACAAGCATGGGAGAAATTGAAGAAAAGGGAGATAATTTTTTTAAACAAATCTCATTTCTTAAAAAATGACAATGAGAAGGACAGATGAGAAGCTGAGGAAGGGGAAGCCTTCAAGGTCACAGTCAAGGAGAAAGGCCTGGGCTGATGATGAGAAGGATGAATAGACAACAGGTGAATGCATTATTTAGTGTGTTCCACATTGAGAAGCCAAGAATTGTTCTCTTGTACCAGTAGATTTGATGTATCAGGCTTCCTGTCTCCTAGGAGGACACCCTCAGTCTCTACAAGTGTACGTAGAAACACAGAAACATGGTTGTCTAGGTGACTGTCAAAAAAGAAGTCGGAGATGAAGGATAAAAAGGCCTTTACTAATGGGGCCCGCAAGTCATTATGTAACTGAAGGCTTGAGCTGCTATATTATCCTTAAAGAATCATTTCAGGTTTGTTTGTTTTTTTGGTCTCGTTTTCCTTGATCTACGTCAGTGAATTCAAAGTATTTCTACAGAGAAAATAAATGGGACTTTTCATAGCTGCTGTATATGGTGCTTTGAATCTTTTCTTATTTAGCTACAAATATTTTTATGCTAAGCCTACAACAGCAAGAACCTCAAATCAGTCCCCAGGAGCCCAGAAGAGTGAAAATAAGTTGGAGAAGAAGAGGGAGAGGAATCAGCATCTCCATTCTCTCTCCCATGTCTCTGCTGACTTGTTTTGTAGGACAGGGGTGTGGTGGTAAATGTTTAACAACCAGGTCTCTGAGGGAAAAAATGTGCTCTCATCATACTTTTACATTTAATATACATTATTAACATTTTCTCCATTTCTTTTTTTAAAAAATCTAACAATCAACAAATGATGAACCCAACCTTGATTTGTAGCATTTGTCAGTTTTCAAGATATAAATGTTCCTGCTGAAAAGTTAACAATCAGGTCTGGTGAGCTAGCTAGTCTGAGTTGGCTCTGGTGCTCCATTGATCTTAGGTAATTTGGATATGGTTGTGGGGTGGCTAGGTCGTGCAGTGAATAGAGTACCTGGCTTGGAGTCAGGAAGTCTCATCTTCCCGAGTTCAAATCTTTTAGACACTTACTAGCTGTGTGAGACTCTGGGTAAGTGATTCAATCTTGTCTGCCTCAGTTCCCTCACCTGTAAAATGAGCTGGAGAAGGAAATGGCAGTATTTTTGCCAAGAAAACCCTAAATGGGGTCATAAGGAGTCAGATATAATTGAAGTGACTGACTAAATGGTCATAATAGTAGCAACCGCAGCGGCAGTAGTGGTGATATCAATGGTCACGGCAATGACAGTAGTAATTGCAAATTCTAATATTCCCCAAACTAAGTGAAAGAAAATGTTTCAAAATATAGAGAGAGACCTAATGGAAGAGATCAGAACTATGTGGGAATGTGGGAACATGACAATACCCACATACACATACATATATACAGACAGATTTTATATGTATGTGTGTGTTATTATTATTACTATTATTACAATTATACTCCCCATCATCCTGCCAGCTCCTGGAGTTGTCCCAGAGACACATTCTGTGAGTATGAAAGTTTTTTTTCTGTGTTCCTTCATTAAACCACATTATCTCTCTATGCCAAATTCTTTCCATTATACAATTTCCTTGGTTGCGTAGGTTCCAAACTACCTAATTTGGAAATGCCTTCTGATGCAAACCAGCAATTCATGTGCAACAAGAATTGTCTGGGGACATTCTTAAATAGCTTACCCATCCATGGTCACAAAGCTATTTTGGACCAGTGGTGGGATTTGAATCCAGGCTTTCTCATCTCCAAGGCCAGCTCTCTATCAACTACACTACATTGTTGCTGCTCAATGTAAAATGAGAAAAATTTTATTCTTCTTGTGAGTGTTGGACCAATGGTAATAAATTCATTGGATAAGATTACCAAATTTAGAGGATTAGTTATAGTGGTCGCAAGGAGAAAAGAAAAACACACCTCTTATACTATCGTAGTATTCTAAGACTCAGAATTGAAAAGGATCTTTGGAATTACCTAGAGCAGAGATTCTTAACATGTTATTCATGAACTTGGTTTTTTTTTAGTATTATGATAACTGTATTTCAATATGTCTGGTTTCCATTGTAATCCTGTGTATTTTATCTTATGCATTTAAAAGTATTATTCTGAAAAGGGCTCCATAGGCTTCAGCAGACTGCGAAAGGGGTCCAAGACACACACAAAAAAAGTTAAGAATCTCTGACCTAGATCAACTCTTTCATTTTTCCTTTTTTGGGGGTTGGGGGGAGTAAGGCAGGGCAAATGGGGTTAAGTGACTTGCCCAAGGTCACATGGCTAGTTTTGTGTTAAGTGTCTGAGGCTGGATTTGAACTCGGATCCTCCTGACTTGAGAGTTGGTGCTCTATTCACTGTGCCACCTAGCTGCCCCTAACCCTTTCATTTTTCATATGAGAAAGTGAGGCCCAATAAATTGAGTGAAGAGAATGAATCTACTTTGATCCTATCCAAAAGCAAATGTTGAGGAAGAGTTCAAGACACTTGAGTTAGTTGGAATATAGAGACACAGCAATGTGAAATTGTATTTAAGAAGAGAGTTTCTTAAAGAAGGCAGAAGGCAGCGTGGTGTGTTAGAAAGTTCATAGGATTTATAGTTTGAAGATATCAATTCTGTTTAAGGAAAAAAAATTCTACACATTTCAGCTATTCTTTTTTTTTTTTTTGCTTTTTTTTTTGAGGGCAGTTGGGGTAAAGTGACTTGCCCAAGGTCACACGGCTAGTTTTTTTTTGTGTGTGTGTGTGTGTGTGTTAAGTGTCTGAGGCTGGATTTGAACTCAGGTACTCCTGACTCCAGGGCCGGTGCTCTATTCACTGTACCACCTAGCCGCCCCCAATTTCAGATATTCTTAAAACGGAATAGTCTACTCCAGAAAGTAATGAGACATTCATCACTAGAGGTATTTGAGAAGAGAGCAGGTGGACTGTATTTGAGAAGTGATCCTGGATGCCACAAAATGTATTCCTATATCAGAAGGATGATTTAACTTCTATGGTTCCTTCCAAACCTATAATCCTGTTGTACTGGGGCATCTTTATAATGCAAGTCTTTCCTTGAATGTACCACAAAACTCCTAACCTGATGCTGCATTATCATGTGCAGGTCAATCCTGTCAAGTTCTTCCTCTCATGGAGGTTCTGTTTCTTTATGAGATGTTGGCACTTAGACTTTAATTATCTTTCTGGTTGTCTTTTTACTTATGCTCATTGTGAACTGATATAATTACGTGTGGTATGAAATGTTTTCTGTTGGTGGTGGTGGTGGTGGTGTTGACTTTGGAGGCAGAATAAAATCAACTCTGCTCACTCCTTTACTCTTTTTTCCAAGTGAAATCTAGGACCTGTCATTTTATTTAGCTGTAACGTATTCATGACATCTTTTTAGCAAGAGTATCAATTGTAAATATATTCTATTTCTCTTGTTAGGGCATTATTTTTAAAATATCTATAGCTTGTGTTTTATTGTTGTAATTTGTTTTTACATTACAAACATTTGCATATTACTCTTTGTGAGAGATTTCTTGTAAATAAAGTAAAACAGCTAAGTAAAGCTAATATTCATAGTGACCTCATCTGAAAGTTCGGACAACATTCCATCTCTATAGCATCTCTGCCACCTTTTTTATTAAAAAAACAAAATAAAACACTTCTTTTCCATCCTATCCTACCCACTACTCTACTGGAGGGGGGAAAAAATGAAGAAAAGGAAAAACACACTCCAAACTTCTTATAACAGCTATTCATGGTTAAACAAAACAAAATTGGTGGGGTATCAACTTTCTGATTGTTGAGCAAAGATTTCATATTTATAGCCCAAAAGTTAAATTAATTTTTGTCGATGACTGGAAAAACTCAATAATTCCTAGTGGCCTCTCCCCACTTTCCTTTCCTTTCTCCATTTTTTACCTTCTTCATTGTATAATTAGAAGGCAAACACTGCCTATGTACATCTGCCAAATAGATATCACAGAGCAAAGCAGGCACCTTGTAGGAAGAAAGATACTAAAACCATGGACAAGTAATTCATAGGGAAAAGTTAGAAATAAAATAAGGTCCTCATTTCCCACCCTGCTGCACTCATTTTATATGTTTTTGACTTCTCCACTATGACCCCAGGAGCCTCATCTTTGGAAAAACTCATTATTATGCAAGATTCAATTAGCCTTGACAGTCACACTTCATCAGTATCCTTTGTCCCTCCCCTTCTTTCAGCATGTGTGTTTGTGTGTATGTGTTGTCTTCTTCCCCATTAGACTGTAAACTCCTTGAGGGCGGAGAATGTCTTTCTTTTTCCTGTTTGTATCCTCAGCACTTAGCACAGTACCTTGCAGTAAATTGTATCAACTATAGACTGTTGGGCGTGGTCCTTGTCATCTATATACAAATACTGAATGATTGGCAGAGTGGAGCTCATGCTCATCACATGGCCCTGGAAGGGCATCATTATTCAAAAGGAATAGAATAGATGAAAGGAAGTGGAGTAGAATTATCTATTAAGAAGGTTCCCTTCTGGGGAAAATGTAGCAACTGAATGGGTTGGAGGGCATTTGGATAAAGATGAATGGGAAGTATTATTATTGTAGGACTATGCTACAGACCGCTTGTCTCAAAGGAGGAAATAGATGTGTAGACTGGGAAACACCACAGACCTGATACTGTCGTATGATGAAGGAGAGATGGGAGATTTCAACTGCATGGATACATACTACATTTCTCTTGCTGCTTAATGAAAAAATATTAGTAAAATGAAAGAAGCTTCTTTTTTGTACTGAATGCTAATCAACAAGGAGGAGCTAATTGCCAAAGTAGAAGTAATAGAAACTTAAGGAAAAATGATTATATCCCAGAGTTCGTGACAGAAGGAGAGGAAAAGTGAATTTTAACTACAAGTAGCATTCATCTTGTTGTTCGATCGTTCAGTCACATCTGACTGTGACCCCCATGGACCATAGTATACTGTTCATGCAGCGGTTCTCAACCTATGGGTTATGTTCAATTTGTAACAATGAAAATACATCCTGCATATCAGATAGATACATAACAGTAGCAAAATTACGGTTATGAAGTAGCAACGAAAATAATTTTATGGTTGGGGGTCACCACAACACGAGGAACCATTGTATTAAAGGGTCGTGGCATTAGGAAGGTTGAGAACTACTGGTTGATGGGGTTTTCTTGGCAAAGATACTAGTGTGGTTTGTCATTTCCTTCTCCAATAGATTAAGGCAAACTAAGTAAATTGCCCAGGATCACACATTTAGTATGTGTCTGAGGCTGAATTTGAACTCAAGTCTTCCTGAATTGAGGTGCAGCTTTCATCTTAAGTGCTCAGCTTGGGAAGTATTAGGAACTTTATGGAACTGGAGGATGAGGTATGGCTCCTTCTGCTCTCTATAACTCTTCCTCCTCCATTTTCCTTTCCTCCCTCTAATCTGATATCCTCTCTTTCAGTCTTTTTTCCATTTATTAAGGCAATATAAGCATGCCAACTAAATGTCATAATGTTGATAAAAACCATATTGGCAAAGAATTGAATCTCTATGCATTATTGGTGTTTCCATAAGGGAGAAAGAAGACTTTCATTGCCAGATTTATCTATCAGGAAATAAGATATCTTTAAATAAGAACAATAAAGGGAGTTATTGTTCCATTTTAGAGCTTTTTTTCCTTCTTTCTTTTTGAAGGTGGTCCTTTCATTCTTTATTATTTGTGTAGTCATCTTGGCCAAGTGGGCTGCCCATGGATAAAGGGGAGGGTGGAACTTAGTTTAAATATAGGTCTAAAGAAAGGAGTTCTCCTGGGGAATTGCTAAATGAGTGATGATTGAGAGAAGAATCAGGACAGGGGCAATTCACTTTAATTAGATTAGTCATTAGGATTTTGAATTGAAATAGAATAAACAAAGACCATTTCCTTGTTAAGAGTTAATTGTGAATCACATTCACCAAAGTCCTCATTCATTTGAAGGCAGAATTATTTTTATATTAATCTTTGATGGGGGAGCAGAGGGGTGGAATATTTGGTTTAATGGTTTGGCTTTTAACACCAAACAGATGCATGCCATTCATTCAATAAGAATTTATAAAGTATCCTCTGTGCCCTAGAAGTGACTTTTTCTTGTCCTGAATCATATTTCCTGCAAAATGACTGGTAATCTCCAATAGAACATGGAGGAGACCATTATCCTATGCCTTCTGTAGCATCCCCACTGTCCCATTGGTTCAGCACAAAAGTCGGATTTAAAACAATCAATCAATTAAGCAATAAATATTTATTAAGCACCTACTTTGTGCCAGACTACTAAGGTCTGGACAAGAGAAAAAGAGAACCTTTTTTGGTGGAGATGAATGTTCAAAGTTTATTTTAACTCTTCAGTTTGTTCTGGTATATAAAATGTGAGATGGCAGGGAGTACAAAGGCTTATTTTCTCCTTCCTCAATGTTGGCTCAGATTTTTCTCAAGCCTAACTGTTATCTTCTGTTTTCTTCTTGTTAAGCTTGCCTTCATGATTCATTGAGAGAAAATTTTGTTCAACAGTGATTCTTTGAGGGAAACAAGAGTTTTCTACAACAATATTTTATTCAATTCAATGTATAAGATTCAAACCAATAATTAAGTTTCTCTTGCAACAAATATATCTTTATCATCTAAAGAGTCTTAAGTACTGATCATAATGAATTTTAAATTTGTTCCAGTGTACAACACCAACAAATTCAAAGCATTTAAGTCAAGATCCAACATCAAGACCACCTTCTTATTTGTTGTAATGTCTGCTTCTGACCTTAAAAAACTTGATTTATTTGAATTTTAATTCCAGGGGGCAGTAACCTTTGAGGTCTGCCTAGTATTCCAACTTAATAAATGCAATTTGTCCTCCTAGAAACTGATAACAATCTTTCTCAGAATGTAAGACTAAATCAGTCTGCAAATACAGCAAAACCTAACTAATGTGGATTGATTGAAGGGGAAAGGGAAAAAGTAAGGGGAAGGAGAAGGCTAATGGAGGCTAGTTTGAATTACTGAGGAGTGTGACATAGCTTAAATATAAGACATTGTGGCTTCATGTGATTTAGACATGGAAGGGACTGCTGTTTGACATGGATGGTTTGATGATAATGGACTATGACAATGAGAGAAAGCAAAACTACGTAGTTCTTACTTTATCTTTGTTTTATCTTATAAAGAGGCAGAGGGAGGGTAAAGCAAAAACACTCATGAATCCAGGAATTCTCTCTAGCTTGTTCCCTCATGCCTAGAATGCCCTTCCTCAAGATCTCTGCTTCATTCAAGTCCCAACTAAAATTCCACCTTCCACAGGAAGGTTTCCCAACCCCTTTTTATTCTGGTGCCTTTCCTCTATTAATTATTTCCGATTTATCCTGACTTGTTTGTGCATATTTACTCATATGTAGTCTCCCTCATTAGATTGTGATTTCCTTGAGGGCAGAAGATTATTGTCATAATCTTCTTTATCTCCTCCTCCTCCTCCTCCTCTTCTTTTTCTTCTTCCTTCTCCTTTTCTTTCTCCTCCTCCTCCTCCTTCTTCTTTTCCTTCTCCTCCTCCTCCTCCTCCTCCTCCTTCTC
>CM053600.1:44808382-44831585 GCA_028646575.1 Pseudocheirus occidentalis | reverse complement strand
AAGGAAGGAAGGAAGGATGGAAGGAAGGATGGAAGGAAGGATGGAAGGAAGGAAGGAAGAATAGAATGAAAGAAGAATAGAACAAAGGAAGAATGGAAGGAAGAATAGAAGGAAGGAAGGAATAATGGAAGGAAGGAAAAAAGGAAAGAAGAAAGAATAGAAGGAAGGAAAGAAGAATGGAAGGAAGAATAGAAGGAAGGAAGGAAGGAAGAATGGAAGAAAGGAAGAATAGCAGGAAGGAAGGAAGGAAGAATGGAAGGATGGAAGGAAGGAAGAATAGAAGGAAACAAGGAAGGAAGAATGGAAGGAAGAATAGAAGGAAAGAAGGATGGAAGGAAAGAAGGAAGAATAGGAGGAAGGAAGGAAGAATGGAAGGAAGGAAGGAAGGAAGGAAGGAAGGAAGGAAGGAAGGAAAATTATATTGGATAATTTTAGGTCCTTAGAATCTATGATACAGATGCTATTTCTCTCAAATTTGCAGTTATAAAAACTACTAGGTTCAACATAGGAAATTTTGGAAATAAGTGTACTTCAGTTGACTTAGGCCCCTATTCCCAGACCAACTGGGAACCTCAGAAGTTATTCATCCAGATTCAGTGTGTGCCTTCCTGAAAGACCAGCCTTGCATTTAAAAAGTAAAACCTTTAATCAGGACCAAATTGATGAGTAAAGGAATAGGAAAACACATCACAACACTCACTCCTGAAGAAGAACAGTCTCCTCTGAAATTTTCACCAGAGTAACCTCAGTGTCTCTGGGATTTATACTTCTTAAACTAAGGAAAACTCTGTTTTTGTCTGTAACAAAGTATGTTTAGCTCTCACTGCACGTAACCTTGAAAAGAGAATTGCTCCAGAGACCTCCACAATACCTTTGGGGAACCCTAGGAAATAATCCCTGAAAAGACTCGTGTCCCATACTGGGTATGGGTGGCAAAGTCTACAACATGGCCCAATTGAGTCTGACTATAGTACCTAGCTATATTCTCAAAGGCTCCCTCAGTACCACCACCTCCTTCTTTCATGGAAGTCTTAGCTTATTCTCATTTTGTTGCTGCCCTCTTCCTGTGCTGGGCACTGCCATGGTTGCTTCTCTGTATGACTTTCCTCCTCTTCTTTTTTTGTCTTTTTTTTCTCTTCCTCTTCTTTTTCTTCCTCTTCCCTAGTTTGCATGTTGAGACAGCTAGGTGGCACAGCTAGGTGGTCTGCCATGAGGAAGACTGGAGTTCAAGTCTAGCCTCAGATGCTTACTAGCTGTGTGATCCTGGGCAAGTCACTTAACCTTTGTCTGCCTCGGTTACACCATCTGTGAAATGGGGATAATAAGAGCACCTGTGAGGATCCAGTGAGATGATATTTGTAAAGTGATGTTTAAATCTTAAAGTGATATATAAATGCTAGCTGTCATTAATAATGTGAATGGAAACCTATAAAGACTTTGCAAATATTTAGCTTCTGGGGAAAGTTCCTCAGGTTATGTACTTAGAGTGGTACTAATGATATTATTCTGTTTCTTACAGTGTCATGGGTATTTAAGAGTCAGAGAGGGCTATCATAGCCATACTTGTGGCTTTGCTGCCCTCTTTCTATACCCTGTCTGAACATTACAGAGACCCAGGGGATGAGGATGACATCAGTCTGCTCGGCTACATCTTCCTGCCTGCCTGCAAGCCTTTCGAAATCTTTAGAACAAGCAGAAGAGGGAAGAGCTTTCCCCTGGAGTGTTCTGGGGAGCTTAAGAGAGATTCCTTTTTCTAATGCAATTTGAGAGAAGGCTAATTAAAGGTTGCTGTATCCAGAATGCAGTATTATTCAGCAAAAGAACGAGCAAGGCTTTTTATTTTTTACCAGTGTTACTCATCACAGTGGCCCTAGCTCTCTGCATTTGCCTGACATGCAGTAGATTGGACTCCCCAAACCTCAGGATGTGCAATTTTTTTTAAAGGAAGGGGGGAGTGGTGTTGGGTCTGATAAGGTGGATGCACACATCCTTCTGTATCCTCCAAGGAAAGAAGAAAAAGGAAAAATTAAAAGGACAGGATTAAAAAGAGGGGAAAAAAGGAAGATAGGAAAGGGTGGAAGGTGGAAGAAAAAAATCTTTAAATCCCCATGATTCCTCCATCCAGTGATGTTTCTGTGGTCTGTTGGTGAATGATTAATATAATAAGGGCATCAGAAGAAGGCTGCTAATAATGAACACTGATTGGGAGCAAGCCACAGCTGTTCTGATGGATTTCTGAACAGCAGTCTCTTGCTGAATGAGCCTCGTGATTATTTATCTACAACCCAGGGTCTTCATTGTGTAGGCTCTGCTGTCTCAGCCTCTGTGCTGACTGTTGTACCAAAGCCATAGAAATCTCTGATGATGATGGATTCTAAAGGAGCTGCTTTCTGTCTTCTGTGCAATGTGGTACTATCCTAAATCAGGACACTCAGGGAAAAAATCAGACAGCCCTTTTCAGGTCCTCAAGGAGGGAAGCCCAAAGCTGGAATATTCATCTCTGCAGGGCCAGACACAAGCAAAATGTACATGAAGGTATTTGATTGTTCAAAAGACAATCTTGCTTCTATTTGCAAATAGGCATATTTAAATTCATTATCAACACATATATACAGGTAGACCACAGAGTCATGGAATATCAGAGCTGGAAGGAATCATGGGAATCATCTAATCTAACAATCTACCTTCTTCTTTCATTTTGCAGATGAGGAAACACAGGTTCAAATAAGTGAAAAGACTTGCCCAGGGTCACACAGCTAGTTAAGGGGCAGGTTCAGGATTTGAACTGGGGTTTTTGGACATCAATCCCAGTGTCTTTTCATGACATCACAGTGAATGATCCGTGCTACTTAATCAAAGTCAGTAAATCAACAAGCCTTTATTAAACACATCATGATCAATAAAGGAAAAATTGCTCCAATTTTCAGGACGATTCTGGTTGAAAAAGTTTCTCTTTCCTAAATTTGCCCACTATAGCTACCAGCATTTTGGGTTGCAGTAGTCAAATGTTTTTTAAGAAACTGTTTTAAGAAATGCTACAGTGTCACAAAAGCATTCTCCAGGTTCCAATAATGGCCCATTTGTTTTGTGCAGTATCTTATTCAATTAGGTCTCAGTACAATGGTGTTATTTGAACCATCATGTGAAGTGCATCGTAATAGGACTTGACCTGTGTTTACCAGTCCCGTGTAAATCAAAGAGCATTGGCATTTCTGGCTTACACTAGCCGGCTAATCACGTTATTTCATTATGCCTGTGGAGACCTGGACTCAGCCAGTGACGTGTGACTCCGAGAAACATGAAAATACTATTTCCTCATTTATGAGTTCACCTTTTAATTTGATCAGCTTAGTTTTTCTAGTCATCCAGTTGGAGTAAAACGACACTTTAAAAATCACAAACATATTCAGAAAGCTATGAGAACTAGAAATTGTGGGGGTGCCCATCAAGCGGGGAATGGCTGAACAAGTTGTGGTAAGTAATGTGTGCTATAAGAAATGATGAGCTCAATGATTTTAGGAAAACATGGAAAGAGTGAAATGAGCAGAACCAAGAGAATATTGTACATAGCAACAATTTTTTTAAGAATGGCTTTTATTATAAATACCCAAATTAACTATAAATGACATCTGAAGACAGATGCTATCTACATACAGAGAAAGAACTGATAAATAAAAGTGTGTATATAATAAATATATTATATATAATACATATCATATATTATATAATAGTATAATATATAAGTAAAATTATTAATAAAATTATTAATTTGTGTGTAATTGTAGCCATCTCTAGGGCAGGGAGGGGCGAGGGAAGAAAAAAAAAGAAACATGATCATTTTGTTGTATATTTGAAAAGAGTAGCAAGTGGTGCATAGCAGATTTATGGTTTCATGAAGTCACCTTTTTTATTGTACTATGTTATGGAAATGCTTGTTTAATTCCATAAATTAAAGGAAAAGAATTAAAAGAATTAAAGAAAGGAAAAACAAAAGAATTAAAAGAAAATAATAATAATAAAGAAGCTAAGAGGTTGGTCCCAAGAGATGTAAGCATCTATAGGTGTGGTGAACAAGCTAACAAACAGTCCCTCTTCAGAGAGAAATCACATTCGCCCTCTTCATTCCCCTCCGGACTTCACCTCTGACCCTCCTGGATCTTCTCTTTATCATCAGTCATCAACATTATCGTTATCATTCTAACTGTAACACTTATTTATACAGCACCTACTATGTGCCAAGCCCTTTATAAATATCATCCTGTTTGACCTTCACAAAAACTCTGAGAGGTAGGAGCTATTATTATTGCCCCCATTTTATACATCAGGACACTGAGGCAAATAAAAATTAAATGGCTCGTCTGGGGTCACACAGCTAGTAAGCGTCTTGAAGCTGGCTTTGAACTCGGGTCCTCCTGACTCCAGGCTCAGAGCTCCGTCCACTTCTCCACCCAGTTCCCTCATCAATGATGCAGAAGTCTCTTCACTCTGCCGGCTTACTTCACCCCTGGATTTTACCCACTGGAAGTATTCTTCTTCTGATTGGCTGGTTCCATCTAGAACCTTCATTTTGAGAAGGAAGACCAAGCCTACTATGACTAGCTTTATTAAGAGACTAGGAGAAAATCCCCAAATCCCTAAGGGTAATATCCTGAGGACTCCAGCAAAAGGATTTCCAGGAGCCACATTTACTGTCTAAACTTGAGTCCACTTTCCCTTGGACTTAGTTTGTAATTATGGAAGGGTGTGTCACAGTCTTTGGTGGGCAGAGGGGAAGTGTGAAATATTTTATACTGATTGTTCATTCCAACCAGCTCAATCAAAATACCCTTTTCTAAAAACTAATTGCATATCTGATTAATTGCTGTCAATAGACATTTGTGATGATGCACAGTTGTGGAGGCTTATGAGCTCCAGCATTAGAAAAGATACATCCCAACTCCTAGAGTACTGAGGGTAGCATAGTAGTCATACTCTAGGGATCCAGCTTGTCAGTGAATAGGAGAGATTAGAAAGGGAAGAGGCAGGAAGCAAGGAGACCAATTAGGAGGCTTGCAATGGTTGAGTGAGAGGTGGTGAGATCCCAGAGTAGAGCAGAGGCCCCTTGAGTGGAAAGAAGCAAACATATGGGAGATATGTTGTGAGCACATAGCT
This sequence comes from Pseudocheirus occidentalis, assembly GCA_028646575.1. Taxonomy (NCBI): domain Eukaryota; kingdom Metazoa; phylum Chordata; class Mammalia; order Diprotodontia; family Pseudocheiridae; genus Pseudocheirus; species Pseudocheirus occidentalis. Next base: position 44,826,434 of record CM053600.1, on the reverse strand, counting down.
GACAAGATTTCAAGGTTGTACGGTTGTTGTGGTTGCCCTCAAATGACTTTGGGAAATTTACAGAACCTGATGAACAATTTATAAGATAGCAACAGCACTGTAAAGACAAACGGCTTTGAAAGACTTAAGAACTCTGCTTGCTGCAATGATCAATCATGATTCTGGAGGACAGTTGTGAAGCATGTTACCCTCCTGACAGCAGGGTCTCAAGGTCCAGAATTCATAGATGGCCAATATGGAAATTATTTCCTTTGTTGACTAGGATTATGAATTTATTACAATGATTTTGTTTTTCTTTCTTTTTTTTTCTTGTTGCTTTCTTTAATCTGGGGCATCCTTCCCACAACAGCCAAATTGAAATTCCTAAACACAGATCTAACAATATATTTTTCTTACTGATACTTCTTCAGTGGTTCCCTATTCCCTCTATGTTAAAATTCCAAATCCTAAATCTAGCTTGTAAGACTCCTTTTCATACCTTTTCAATCTTATTTTTATTACTTCTTTTCACATATTCCAATCTTAAGGTTGTCCAGTGAGAGCCCTAAAGTCATTTAAGTGTTAGAAGGTCTTGTAGGTCTTTAGGACCTTACCACCAAAGGGCTGGGCACAGTAAGAATAATATCTTAAGCCCCCATTCCATGCAAACTAGGCTAATTTTTCCTTAAAAGGTATTGAAACCATCCCCCAAACTTAGCAAGCCTGGAAGGCTAAGACTGGAACCATTAATGTTGTCTCCTAGTGACCTAAAGACAAAGAGCACAGGCTTCTGACTAGAGAAGTAATCTGAAGACCCCAGAGCCAGAGAGGCCATGCCTGTCTGAATCAATGTTGCATCTATGTTTACTCAATCCACTTCCCCAGCCATGGATAAGTAACACCTTTTCTCAGCTTCTGGATGGTCTTCTTTCACTCTGATTTTGAGGCTGCAGTATGACACTAGCCTGAATTGGACCTGGCCTATGACAGTAAGGTTGCCTTTCCTGTCTGAGCCTCAGCCTAACAGAGCCCCTTCCTCCTTCTAAGTAGAATGTAAGTGCTACTTCCCATGTGAGACTTTGCCTGAGCCTCACAATTATTACTATTTTCTGCCTCTTGAAATTACTGTGTAATATTGTGCAGGCAGTGTAAAATGGACTTATTTGTACATACGTCGTAGCCCTCTCGCCTCCCTGGTGTTCTCTTACCTCTTTATTTTTGGTATATCAGTCTCTCCTGCTTCTCTTCCTACCTATCTGACCCTTCCTTCTCTGTCTCTTATGCTAGATTCTCCCCCAGGTCACTGCCTGTAATCACAGGTGTCCTCAGGATTCTGCCCTAGTTCCTCTTCTCTCTTCCCTCTATAGTACTTTTCTTGCTGATTTCATCAGTTCTTATGGATTTAATTACCACCTTTATGCTGATGATTCTCAAATCTGCCTTTCCTGATCCAATCTGTCTGCTGATTTCCAAATTCACATCTCTAATTGCCATCTAGAAGTAGAAGTCTCATAGACATATTAAACTGAAGAGGCATTTCAGATCTCCCCATTCTACCCTAACCTCTCTGCTGATCTCCAATCTCACATCTCCAACTACCTTTCAGATATTTTAAACCGCATGTCCAGCAAACATCTTAAACTTGATGTGCCTAAAAACAATCATTATCTTTCCCCTTAAACCATCTTTCTACCAACCTACCTTTCCTATTACTGCAAAGGGCAAAAGCATCTTCTTAATCTTTCAGATTTGCAACTTAAGAGTCATCCCAGGTACCTCACTATCTCTCCCCACCCCCAAATCCCATCTGTTGTTAAGGCCTGTTGATTTCACCTTTACAACATCTCCCCAATATGCTCCCTTCTCTCCTCTGTCATTACAACCCCTCTGGTGCAGGCCCTCATCAGCCCACACCTGGATGCCTGCACTAGACTGCCAGCACTCTGTCTGCCCTAGCTCTCTTCCCACTCTAATCCATTCTCTAACTGGCCACCAAAATAATTTTCTAAAAATTTCTAAAAAAAGAGTAGGTCCTACCATATCAGCCTCCCCTAGTGCTTTCCTCCGTAGTCTCCAGGGGCTCCCTGTCGCCTTCAGGACTAACATAAAATCCTGTGTGTCATCCAAAGCCCTTTGAAATCTAGGCTTCTCCTACCTTTCTGCCTTCTTACAACTGGCTCCTCACTAGGTACTCTTTAATCCAGTGACACTGGCCTCTTGTCTGTTCCACAAATGAGATGCTCCATCTCAGGCCTTTTCTCTGGCTGCTGTCCCCCAAGCTTAGATTGCTCTCCCTATCGGTCTCCGCCTACTTCCTTCCCCGGCTTCCTTCAATGCCCAGCTAAAATCTCATTTTCTATAGGAAGCCTTCCCCAAATGCTCTTAATTCTTAATCTCCCTCTCTTACTCATCTCCTGTTTGTTCTGGGTATAATTTATTGATACATATTTGTTTGCCTGTTCTCTGTCCCCCATTTGATGTGAGCTCCTTGAAGGAACAGTTTGTCTTTTGCCTCTTTCTGTATCCCCAGCATTTAGCACACTGCCCGGGCACACAGTAGGTACGTAATAAATGTTTACATAACTATATTACTGAACTTTGTTGAGATGAATTGAAATGAAGATGGGATAATGAAGAAGGAAATGTGCTTTCTTGCCCTTTTCACAGGACAAACGTCTCTAAATATATTTATAATCCTGAGCTCATTTGAGGGAGCTTGGCAGCCTGCAGTAACTCACATACACTGGGGAGCATTACATTAGCTTGCAGAAGGAAAAAAAGAAAAGAAAATTATAAATGTTCAGGAAAGAACAGCCCATTGAACTCAGAGCTGCTGGCCCCGAAGAGAATCAGCAGCTACACAAGTCACCCTTTTGATTCACACCGGCTGTGTAAGATCCCATATGAATTTCATGATACAAAAGGATCAGTTCTAGAAACTAGAGAGTGAACCCCCTAGAGATGACCGGCTCAGTTCAAGTGCCGAACCTGTCAGGTGGTGGCAATCACCTAGATCCCGTTGGAAGGCAGACACATTGAAAACTCCTGAGCCCTTCAAGCACATCTAGGAGAGATGCTGATGTATTTCTTCCCTAATTGTTCATTCCTTGCTTTATGTATTTTTTCTTTTTCTTTTTTCCCCCATGGCTGAGGCCACTGACCCTGCAAAGTACCTCTGTCATCTTAAGATGCATACAGAAAAACAACAAATAAAAGTCTCTTAGCTTCATCTTTACTGGCCTGACAGCTCCAAACTGGGCTGCCTGTCTGACCTCAAACATTTCCATTTACCCACTCTCATTCCCAAACTAGACACACTGATACTTTATAGGAAGCTGCAATCAGATTGGCATGATCCATTGAAAACCAGTCCTAGGTCTGCCTTATGGGAAATTCTCAATTATTAGACAGAAACAGTGGCTTTGAAGAAGAAATATTTCACTTGGCAGAACAGCTCCATGTACCTTGCTTGGCAATTAACTCTTCCCCCCAGTTTTTCCTGGCTGCCACGTGAACTCAGTCAAAACCTATGTCCAAAATTAGATAATCCTGGGTTTAGAGCTGGAAGGGAAATTGGAGTGTATAAAAGAGTTCAAACCCCTCATTTTATGCTGGAGGGAACTGAAGACCCAGGGAGTTAGATGATTTACCTAAAGTCACACAGGTGGTAAGCATCAGAGGCAAGATTTAAATCCAGGTCCTTGGCTTCCAGAGACAGTGTTCTTTCCTCTTTACCACACTTATTCTTTAAGGATATTGGCTCACAAATTAAACAGTGGCCTCAGGTTTGCAAAGCACTTTTCTTACAACAAGCTTTTGGGGTATGTAGAGAATGCAATTATAATAATAATAATTATTATTATTATTCCTATTTTACAGCTGAAAAAACTGAGGCCCAGCAATGAAGTGACTTCTCTACATAGAAAATGGCAGAGTTCAAAGTCACAGCTCTTCCTACTCAATTGAATTGATCAGTCCAAATGAAGCGTTGATGTTTCCATGCTTTGAAGCTGTGCTTCAGTGAAATTTTGAGGCCCAGAAGGATCCTTAGCAAGAAGAGTTCTTAGCTCAGACACTCACTAGAGATGGTCCTTTGCTACATAAGCCCTCTTTGAGGAGCCAGGGGTTCTCCCAAATTTGAAGTCAGCTCTCAGTTTATTTCTAACCATTTTTAGGTCCAGAAAAGGAGAAAATACCTTTGATTTGTTCCTTCTGGCCAACAAATAATGACAAATTATGACGTAAGGAAGTTTTTAATTTAAAGAATTTTTTGGTTTTAAAATAAGTAGGCTCATGGAAGAAAGAAGGCAGTAATGAATCAAACACAGCAATATAAGACCGTGAAAGATGGTTTGAAGTGGAGAGAGGCCAAAGGTGGGGAGACTTACCAAAATGGAGGCTACGATCAACTCTCCGGCATCTTTGAGACAGATGGATTTGAGTGGAGAGAGGTTTGAGTTAGGAGACTAAGTTAGCCTTGTGTTTGATCTCCTTACTTCAGCAGCCTGTTTATGTCAAGCCATCCTTTGCCAAACTGCCAAAAAGGTTTTCTTAAAGTATAGGTTTGACAGTGTCACTCAACTGCTCAATAATCACCTTTGGCTCCCTATTACTCTAAAATATAAACTCCTCTGTTAGGTATTCAAATCTCTTTATAACTGAACCCTTCCTAGTATCTCAATCTTCTTTCTCATTATTTCTCTCCATATAGTCTGTGATCCACTCAGTTGTACCGGCCTTTTTCCTGTTTCCCATCCCTTTCCCCCATGCCTCCCTCTTCACTTTCGCCACTTAGAATGCCTGGTTTCCTCCAGCACTCTTCTTTCTACTTGAAGGCTGATACCACTGCCATCCTGCCTCAGTACCCCTAATGTACACTCTTGGAAAATTGTCTTACATATATACCATGTAAACATATGAGTAAGATTTCTACATGTAAAGAATACATAGGGAGCATGGCCCCCATTTGTAGCATTTAGGGGATTTATTTTCCTTTAGTAAGTGTCCTACCAGTGAGCTGGATTGGGGGAGAGGCGAAGACAATCAAGAGGAAGGTCAATGGTCAGAGCCCTCCTCAAGGTGCAGCAGCACCCCTGCCCTATCACTGGCAAGGCACAAAAGCAATTTTTAGGACTGTTTCCCTTACAGCAGCAGTTTTAATGGGGTGATGGTTATTACACAGGAAACACAAATCTCCATTGTCCCAGGTTTGGCTTGCTTTTGCCTCAAGGGATTATTTCTACTAGATTTAGGCATATACATGCATTATGCATAGATGCATACTCCTAGATTTAGTAGAAACTATATGTGTGATTATACACATATATACACATTAACACATGTATGCACATACATCTATGTGTCATGTACATGCTTATATGTATCTTTATATTCCTTTGGAGATGATCTAGATATGGCTATAGACAGACATGCATCTTTGCATACATTTGTGTATGTGTGTGTATATTTCTTTGGAGATATAGACCTATATCTAGATAGATATAAATATAGATTTGAATCTATATAGATATAGAGCTGATCTCTCTCCCCGATATATAAATATAAACATATATATTCATATACACACATATGTGCACATATATATGTACACACATAGTTTCTACTAAATCTAGGCATGTGTATATATGTATATACATATGTATGTGCAAATGGCTAGATCTAGTAAAAATAATTATATATACATACATATAATTATATACATATGTGTGTGTATCTCCAAGGGAAATACAAATGCCTACCAGTTATGATTGTACATCATGTGTTTGTGAGAGTATGTGTAGAGAGGGAGAAATATTATATGCATGTACCTATATTCATACATATATTTATGTTATATATGTGTGCATTGTTTATGTATATTTACATATTTATGTAGATATAGAATCTATATCCCTGCCAAAAGGAACCTAGAAAGTATTGCCAAAGATTATCAAATGTCAGGAAAAAGGTGAGGACCATGGGGGCATAGGTGGTGTTTTTCTCACTGTGAGGACAGGAAAGGGAAAGGGAAAAGGAAAGGGAAGGGGGCAGGGGAGAGGAAGGGAGGAAAGGGGAGTGAAGGAAAGGGAAGGGAAAGGGAGGGGAGGGAAGGGAAAGGGAAAGGCAAAGGGAAAAGGAAAGGGAAAGGGAAAGCATTGGTGATAGACAGATGGGGACAGTATCTATGATTTCCTTTGAATAGAGAACTTCCATATGAGGAAACTCCCTCTACTAATGCAAGCTGCAATAACTTAGAATTATAACCTGCAATCTTAGTTGCCTAGAGCACTTTCTAAGTGTATGCATGCTTATGAATATTTATAAATTCACATGTAAAAATAATTCTCTCTCTGTTTATAGACTCTCCTGTTTATGGAAACTTGTGCTTGCCTAGGGGCACAATTTGATATGACTCCATTGCAGTTGGAGCTTCCAAATGGAGTCAGCATCAGATCTTCCTCCCCTTGTCCCTCAGAATTACTAAAGTGTGAACATGTCTTGGACTTACACACCTGGACCTCTGAACGTCTCCCCTAGTCACTACCTATGCCACCACTAATAATATCTGATAAGATTTTCAGCCACCAATTTTTCTCTTATATAAAAGATGGGGATAAAATAATAACACTGGCTTCTTCCTGTCCCCCATTGCTCCCTGGCTCAAGCTGCTGGCTGCCACCACAGAATCAGCTCCTCCTACTTAGTTAATCCCTCTCCCAAAGGAAGAAGAAATTGTTCACTTGCTTAATGGAGATACAAGCTTTGAGCTAATCTCAAAGGAGGAGAAATACAAAGTTCCCTCTGGCTCCTCTCAAGTCTCACCAGCTTCCCCATCACTTCTCTTCAGGGGAAGGTGGAAAGGCCACCCCTCATCTTTGATTCTCATTGTCTGCACCTGGAACTCACTGGATCACAGGGAAAGGGGCCGGGAGCTGGGATGCAGGAACTATGCACTCTGTTTAACCCTTCTTGCACATCCTCCCATGTGGTGGATAAACAGGAAGGATACTCATTCAAGCTTCATGCTTTTCTCTCTCATAAACCTCCAAAAACACAACCTCACACAATCAGATTCTGGACACGTCACCGACTGGTGAACCCTGAGCCAAAATCTCCTTGAATGTCTTGTGTTCATGGAAGTGATTTCCATATGAACATATATGTTCATATATGAATACATGTGTGTTCGTATATACATGTGAGCACATATGTGTCTTTTCCCTAATTCCCCTTGAGGGAAGAGACTATTTCACTTTTGTCTTTGTATCCCCCGTGCTTATTATAGTTGTGGCATGTAGTATATAGCAAGGCTTTAAAAAGCACTTGTCAACTCTATCTTTGATAGACTTGGCTCTTCTCAGCAATGCAAGGTTCTAAGATAACTGCAAAAGACTCATGATGGAAAATGCCGTCCACACCCAGAGAAAGAATTACAGAGTCTGAATGGAGATGGAAGCATACTATTTGCTCTCTCTTTTTTTGTTTTGTTTTGCTTCTTCTTTCTCATGGTTCATTCAGTTGGTTCTAATTCTTCTTTGCAACATGACTGATGTGAAAATGTGTTTAATGTGAATACATAAGTAGAACCTATATCAGATTGTATGCCATCCCCGGGGAGGGGGCAGAAGGAAAGGGAGGGGGAGAAAATTTGGAACTCAAAAGCTTGTGGAACTGAATGTTGTAAACTGAAAGTAAACAAGTATTTTTTTTGAAAAAAAATTACTTGTCGATTGAGTAATTAATTGATATGATACATCCTGATCTTAGATGTTGGACTGGCAGACGTTTTCATATCCCTTGGATTTCTATACGATAATAATGACAATTGACATTTATGTGACTCTAAATAGTTTGAGATGCATAAACATAATTATGCCCATTTTATACATAAGGAAACTAAGGCAAAGAGGGAAGGAAATAACTTTTTTCTGCTTCTAGCTTCTATGGGAAAAGGTTGAGGGACAAATAGGAGAATAGAAAAGGATGTGAGCTCAATGAAAAGGAAGAAATTGTGAAGGTGATCTGAAACAATTTGAACTTGTGGAAGAAGGATTGAATTAAGGCAAAAGAAATTGGGAAGGAATGAGGGAGAATTTAAAGGAAAACCATTTCTGGGCCCAAATTTTATTTCTGGCTTCTGTGAGAGAGGGCTGTAGGAGGAGCAGGATTAAGGAGTGAGACCTTGAGGAAAAGGACTCAAGGAGAAGGAAGAGAAAAGGTTATATAAAAAAAGCTAAGTAGAAGTGGTGAATTAAAGTAGTGAATACAAAAATTTGGTAAAACAAGTAGTCAGAAAAAGGTAAGGCATTAGGATGTGGCTATAAAGTTTTGAGACAGTCAGCCAGTAAATATTTATTAAGAATCTGCTATTGATCAGACACTGCTAAGTAACAGGGATACACAAAGAGGCAAAAGACCTCCTTGTCCTCAAGGAGCTCACAATCTAAAGGAAGTGGGCTATACCAGGCAAGGTGTTCACTGATGAGATGATAAAAGGCTATAAAATCTTCAGGAGGTTCCTGTAGGTTGTGTTCACATACTTATATAGTCCAAAGACAAGGTTCAAAATCTCTGGCACTATGGGGAGTGGGTGAAATGTTATAGTGATTTACTTGGAATGTTTGTATTTCCTTGACAGCCAAGTGACTGTCATCTATGTTCTCAGTGTACACTGAGCTCTCTTTCAAAAGGAAACTTGAAGGAAACTGAGGAATATCTCCTTATCAGGTTATCAGGGACAATGAAGTGTTCCTTTGGGAAAAAAAAAGCAGAAGCTTTAATGGAGGGGAAAAAAGACAGATTTTAAGTGGTAGCAGAGAAGTTTGATGCTTGTCAAGACCTTGCAGAGTGGAAAAATTTCCAAGAGAAAGAAAAGAAGGAAACGGCCAACTGTATACTTTGACTTAAAAAACAAGTAAGTTTGAGCATCTTTCTCAAGAGTAGTGAGGTGGCTTTTCTGAAGCCAGAGCTCAGCACCTAAGGAACGATGGATTAGATCCACAGGTATTTTTGGTGGAGAGATCATCCAGTAAAGAACAGGAGGAAAGTGGTGGTTGTTGACTCCCTGCTCTGGAGTACTGAGGCAGTTATTTTTCAACCTGATATAACAACAATAGAGGGGCTTCTTGTCTCCCTATGGTATAAGTCCAAGTCATAGTGGAGAACTCCTAAAGATTTGCTGAGATATATTAACTACCACCCACTTCTAGTATAAATAATATTGCCAAAAGTAACCTAAAAATTGTGCCAAAGTGTATGAAGTCTTAGGAAAGAAAGTGAAGACCATAGAAACACAGATTATATTGTTCTCACTGCTTCCTATCACAGGCAAAGGATGTATGGGGGAAGAGAGGGATAATTTGGGAACTGAACAGCTGGTTTCCTTGTTCTCCTTTGCTATTTCCAAGCTTTTTCTCTCTACAACTCTCACTTAATAATCTCTCTTACAGGTTTATGTAATCCATATTAATCACTCAATCAAGATCCTGGTGACTATTATCTACTGACCACTGGGACGTCCTACTTCCTTCCTCTTTGAGTTCAATGCTTGGCTTATGGTCTTTCTCTCCTCAATTCCTGCCCTCATGCTAGGGCACTTCACCACACCTAGTGATATTCTTTGAAATACCTTTACCTCCCAGTTCCTTAATTTATTCATTTCCCATGACCTAGTTCTCCATCCCACTGCAGCTACATACAGAGATAGTCATTCCCTTGATCTAGCCATCAGCCATAAATGCATCACCTCCATGTTCATGAACTCTGAAATTCTTTCCTCTGATCACACTGTTTCATTTCCACCTCTCCCTGTATGCCTACCAACTCCAACTACTGTTCTTCATCTTCACCTTCACCTCTAATACCACCAGCCCTCAATCGTTCCCCAATCCATCACGTTTATTTTAATTTTTAATTGATTTTCTAAGTATACCATCATATCTGCAAAGAATGGTAGTTTTGTTTCTGCTTTGCCTATTCTAATTCCTTTAATTCTTTTTTCTTTTCTTATTGCTACAGCTAACATTTCAGTACAACATTGAATGGCTAAAGAGGATAATGGGCATCCTTGCCTCACCTCTGATCTTATTGGGAAAGCTTCTACCTTATCCCCATTACAGGTAATGCTTGCTGATGGTTTTAGATAAATATTATTTATCATTTTAAGATAAGCTCCATTTATTCCTATGTTCTCTAGTGTTTTTAATGCAACAATAGGGTGTTGTTTAATACAATATCATTCAGGTATTGTATTTTTTCGAGAGCTTTTTCAGCATCTATTGAGATAATCATATGATTTCCGTTGTGTTTGTTATTGATATGGTCAATTATGCTGATAGTTTTCCTAATATTGAAGCAACCCTGTTTTCCTCGTATAAATCTCACTTGGTTGTAGTGTATGATCCTTGCGTTGTCCTTATTTTAAATTGATAAGAACTTTTAGGAAATAAGGAATAAATTTAATTTAGCAAAATAATAAATGAACAAGGAAAAATCAGAACCAAACCAGAATAAAATAAATTATTAGAACCTCCCATTAAACAGAGAAATATCTTTAAAAATACCCAAACTGAAAGAAGATTAAATAGAGACTTTAAATAAATCCTTTCATAACCTCACCCATTCTTACCTTTCTAGTCTCCTAACATTTTATTCCTTTTCACATACTCTTTGATCCAGCGACACCAGCCTCTTTGTTGTTTCTCAGACACTCTGTCTCTTGAATGAACATTTTTATTGGCTGTCTCCTATTCCTGGAACACTTTCCTTCCTCATCTCTACATTTCAGTCTCCCTGACTTTCTTCAAGTCTCAACTAAAAGCTCACTTTCTGCAAGAAGTCTTTCCCAATCTTAGACTATCCTCAATTTGTCCAATATATATTTTGTTTTTATGTAGTTGTTTGCATGCTGTCTCCTACATTAGACTGTGCGTGTTGCTTGAGAGCAGAGACTTTCTCCCTCTCTGTCTCTGTCTCTGTCTCTCTGTCTCTCTGTCTCTGTCTCTCTGTCTCTCTGTCTCTGTCTCTCTCTCTCTCTCTGTCTCTCTCTCTCATGTTATCCACAAACAAGGATAGTTTTATCTCTTTTTTTCTTTATAACTTTAATTTATTTCTTTTATCTTATTGCTATTGCTAGCATTTCTAGAAGTTTATATCAAATAATAGTAGGGAGAGGTGGCATCATCACAATACTCTTGTGTTTATTGGAAAAGACTCTAGTGTATCCCCATTGCTTTTGGTTTTAGATACTTTATGATACTGAAAAAGTTTCCACTGTATTTATATTTTGTAGGGGTGTTTGTTTTTAGTGTGAATAAATTTTGTTCTTTGTAAAAAAAAAGGGTTTTTTTCTACATCAAGATAATCATTTGCTTGCTGTCTTGGGGAGGAGGGATGGATAGGAAGGAGGGAAAAAAATTGGAGTTCAAAATCCCACAAAATGAATGCTAAAACTATCTTTATACATAATTGGAAAAAATAAAATATTATGAAGTAAAAAAAAAAAGAACAACCAAAAATCACTAGAAAGATATTTAGTGTTCATGGGTAGGCTGTGCCAATGTGATTAAAAAAAAAGGGTCAAGAGGTGAGAGGAACCAAAAGGCTAGAGAGGAATATAGATAATTGGGAAGCTTGGGGCCCTTTTGCCCCACTGACTTTTGTGAGAGACCACTTCCAAAAAAAAAAAAAGAAAATGCTCTGTGTAGGATGCCATTTAGCTACAGCAGATTAAAGGTGGGTCCAGTGGGAGTGATCTCCCCAGGAGTCTATTCTGCTAGTAATGAGCTGAGGTCAGAAGCAGACCAATGGATTTCAGCATCTGAAGGGAATGGATGACCATACGCATGTAATGGATTGGGGTGAGACAGAAGGTGACCGAGATGGAACTCTTTGATTCTTTCATCCTTAGTAGGAGCTACCCTGTGGAAGCTTCCATCTCTTCCTCAATTATTTCCTTTCCATTTTCCCCTGAAGCACAAGAAGGACACAGGGTAGAGAAGGAGAGAGGGACTCAAATAAGGGACACTTTTAAGTGTAGAATTTTACAGGCTATAATAAAAAACCCTGTTCCTTTAAATTTTTTTTTAATTTCCCTAAGTTTCATTTCTCTAATGCTTCAACCAAACCATGATTATTTGCTGTGATTTGCGCTTAAGTTTTCAAGTGCAAAATTTGGGAATGAGAGGGCAAACTTACCCTTAAAGAGACAAGATTTACTTATTCCTTCAACAGAAGCTTGGAGGTTGAGGACAGCACCAAGAAAGAGAGAGAATTTGTCAAAATGAATAATCTTCTAGAGTATATGTTCAGGCTGCATGCACACATACACACACACACTCTCATGTGTAATATATGTATGTACATGTATATAGACATATATACAGGCACACATACACATGTGCATGTATACCTACATGCACATGCATGTGTGCCATATACTTATATTTATGTACATGTGTGTTGTATGTACATGTGTATGTGTTCTGCGATCATGTACATATATTACATAATGTACATATATACACACATCTACGTGTGTATATACACATGTGTGTGCACACACATATATAGACTACCAATCTACATGTGCATATATGTGTGTATACATATATACATATTCATATTCTAGTTTCCTCAGTGTAATAGAAGTCTGGCTGGAGATACATTGCCCCTAATAATGGACTCCCTAAAAATAGTACCACTATCCCAACCACTAAATTTTGTTTGCTTTTGAGCCTATTCCTATGATTCCAGCAGCATGGAGAATTCTCAGTGTGAAGAGTTCCTTCACTGATTCCAATCCATAATATAGAGTCTTAGAGAGGTGCATGGGGTACTGAGAGTTTAATGGACCTTCCCATGATCACATAGCTAGTACAATGTGTCAGAGGCAGGACTTCAGTACAGGTCTTTGTGACTCTAAGGCCAACTCTGGTGCTACAGAAAGATTGCTTGATTTGGAATCAATGAGTCTGAGTTCAATTCCTGAACAAGTTACTACCTATGACCTTGGACAAGTCACCTAAACTTTTTGGCTCTTGATTTCCTCATCTGTAAAATACAGCATCTTGGTCAAACTTGGTGATCTGAGTCGAGCTCTTCTGTACTTAAACATATGGGTCTTTTATTCAGTCTGTTATATTACCTTGTCAGGACAAACTGAATTTATTTGACTTGAAAATTCCCATTAAACTGGCAGAGTGGGTCTCAAACCTTCCTTCCCTGCAAATTATCACCCCTCCATATTCTTCTGCTCTAAATTCCTAAGCTGTGTGAATTCAGAGCTGAATGACATATTGGTTACATCAGTAACTAAATTCTCTTGGATGGGATTCAACAAGTGATGCTTTATACTAAAATCCATCTTAGTGTTACAGGGAGATTCTGATGAATGGATGAAAAGAGCCAATGTGATTTGATAAGGCTTTAACTCTTTTATCTAGTAAAGAAATTCTTTCTATTGTCTCACAATTACAGTAGGAAGAAAACTATGTATTCCCAGCATTCTAGAAAAACCCATTCAGGGCTCTGGCTTTTGTTTGAAGGTTTAAGTTTTCTTCTTTAAAACAATGAAATTCTACCACCATAAACCAGTCAAAAAGATAACACCAGGTTCACATACCCTGCACTCCCTAGGACTCTAAGTTGGAGAACTTCACCGTACTGGTAAATACGCAGTTCCAATCCTATCTCTAGCTTTGTTTCTATAGAATATGTTTTTTATTTTAGTCTATTAAGACACTAGAGTCTGTCTCTCCTTTTTTCCTTTTGCTTCTAGAGGGAAAATGGAAAGGAAGCAGACAGGGAATAGGTGGCAGATATGTATGTGTATGTATAGATGTATATGTGCGTGTATATTCTCCAACTAGATAATGCAATATATATATGTGTGTGTGCAAACATGTGTGTATATAGTAGTTGCTGCTATTCTGTATATACACACACATATGGAATAGCAGCAGCTACCCAGTGTGAATAAAAAAAGTAAAAAGAGTTATTTGTAAAGGCCAGGTACATGTGGGATGCTGATATGAGAGACAGACAGAGAGACAGAGAGACAGAGAGAGACAGAAAGAGTGAAACACAGAGAGAGAGAGAAAGAGAGAGAGACAGAGACAGAGACAGAGAGAGAGAGAAATGTAATGACTATATATGCTTTGGCTCTACTCTCACAGGGCCAGCCAGGGTATATTAACCCCTAAGAATTCCAGAGTGTGTGTGTGTGTGTGTGTGTGTGTGTGTGTGCTTTTTTCTCTGCCACTAGATTGAACCCTTACTGGCCATGTTCCCTCCTTTTAGGGGACCAATGATTAGTGTCTCCAGTTCCACTTAACTACTTAAAATCAATTTAGCTTTTTCAAAGAGACATTTATTTCTAAGATACAGAAAGAACAAACATATAAACATTTCACCCCATTCATCAATTCTAGAATATACTCTAGAAAAATACTCTAGAATATACTCTAGAAATACAACTTTTATTTCTCTTTTGTGTGTTGGGGTGGTGGTGGTAGTAATGAGTTTGGTTCCACCAAGTTCATGTCCAAGTTCATGTCAGCATGACTGACATAAGTCTACATCCTGGCTATCAATAGGCTGGGATCCTGAAGGTCACTCCCAAAGGTTGCTCCTTGCTCCTCAGGGCATCGATGCTATGCTCACTACCAACCCATACTCTGGAGTGATAGGATGCTGAGGAGCCCTCTGGACCTTTCCAACTAACAAGGTCATATGCCCACTTCCTTCCCTGATTGCCCAAGTGCCTTGAAATGAAGAGACAGCAGCTGGGACTGACAGACCCTTCTGAATGCCTTGCTAGCCAAAGACTATTCTTAAAAATGTGGTTAGACACCCAGAAGCAGTTTTAAATTGTCCATACATGCTCTGCAGTCTGTCTTTCCAAGGCATTCCTTTTATACATCATCATCATTCTCCTGGAAGATGCATCCTTTACATTGTAATGCTATCTGAGGCACTTTGGTCATGCTTCATTATCCCCAGAAACTTGTGTTTTCTAAGTTAGGGGTCATGGGAAAAAGGGGATGAAGATGACTGGGAAAGTGGAGACAGGATCAACTTAAATATATTTATCTTTCCCACAAAGAGTAACATTTCTCTTCTTAGAAGGCAAAGACTACTAAATAGAAAAATAATTCCTATTGACATTTGGAAAGAAAGAAAGAAAGAAAGAAAGAAAGAAAGAAAGAAAGAAAGAAAGAAAAAGAAAGAAAGAAAGAAAGAGAAAGAAAGAGAAAGAAAGAAAGAAAGAAAGAGAAAGAAAGAGAAAGAAAGAAAGAAAGAAAGGGAGGGAGGGAGGAAGGAAAGGAAAGGAAAGGAAAGGAAAAGAGAGAAAAAAGAGAAAGAAAAATGCCTATATATCAAAAGACTAATATTCAATAAGAGACTGGAAGATGTGGATCACATTGGGCTTGGGAGTGACTGTACCTCTTACTAGATGTGTGAACTAGGGGAAGTCCCCTCACTTCTTACTTTTCTCATCTGAAAAAGGAGCTGGATTAAATGCTGCCTAAATGATCTTCTAAGAATAATAATCTATGATGATCAATATAGCATGAATGTTCAACTTGATCTCAATAAACCTTTTTTTGCTTCAGAAAAGGGAAAACTGAAGTATAGGAAGAGAAACCCAAAAGTTTGGGGTCCCACATTTTCAAGATACCATAATGGTTAAAATTCCAGGATTCTAGTACTAGTTCCTTACTTTATTTTTTGAAGACACTTTTCCAGGCTGATCTAACCTGGACTATGTTTCTATGATTCATATGCAATGAAGGGTGAAAAGCAGTGGCCTCTAGAGACTTTTTGAGTCTCTGTTAAAATGTGTGAAAATTGGTTCTGAAGTAGGTGCCTAGGCTCATACCCTGTATGGTCAGAGGAACCTAGTACAAGGTCTGCCCTCCTGCTTTTCTCTCCCAAAGGTCACAGGCCTAATCCGATGACTGTTTACCTCTCACAGTTTAGGTCATAAATGTCTCTCAAGAATGCCCATTGCAAAATGGAACCTGTCAGGTGCCAATGGCATTTCATGTGTTTTTGCAGATAACATGACTTTTTGTTATTCCCACTGCGTAAAGCTGGAAAAAGATGGCTCCCCTGTTCCTTGGCCTCCTCAGTCATGCCCATTCCCCTCTGAGGTCAATAGCATTCTCTCCTGCAGAGAAAAGAGAGTCTCCTGACAATGCTGTCAGATCTGATTTTTAGGCAGAACACAAAAGTTGTTCAGGTGGTCAACTCTGTTATTCATTATACCTCTGTGAGTGACATTAGTAGTTCCAATCACATTATGTTGTGCTGCTATGCTCTCCAAAGTAGGGGAGCATGGCATGATTTTAAAGGATGTACAATTGACCAATCACAGGACATACTACCCAATCACTGAACTAGTCTCCAATACAAACTCATTATCAACTGTGGCACCATTCTTCCTCCTTCCACTACTGGCCTTCTCTGTCTATACAACAATCTCCTCTTCTCCACTTGGGGGGTGAGCCTCTCAGGAAGTTATTCCTAACCAAGAGAAGGATACCCACACCAGCAATTGCACAGTCAATGTTCCACCCCCCACCCACTCCTAACCTTATGCACTTTACAGCAAAGGACTCTGTTCTTTGGGGCAATGACTGGTCAGAGCCCCATCCCTATCCCTCTCTTTTTATTTTTCAGTGGGATGGGAAAAGTTTCACAAGATGAATAGGCAGGGATGGCTTGGGATTTGCTTTGCAATTTGCTTTGAAATTTCATTATGTAATCTTTCCCCCCAAAACCATTCCTCTTCCAGACTGCCATATTTTTGCTAATGGTGCTACCATCCTTCCAGTCACCCAAATCTGAAACCTTAGTGTCATCCTCAACTCCCTATGGTCACTCACCCAAATCTAATCAATTGCTAAACCTTGCCATTTATCTCTCTACAATGCCTTACTGTACGTTGTCATCTCCTTTCAACTGGACTATGCCAATATCCTTCATGTCTCTCCTCACTGAAAATTGTCCTTCACAATACTGCCAAAGTAATTTCACTAATACAGATCTTTTCCTTACTCAATAAACTCTAATACCTCTCTGTTACCTCTAGGACCAAAAATTTCATATTCATCTCATCCTTTAAAAATGTCCATTTTGTGTATTTGTATAATATAATAATAATTATTATTATATAATTATTATATATCATATTATATCATAATTATAATATATCATAATTATATTAATAATAATAATATAATAGAATTATCAATACAGATATATATATAACTTGGAAATAATATACGAATTGTTGGGGTGCATTCTCAACCTATTTTCTGATAGGAGTTCACAGTTAAAAATTTGGAGACCACTGATATAAACCAGCTAAAGAGCTGGCCTAGGAATCAGGTAGACCTAGGTTTCAGTCTTGTCTCTGGCACTCACCCATTGCTAGATTAACAGTGAATCATCTAATGTACCTGAACCTTGATATTCTCGTCTGTAAAATGGAGATAATCATGCTAAATTTGAGAATTGTCCTCAAGGTCGAGAAAGCCCTGAGTTTAAGAATTGCCTCTGCCACATTTTAGCCATGTGACACTGGGCAAGTGATTTAATCTTTCAGTTCCCCGGATGATCTTCATGACATCCTATGAGGTTGTTGGGAGATGGCACCATTGTCCCCTCACCACCTCAACCAGTCTCCCCTTCCCTTTTTTTTATTGGTATGAAAATTCAGATCTAGAGAGTCGTCAAACTATATAGCTCTAGGGCTACAAGGGAATTTAGAAATCATCTGGTCCAATTCTTTCATTTTTCAAATTAGGACATTGAGACTTAAATGATTTGCCCACATCCACACAACCCGCAAGCATCAGATGCAGAGTTCAAATTCAGATCCTCTGAATCCAAATCCATCGCTCTTTCCACTGCGATACCTTGAATAGTAGGCTGATTTGACCCACAAATAAAGGACAAGTCAGAGCTGGACACGCAATGCATCTACTAGACCAGGCAATCCCATTGCTTCTGGGGGTGGGGGGAACAGGAAGGGCGTGCACATTAGTAGTACATCATTCATGCAAAT
>CM053600.1:44787362-44807882 GCA_028646575.1 Pseudocheirus occidentalis | reverse complement strand
AATGAAAATGAATAATGTAAACAAGAAAACAAAAACTAAATTAGAAAAAAAGAACACTGTACTATTTCTAAAAGATGTGGAAAAGTAATAACTGTGTTGCAATCACTCTATAAGGCGGTTTTGCTTGATTGTTTTGGAGGAAGAATATTTTAAGCACTTGGGTATTTATAGAAAAAGCATTTGTTGTGTTAAAATAAAATGTATCAACAACCAACAGAAGTAATAGCTGTGGTCAATAGGGTTTTTTCTGATGATGACATACACTGAACATCTATATAAAAGTTTAGCATCTTCTAAGAGACAAAGTGCAGGGGATTGGGGGAGGGGATATAAGGCCCACACCTTTTGTATCATTACTGCATCATTGTGCGTTTAGTTGGAAGTTCATGTCATATGTTTACTTTGTCTCTAATTGACCAATGAATTTCTGTTTAGTTCACAGGGAGTTCTGTTAGCTGATTCTTCCCTTAAGTCAACCACAAGCATTTATTAAGCATCTACCATATTCCATGCATTGCTCTAAGCCGGGAGTAGGGAGGCTAAAAAAAGGCAAAAGACTGTCCTTGTCTGCAAGAAGTTCACAGGGTAATGTGGGAAATATCATACAAACAAATAGATAACAGCAAGATCCAATCGGAGATAACCAACTGAGACCCTAACATTAGTAGGAATCAAGAAGGTTCTTGCAGGAGATGAGATTTTAACTGGATCTTAAAGGATGTGGGGAAGCCAGATGGGCAAATCCTTCCTGGTTATCTTCCCTCAGAGGATTCTCAAAAGATCTTTGCTGACACTGTACCCTTACTTGTAGCCTACTTCCAATCCCCACAAAGGGATGCAATGGAGTTAGCCATTGAATGGAGTCAACCTATCAACCGTTCTCACTGGACATGCCACTCTTAATAGCCTTTGTCCCAACCTTCATTGTTGTTCTATACCCTTGTGTTAATGAGCATTATTACATTAAGCCACAATAAGTCCCATATTGTGAAATACCAAAAAACCCTGTTTCCCAAGTTGGACAATACAGAGCTCCAAAGACCTTCATGTTCAGGGTAGCTTTCAAAGAGATAGATGCATGGGAGAAATGGGTTCTGAATGAGCCACATGGGCATCCCATTTATTCTGCACTACAGTATATCAAAAGGCAATTGATTAAATATCTAACAACTACTTGAAAAGTAAAAGGTGCTCTGCACACTTTGGAAAGCAGCCAGGGTCAGGAACACCAAATGTGGGGACTAGAAAGCATGTTCTTAAAATCTATATACTTTTCTCCATGATCAAATGCCTTATCTTGAATTAGCCATGGGTAAGATCCTGCAAAGGGCATTCACTTTATTCTGAGTTTATAGTGAACAACATGAAATTTGGGTCTTTGCCACATTTAGAATTCCTCTGTTTCCAGTTGCACAAGTTCTTTCATGGTTGAGAGCTGCTTCTTCTTACTTTCCAAAACTCACTTCTTCTTTCTCTCTTTTTTTTTTCTTAAAGACCAATAGTTGTCCATCCTTTGGCAGGGAGTTATTGCAAAGAATTCATGAATCCATAATTAAGAAATGCCTTCTGTCAGTTGAATAAAAATATCTCTCATATGTTATTTTGTAGTGTTATGTAGTAATATTTTTTCATAATATTTTTCCAGTGATCATAGATGTTATTCTGATAAATTAGATGTAAATTTACTTTAAAGTGTTATTGAATTCATTGCAGCTTTGGGTGTCATGCATATTCTTACTCAATGGGAATTAATTTGCCATTGCATAAGGGTTCACAATATTTGGGATCATTAAAAAGCAAGTCTCATACTTGAAAACGTGAAGAAATACTTTTCTAGACTCCCCCCATCCTGTCACTTATCAAATTATATACCTTGTGCCATATGCCTTTTTGTATGCCTTGGATTCTGCAATTAAACTAGTAACTCCTTTGAGTAAAAGGACAGTGTCTCTTCTCATCTTTGTAACCCCATACGCTGAGCACTGTACATTTTGCACATAGTAGATATTTGATAAATACGTCTTAAATTAAGTCATAGAATGCCAGGGAAGGAACTGATCTTGAACGGCCATTTAATCTAGCCATCAGACCTGAATGAACTGTACCTAACCCATTCCAACAAGTCCAGTAATATTACTAACAGTTTCTAAGGAAGCAAATTTCTGTTGTTAATGACAATCTTTATCAGGAAGCTTTTCTTATCTCTAGCCTATTTTTTCAAATGATAATTGAAGATTATTTTCCCTTCCTCCCTTTAGTCATCATTTTCAATAATAACTATGTTTCATATACCAGGAAGCTTCTTTTAAAACCGGTTTTAGGGAATAGGACCAACACATGTATCACATGACACCCTTGCCGTATCTAGCTTTACTTGGAGCAGTTTGATCTGTGTTGTGTAATGAGTTCAGTTATAATAGGGTCGTAAAGTACTTGAAAGAGTCCTATCTACCCTGAGACTTCTCTTTTCTTCTTCTGGCTTTATAATACCAACTCTTGTTCTTTTCCTTTATCTACAGATGTGGTAGAAAGAGTCTTCTGTGAAGGAGGAATCTTATTTCAGTGATTTGTGTTTTCCAAGGTCCAACTTTACTGAATAATATGGTAAAAAAGACAATTAGATATTTCCAGAATTGAATTTTATAGTCAATACAATGCTAACCAAATGACAAGAGTTTTTAAAATGAAACTAGATAAAACTGGAATGAAATTGATAATGGAAAAACAAATGAGCAAGGATATGAAAGGGTATGCTGATATAAGAAAAATAAAGTTGATGGAAACAGTCTTGTACTTCCAGACTTCAAGATTTTACAGAGTAATTAATATTAAAACTACATAATAGTAGGTAAAAATGGAATAGAATGATGTACCAGAATGCAACCATTCATATTTACATATACACATACATATACATGTACTTAACATTAGATAAATCTATAGAAAATAAAACCTTGGCAAAAAATTAATTATTTAACAAAACTGCTTGGGAAAAATTAGTTGGTAAATTTGAAAGTCATATCATACAACTAACATCACATAATATAACTTACACCATATACCTTAGGGAATCTATATAAATCTACTTTAAAATTATAAGGAAAAATGTTTTTATCTTAATTGTGAAGAAAACGACTCCCACTCCTTCCCAAGTCAACATATAGAAGGAATTATTCTAGAGATTATAAATGTGCTTGACTATATTTAGTTCTCTTTTAATTCTACACTCCAAAATAAGTAATTAAAAAAAGATAGATTTAAAAAATGGTATGATTAATATTACAGATCAATTTTTTCTTTCTTTTTGGAGGGCAACTGGGGTTAAGTGACTTGCCCAAAGTCACACAGCTAGTAAGTGTGTCAAGTGTCTGAGGTCAGATTTGAACTCAGGACCTCCTGACTCCAGGACCAGTGCTCTATTTACTGCACCACCTAGATGCCCCAAAATTAAAATTTTGATAGTCAAAATTTATAAAGAATTATTAAAATTTGAGAAAGATAACTACCAATCCATGATGGATATAAACATACAATTGTCAAAAGGTAAAACACAAATTGTAAATAACTAATGACCAAGAGATACAAATAAAATCAGCTCTGAGTTACTATCCCACTTTGATCAAATTGCCAAAAAATAAATAAAAGCAGTAATACTCAATAGTGGTGGAACCTTGAAAAAAAACAGGTGCATTCATTCATTGCTGATATAATTGCAAACTTGGGTTTGGTTTAGTTTTGGTTTTATAATTTGGTACTATGAAAGTGACAAAAATAATCATATCTTTTAACTGTCTAATGAGTTAGTTGGAAATAAATTTTGAAAGTGTTATTAAAAACATCAACAATGCTAACTGTTCAAAGATTTTCATAGCAGCATTTTCTGTAGTTGCAAAAATACTGAAAGAAACTTAAGTGTTCAATGCTAGGGGAATGATTAAAAAGACTGGGGTACATTAATGTCACATAATATTTTGATGTTGACCACATAAGAGATAAAATGAACTAGAATGAATGGAGAAAGAGTCTTAAGGGAGACAGAGGCAGTGACTAAAAAGTTATATTTTATGCATTCAAATAATTTACTGAAACATACTTTGAGAACATTTTAAAAATTAGTTCTACTGATTAATATTAAGTTCATAATAATTTTTTTTTAAAAAGACCCAACACTATCACCAATATGCTCCTTTTTCTTAGCCCAAAGTGACAAAGTACAAAGAAAAGGTCATATTCAAGTATGATGTAAGAAGGTGGGGTCAAGATTGAGATGTAGCTTTCTTTATCAAAGAGAAGTCTGCGAATGCCATCACCAATGAATAAAAGTTGTATAGAGCAGTTGGGTAGAGATCACAATAACCTAGAAAGAAGAAGTGGGGCTGTTGGGAGCCAATTTAGGATCAGCTGTGCCTCTAATGATCAATGGATCTCAGGAAGTTTTAGGAGAAGGTTTTTGAGGCTTTGCTTGTCCTCGTTTCTATTATTTTTCTGCTCTTTGTTGCCTTCTTGGGTAGCTGAGACATTCTGGCCTTATTAAGTGGCAGTACGTAGGGACACTGGATTTGAAGTTGGAGAACTTGGATTTCAATCTCCTGTTCTGTCAGTTATTAATTATGTGATCTTAGACAACACACTCCATCTCTCTGGGACTCAGTTTCCTAATTTTAAAAAGGGGGAATGGGTGGAGGTTCTGTTAGTCGGCCTTGAAGTTCCCTTCCAGATCTATATCCAGGATCTTATAATTGCATATTTCAGAAGGAAAAGGAAGCGATAATGAGAACTATAATTCTGGACCTGGTTCTAGCCAATAAGAAGGAACTGGTTGGTCACTGTTGTGTTTATCCTTTGTTCTCAAAGAGGACCATGGCATCAGGGAGAAGATGACATGACTTGAAGTTGACTTTGATTTGAGGGAGGGAGGGCTGTGCAAGGTCACCAACCTCACTTTCTCCTCCAGAGCCATCTGGGTCCAGTGGCCAGATATTCATCAGGATGACTAAAGATGGCCCAGGATGCAATGGGAGACCCTGGCCCTTTTGGGCTAAGGCCTTTTCAGATTCTCATTTTGAGTGAGGTAACACCTTTTCAGTGAATAGGCCTCTTTAGGAAGTGAGTGAATGGATAGCCCCTTTAATTTAAAAAAAAGGGAGAGAAAGCAAACTGGAGGGGGAGGGTGGAGAAAAACCCTGAGGGTTTGCTGGTCAAAAGAGAAACAGTTATTATTTACGTTCACTATGACCTAGGAGGGCCTGAAAAATAGCCATTGGCTGCTGAACTCTTGTCTACAATTCCTCCAGAGGTGAATAAAATGTACCAGCCCCATTCCTTGTGGAAAAAAATCAGGAAAAGTCACAATGAGTCATTTGTTCAGCCCAAGTAAACATAGGGAAACAGAGGTCTGCAGACACTGGGGACAGGAGTTGGAGAAGGAGCACTTTAGCACCCCAGGAGGGACTGCACACCAGCAAAAAAATGAGGTTCTCCTCTTTTACCCTAGAGCATTCTTTTTGATAACCTAAGTCCATAGTTCCTCTCTTCTGATTCCCTCAGTAATTCTTAGATAAGATAAAGCTTCCAAGGAAAAATAGTTTTTGTTTCCTCTTTTCAAGAACATTAATACTCTACCATCACCTAGACTGTTTGGACTTGTTTACCTTTCCTATAGTGTTCTTTGCTTCACTGAATTTCTAGTTTTAAAAAACAGAACAAAAATTTCCCGACTCTGCTTTGCCAAAAAGAACATCTTGAATTCTGTTAAAAGTTCCTTTATTTGCAATGACTAGAACACTGATCCTGGAGTCAGGAGGATTTGAGTTTCAAATTGGGTCTCAGACACTTACCAGCTGTGTGACCACTGGCAAGTAACTTAACCCCAATTACCTCCTCCCACTCACCCCCCCAAAATTTATTTTTTTCCTTAAAGATAATGTTAAACTTTGTGGAATTAAGTATTCTTGCATTCAAGCTATTTTTCCTTTGCTTTTTGATATGCCATATTCCAATCTTTTCTTTTGTTTTTCACTATTGATATGTAGTTCTCAGTAATTCAGAATGGAGTTCCTTGGTGTATGAGATAACTCTTTTTAGCTGCTTTTAATATTTTGCCTTTGACTTCTGAAACTTGGCCACTACATTTATGGGTTAGTTCAATCTGGGGTTCCATTTTTATCATGTTGACTTTAGCATTTTATGCTTTATATTCTAGTTCTAATATATCCAATAGGAAAAAATCAAGAGATTTCCTGAAATATTGTATTCAGATTTATTGTTTATTGTGCTTTTAATGAAGCTTATCATTCTTAGACTGTCCCAGAAAACTGTCTTCTATGCCTATCATATTGCTTATTATGATTTTTCTATCTGTTGATTTTACTCTAATATTTACCTCGTCTTTGCAAGATTAAACTCCATCACCTATACTCTCTTTTAAGAGTGTCTCCTGATTTTGTAAAATTCTCCAACTCTTTTTTATAATCATTTCATTCTTTTTTTCATTTTTTTCTTTAAAAGTTCTAATTTCACATTTTTTTGAGACTTAAAAGAATTTTATTATAAGTACAGCAAGGTAGCAACACATCGGCAGGCTGATCCAACTGAAGATCAGCCCTAATTTCACTCTTTATTTCTTTTTTCAATTCCTTGATTAGGCATTTTCAATCTTTTTGGGGGTGCTTGTAAAATATCTCTTTTCTTTTTCCTAGTCTCTATACTTGTTTTCTATTAAGAATTCCATGTAGGGGCGGCTAGGTGGCAGTGAATAGAGCACCGGCCCTGGAGTCAGGAGTACCTGAGTTCAAATCCGGCCTCAGACACTTAACACAAAAACTAGCCATGTGACCTTGGGCAAGTCACTTAACCCCAACTGCCCTCCAAAAAGCAAAAAAAAAGAAAGAAAAAAAAAAGAATTCCATGTAAGGATTTCTAACTTTTGCCTTCTTTCTATGCCCATGTGAGTATGTTTACATCTTTGTATGGCTGTGTTTGCATTGTTTTTTCTTTCACACATTTCTTGCTATTTTCCAGTGTTAAAGAGAAGTGAGGCTTCTACATAACCTGTCACTCAGTTATCTTTTTTTTCCAAGTCTTCCCTCCTAGAAACTGAAAGAATAAGATAACTAAACTACTATCTGTGATCTTTGAGATATATAGACAAACTGACAATTGACTAGCACCTCTCAGTAGCTATATACTGTTCTTATTTTCAAAAAAGGAGGGGAAGGAGATAAAAGATTCCAAGGGCTGCAGACTAATGAGATTGAGCATTGCTTCCTGGAAAAATTCTAGAATGTATCATTACAGCAATGGTGAGCATTTAGGAAGGCAAATATTGGTCACTATAAAACAGAGATGATTTGTACCAGACTAGCCTCATTTCCCCTTTCTGACGGGGTTACTGACTGTTATGGACTTGTTGACTTGACCAGACTGGAAAAGGAATCCATGGCATATAAAAGGTTAGGAACCCCTGCTCTAAACTTTCTAGCTTTAATGGATCACAGGTGCATCTTTTTTTTTCTTCCAATACTCTATGAAATCACTAGAGAGGTGTCTTGGAGAGTGTTATCCAAATCTGCCTTCATCTCTGCTGTGTTTAACATTGTTATCAGCTTGGATAAAAGCATAGATGCTATGCTTATCAGATTTACAGATGATGTGACCTTGACAGTGACATCTAATACACTGAAAGACTGAGTAAGCGTCAAAAAGATCTCAAGAAGCTAAATGCTACACTTGGATTAAAAAAAAGTCACCTGCACAAGTTCAGAATGGGGAAGACTCGGCTAGATAAAATTTCCAGAACAAGGCAAGGAGGATGGTGAGGGGACTCAGAAGTACAACATATGTGAGTTGGTAGAAGGAAATGAGGATGTTGGATTTGGAAGTGGGGAGAAAGCAGTACATGACATCTGTCTTCAAATATTTGAAAATTTGTCAAGTAGAAGTGGTATTAAACTCATTCTGTTTGACCTCAGAGAATAGAATGAGGGCTCTTGGATGAAAGTTATAGACTCTAGCTCAGTATAAGGAAAAATAACTAGACACTCAGAACCATCCAACAATAGCCTGAGTTGCCTCAGGAGCTAATGAATACATTTATGGAAAGTCTTCAAACTGCCCAGATGACCACTTGTCAGAATATTGTAGTAGAATTTTTTTTTCAAATATGAATTGAGATATATGGCTTCCGAAGTCTCTATAACTCTAGAATTCTACAGCCCTATTGAACTCAAAAGGCTATTGGTTCACATCAGGATGAAAAGGTTTGTGTTCCCTATTCTACACTGGCTTAGGGAGTAGAGAAACCCTGATGATGCCAATAAAATACAAAGAATGAAGGCTAGTTGCAGATGCTCAAAGAACAAAAGGAAAAGGGGAGGGAAAAACTTCATCAATGCTACTTTCACAGCAGAAGGCCTTATATCCCTCTAGAAAGGCTACAAAACACTGTCTAGATAGGGGTTCTTAACCTAGGATCTATGAACTTTTTATAAAAATATTTTGATAAATACATGTTAATCTAATTGGTTTTCTTTGTAATGTTATGAATTTTAGTTTATGCATTTAAAAACATTATTCTGAGAAGAGATCCATAGACTTTACCTGCACTTAGCACATTTTCTGGTACAAGTAGATGCTTATTAAATGTTTGTTGACTTGATCAGACATGCAAAAGGGTCCATGACACAGAAAAAGCTTAAGAACCGCTTTCCTAGGTATTACTTTCTACCTTTTGTGTGTCTGACTTCCATCTTTTTTGTTTCCGATTTTCTGTAGCTCTTTTGGCATATGGAACTGCAAGCTAGACCAAAGCACCACAGTCAAGTGGAAAGATATCAGGTAGAAGACTTGAAAAAATAATTACCACAAAACTGAGGCCACTATTACCCAGATGTAACATTAATCTGTAAAAACGAAAGAATGTTTTAATAGATATTATTATACCAAACATCATAGTCTCTGAACTAATTGAAATGCAAGGATTTCAAGACATATGGACCTAATGTAAGATATCAAATCTATATGGGAACAGTATGAAGTACAGATCATCCCTGTTATCCCTTCTACTACTGAAGTATCCCAAAGGTGCACTCAGTACATTTACAGAGAACTTACATTGTTCTATTTTAATTTAATTATAAAAGTAATCATTTTCCCCCTATATATTATACACAATATTAAATAAAATAGAAAAGTGGTTTAAAAGCTTATCCTAGGAATGTTTGTGTCTGAACTCTTTCAAAAAAGATGAGAAGATAGAAATAATAGCTTCAATAATAACATTAGCTGAAATGTGTGTGTGTGTGCGTGTGTGTGTGTAGATGGGCAAATGAAGGATGGATGGATGGATGGATGGATGGTGGGTGGATGGATGGATGGATGGATGGTGGATGGAGGATGGATGGATGGTGGCTGGATGGTGGATGGATGGATGGATGGATGGATGGATGGTGGATGGATGGATGGTGGATGGATGGATGGATGGATAAATGGTGGATGGATGGATGGATGGATGGTGGATAGATGGATGGATGGATGGTAGATGGATGGATGGATGGATGGATGGATGGATGGATGGATGGATGGTGGATGGATGGATGGTGGATGGATGGATGGATGGATGAATGAATGGACAGATAGACAGATAGACAACTATGATTTGCTAAGCCATTTTTCATAAATTATTTCATTCTATCCTCACATTTCCTTAAAAAAGGTGTTTTTCTTATATCATTCCCACCCAACTCTGACACTATTTGTTTGACTGACCTTAAAGGAGTTCCTTCTACCCCCTGGGTCTCAGTTTTTTTCGTGTATAAAATGAAAATTAGTGTTGTTTATCTAGACTAGACCTTGAACCTTTAAAATTATTTTTCTAAAGTATCTCAAAATAGTCTCCTGAGCAACTGAGTGCTGTAAAAGCTTACTGGAGGTTATGTGATTGGCATACTCTTTACAAATATTGTCTTAATTGAAACCTTTATCAGATCTGATTTTTCTTATCTGACTATTTATTTGCTAACAGATGTTCATAGTGGAAAACATGTGCCTGGATGTTAACATCAAGATAAAAACCGAAAAGCAAAGAA
This sequence comes from Pseudocheirus occidentalis, assembly GCA_028646575.1. NCBI lineage: Eukaryota > Metazoa > Chordata > Mammalia > Diprotodontia > Pseudocheiridae > Pseudocheirus > Pseudocheirus occidentalis. Next base: position 44,797,797 of record CM053600.1, on the reverse strand, counting down.
GAAAAAATTGGATGAGGGTTAGGGAAGTAGGAGATATAGATGCAGGGCCACGGAGCTCTGATTCCCTGGAGCATTTTCATAAACATTGAACAATATTTCTTATTTTCATACATGCTGTCTGCATTCTGGCCTGGTCTCCCTCCATTCGTCTTTAGCTTTTCAGCAACACACTAGGCCCCAGCTGGCAGTGGTTAATTGCAATCAGCAGGTGAGAAATGCAGCATCCCCCGAAAGGAATTATCTCTAGGTCTGGAACACACTCTGAGAAATGTAACCCACCTGAGTAGAATGGGGGAGATGTTTAGAACCTGAACGTCTAAAAACTGCATTAATTGAAAAACGCAACAACCCACACCAGGAACCAGTGATTCGCTCCCTTGCCTGAAAACATAACCAAGCAACAGTGTAAGGGGCAGGGAGGTGGGAAATGAGGGAGAGTTTCCACTTTCGAGAGATCTCCTGACTCACCCATGCCCTTCACCCCTTCAGTTCTGATGGTCCCACCCTGAATTGTTTGACTGATAAAAATCTATCATTTTAAAACATAACAGCAGAATTACAAAAATAAAAAAAGAAAAAGAACCCCACTGAGTGCAGAGACTTTAAAAAGACCAAGAAACATCCATTGAGAGATCTGAGGGGCAGGGATCTGGTTTGAAGGAACCTTAATAGATTCAGGTCACCCAAGGTCCAGTTCCTAGGAGAAAGGAGATAGGGAAGTTTCTACCAGGTCTACTAAGGGAAGCAGATGGTCGCCTTCAACTAGTACCAACTGGACCATCTTGGTTAAGATACCAGAGATAATAGACCTACAAACTCTTCTCTTAACTCTCAGCCTAAGGCATGGTCCCTTTCTCTAGGAAGAGGTGACCTAAGTCAGATCACATAGCCTGCTTTGTGCTACAAGACCTCAGGATCTTGGGCTGTTAATCCAGCAGAGAAAACACATGATATATTTATTCCCTTTAAGCACTCAAATCAAATCTAAGTAATGCTATGTATTTCCTTTCATACAGTTAAAAATCCATTGTTCCAAGAAGGGATCCTTAGACTTCACCAAGCTGCCAAAGGGGTTCATTACACAAAAAAAGGTTTAGAATTCAGATTATAAAGATGCTAAAGATATGAACTTATATAACCCGTATGGACATAAATATTTTACATGGCGTCATTCAAATTTTACATTATCATGGAATGAAGACTTGTCTCCCCTCAAAAAAGATATGTGCCACTGGTTTCAGATTAATTTCAAAAGATTCTGTGGCAGCTAGGTGGCACAGTGGCTAGAGCACTGGGTGTGGAGTCAGGAAGACCTGAGTTCAAATCTGCCTCAGATATTTACTAGCAGTATGACCCGGGGCAAGTCACTTAACCCCTGTTTGCCTCAGTTCCTCATCTGTAAATTGAGCTGGAGAAGGAAATGGCAAACCACTCCAGTATCTTTGCCAAGAAAACCCCAAATGGGGTCATAGAGAGTCAGACATGATTGAAATGACCAAACAACAAAAAAGATTTCAATTTGATCCTCCTAGGAGGATCTCCCTGCCAAAGAGGCCCAAGCCAATCACATCTTTCCTCATGTTCAGTGATTTGAAGGAGCAATTTAAGATTTGTCCACAATACAAGTAAAATGGAGCTTTGACAATTAACTAGGTTTTTTTTTATTGATTTGTGCAGTAAAATCTTATTTCAGATTGTATACACTGGGCATATACTCACTTTGAATTGTTTGATTTTACTTTAATCAACAATGAGTACTTATTAAGTACCTAATATGGACCAAATGCTGTGCTATACCCTAGGGGTACAACTACAATGAATGAAACAGTCCCTACTCAGAAGGATCTAATAATCTGCAGAACCAAAAGTAACACAATTTACACCACCATTCCCTCCCTATCAAATTTAGCTGATTTGGAGGAGGATCAGAAGACAGCCCAATGGTAGTTACTGCCATGACAATAACATATTTATTATTTATGGTATTCATCATACCAGCAAGACAGTCATCAAATCTTCAGTTAACTATGTGCTGTCCAGATGCACTTATTTAAAAAAATTATTTATTTTCTTAATGTATGGTATAAAACAAGTATTTCTAAAACAGCATAATTTTTAAAAATATATACTAAAATTAGGTAGTAACTTTAATGTAATAATATAATCTGTAACAATTATAACATAATATATAAAATATAATATATAATAAAATTATGTTAATTTCTTTTTTTTCTTCCTCCCCAGATGGCTACCATTAGGCACAAATCTGTGTGTTTGTGTGTGCATTTGTGTGTGTCTGTGTACACATACACATAAATATGAAAATCATTCTATAGACACTTTTATTTATCAGTTTTTTTCTCTGGATATAGATAGTATCTTCTAATATGTCTTTTGTATTTCATTTGGGTATTTATAATAGTCAAAATGACTTACATGCTCAAAGCTGTTCTTAAAACAACATTATTGTTACTGTATACAATGTTCTCAGATGTACTCTTTTGTATTTTTTTTTTTTGGAGGGAGGAAGGCAGGGAAATTGGGGTTAAGTGACTTGCACAAGGTCACACAGCTAGTAAGTATTAAGTGTCTGAGGCCTCATTTGAATTCAGGTCCTCCTGCCTCCAGGGCCAGTGTTCTATTCACTGTACCACCTAGCTGCCCCTCAGATGTACTCTTAAAGCAAAATTTTCTATGCATTTACGGCAAGAAATAGCCAGGAGCATTAGGAGCCATTTCTTTCATTGTTCATTGGCTAGTGCATAAAAATCCCACTTCATACCTGCTCAGCACATGCTATTGACTCTGACACCCATCTCCCCCAACAATGCAGTCCAAATTAATTTTTCTGGCCAGCTACTGTGGCAGGCAAGAAAATCAGTGAGCTTCTAGCTAGTGAAATAGCTTGAATTTCTATAGCCTCATTCTCCTGAGAAGCTCAGGCTGCTTCATGCACACACTATCTCATTTATCTTTGCATTATACTTCAAGGTGGGTAGGAGCCAGGTGTTTTCATCCCTGTCTTTCAAAAGGCAAGCCAGAGTCACAGCAGGCTTTGGGACTTGCCCAAGCTACCTAACGAGGAGAGAGCAGAAGGATTTCAAATCCTATGTGTTTTTCCTAGAAGCTAATTGAAAGCTACTTGAAGAGAACGTCTTTTTCAGGCTGAAAAGTTTTCCAAATGCAGTTCCAAGTCTAGGAATTCTCATCAATTTAACTTATATTCCATGGAAAACATACAACCTAACCATATTCCTGTCTTAGACAAATGCATGTGAGTACCAGAATTTGTTTAGATTCCATTTCAGAATGAGTCTCTAGTTAGATAGGTCGCTATTCAGCTCCCTGGAGAGGGACGTGGAGGGAGGAAAGCATTGAGCCTGGATGGAAGGAAAAGAAAAAAATGGGTTAATAGAAAACAGAAAAAAAGAATTTCTAATCAAAGACAGAACGAGACCAAATCAATGTAGAAAAAATTGAAAGCAGAATGAGAGGTTGAACATTTTTGTTTGTTAGTCATTCTTCAGTTGTGTCTGACTTTGAGACTCCCACCCCCATTTGGGGTTTTCTTGGCAAAGATGCTGGAGTGGTTTGTCATTTCATTCTCTAGCTCATTTCACAGATGAGGAAACTGAGGCAAACAGGGTTAAATGACTTGCCCAGGTTCATAAAGTGTCTGAGACTGGATTTGAACTCAGGTCTTTGTGACACTAGGCTTGGTACTCTATCCACTGTGCCGCATAGCTGCCCTTCTTTAAGCTTTGACGCACACCTATAAAAATATTTTTGTCTTCATTGGGCAGTAGGATTTTGTGAAGCATGTGTTTATAAAAAACGTCTCCCCACTATCCCTTTGACCAATAAAAAATTATAACCGGGAGTTTGATGGTAAAAGTTTAATAACCATCTGTCAAAGGGGGAGATGTACCCATGATGCACTTTTATATTTCATCTCCAATATCGACATCTTCTCCATTTCTTTCTCAAGTCTAGGCAGATGAAACAATAAGTCAAGCCCTGATTTGTAACATTTTCTGATTTCTGAGGCATAAAAGTCCACACTGAAGTTTTGACAATGGCATCTTCCAAGCTGGATTGTTTGTGCTGGTTCTGGCACACCCCTAATTCTAACTTACATCTATGCAGCAGTGATTTCCATACAAAATCTCAAGTGGAAATGTTGTACTAATTTCACAGATGAGGCAGCAGAGGCTCAGAAAAGTACGCAGAGCTGAAAGAGATCCTGGAAATCACTGATCTCAACTCCTTCATTTGTATAGATGAATGAAGGCCAGAGAGCTTAAGGGACCCCTGGGTAACAAGAGAGCTGGAGATTAAGACCAGGGATTCTGACTCCAAATCTCTCTCTCCTTCCACTACCCCCATTTTAGCTTAATCATATTATAATCTATCTGTAGGCTGAGAGAGTTCCCAGTCTGGTCACAGATACCAAGTGTGAGAATGCACAGGGAAGGACAGGACCCCAAGAAGCCGGTGATGGGAGCCACAACTACCTGCCAAGGGGCTTTATTGCTCTTTCTCTATTTACACTAATTCCAACACCTTTCTATGAGTCATCCTTGACTCTGTGTTTCCCCTAACCTTTCTCATCTAAACAATTGCCAAGACCCATATGACCACAATATCTCTAGTATCTATCCCCTCCTTTATATTTCCACTTTCAAGGCTTAGTTCAAGCCCTCTTTACATCTTGGATGGACCATCACAATAACCTGGATGATAACCAGCTTCCAATGCCTGGGGTGTTTCTTGGCTGACATTCAGGGAGCTTGTAGTGATTCTTGTAGTGATTCTTGTAGTGATTATTACCCCCAAAGCCTTGCCTCACAGCCCTCCTTCTTTGGCTTATGCTCCCACCATCAGTTTCCTTTGCCCATGATGCTCCTCCCCTAGGATTTCTTTATACCCCCAAATCCTGAGAAGGCTCAGATCACATGTAATGGGTACTAAGATTCCCCTTTCCCCGTACAACTGACAGTCCTCTCTGGCTACCACCACTCAGCCTCTTCTTCTTCCTCTCTTATATATTTCATAATTCATGCCAAAATCAAGAGTTCTTAGTTATGTATCTGGTAATAGCTCTCTAACAAATAATTCATGATTCTTTTGATTTGTCCTTCATGATGATGCCAAATTTGTCTTCCTAATGCATAGTCATGATCAAATTGCTCCTTGCTTTAAAACTTGTCTCCTCATTACCAAAGTTCAAATTCATTAGCCTGGCATTTGAGGCTTTAAAAAATAGTATTTTATTTTTTCCAGTTACTTGTAAAGACAATTTTCAACAATCATTTTTATAAGATTTTGAGTTCCAGATTCTTCTTCTCCCATCCCTCCCCTATCTTCTCTCAAAGGACAGCAAGCGACCTGATATAGATTTTACATGTACAGTCATGTAAAACATATTTCTACATTAGTCATGTTGTGCAAGAAGAAACAGAACAAAAGGAAAAACCATAAAAAAGGCAAAGAAAGTGAAAATAGCAAGCTTCAATCTGCATCTATATTCCATCAGTTCTTTCTCTGGGTATAAATAGCCTTTTCTATCACGAGTCTTTTAGAATTGTTTTGGATCACTAAGTCAGTCATAGTTGATCATTGTAAAATGTTCTTGTTACTGTGTACGATGTTCTCCTGGTTCTGCTCACTTCACTCAGCATCAGTTCATGCAAGTCTTTCCAGGTTTTTCTGAAATCTGCCTGCTCATCATTACTTATGGAACAAAAGTACTCCATTACAGTCATATACTACAACTTGTTCAGCCATTCCTCAAGTAATGGACATACCCTTAATTTTCAGTTATTTGCTACCACAAAAGAGCTCCTATAAATATTCTTATATGTGTAGGTCCTTTCCCCTTTTTTTTATCTCTTTGGAATACAGACCTAGTAGTGGTATTGCCGGGTCAAAGGGTATGCACATTATGATTGTCCTTTGGGCGTAGATCCAAACTGCTCTCCAGAATGGTTGGATCAGTTCACAACTCCACCAATAGGCATCTAAAGCTTTTCAAGAGAATGCTGGGGAACTTGCTTTCTGGGGGAACCATGAAGGAAGCACTGTGGAATGACTAGAGTATGCATAACTTTTCCATAACAGATAAGTTGGCCAGAATCAGTTACAGAAGGTCTTATACATACTCCACAATCTCTCCTAGACACTTCCCTTGCACATTATCATGTATTTTCTCAGAAGCAAGATCCTCTTCCCCCAAACCCAGCACCCTTCACTCAGAGAAACTGCATCAGCTGAGCAAACTGGTAATGTTTACACATATGCCAGGCGCTCATTAAACAACAATTAGAATATTCTTCTCTTACCCACAGGGAGCAGCATAAGTGTATAGCCTTCATTGCCCTTAGTGCACAGGCAGCCGCCCTCAGTGATGTCAGCTTCTAAGTGGTATGGTATTCACACTCTGAAGGCACGAAGTTTCCTAGAACTGCAACACAATCATAATAATTAATAATTATAAATAGCTAACATTAATATAGCACCTAATATATGTCAGGCCCTGTGCTAAACATGGTATATACAGTATCTCATGTGATGCTCACAACAACCCTGAGAGGTAGGTGCTATTTTACAGATGAGGAAAGAGAGGCAGACAGAGATTAAGTGACTCGTCCAGGGTCACACAGCTAATAAGTATCCAACGTTGGATTTGAATTCAGGAATTTCCTGACTCCTAACCCAGCTCTCTATCCACCACTACCTCTAACTTACATGGAATTTTGAACAAAGAACCAATATGGCACTGAGAGTGCTCCATCTTCCCTTGGAAAAGGTTGTGGCATTTAACTGGATCCATGAGGTGAGAGTATTTTCTGATTTGTCTAATAAGAATTGACTAATGAGAAATGAGCAACAGGAACCCAGAAAGATTAACATGTACTGCGCTACACAAGCAGATAGTTGGGGTTGGAGTGGAGCCGGGGGTAGGGCGTGGGGAGGGGAATGCTCAGGAACTAGGCTTATTAAGACTTAGCATTCAGGCATCCGAGGTGGCTGGGGTTGTGCCAGGTAAATCAGTTTTCGTCAGCTCATAAAGAAGATGCTAGGCAGGGTAATGGGACTCTGTTCCCTATGTCTGCTGAATTAATTATGAAGACCTGGCAGAGAAGCCTGAAACACTAATCATTGGGTTCTGGTGATATCACTGACTCTGTTAGCACTAAGGCCAGTGTGATATACTTCTCCTATGAATGTGATATAAATGTTGCTGTCCCTACTAGAAAACATTGTGATGATCAGATTGACATGGAAGGCAATGAAGTGAGTGGTGCTCCTCTATGAATTGATACCTCAAGAAGAAAAGGTATGCTAGAATAACCAAAAATACCAGTAAGTACTCTACTTGCTGAAATGCAGATGGTGTGACCACTAAAGTAGAAAAACTATGAGTGTATTGATAAAAAATACAAATTTTCATTATATTCTAATATTACATAGAAAAACTTGAAACAATTATTGTCAGATATCAGTCAAGACTTCATACTGCTTTTGTCAATGATATTCTAAGAACCAAGCTATATAAAACTGTACAGAGCAATAATGAAAAAAAGAAAAGAGAAAAAAGTCTTCATTCTTAAACCCAGATTAATTGAAATGAGTCAGGAAATTGAGAATCATGAATGTGGAAAGAGAAAAATCTGATGACTCTGAAAGCAATGAAAATGTATATTTAACAGGAACCCTAAAAGTAACATCTAAAAATGAAACGGAAAAAATACTGTTGATGTCTTGAATAGTACTTAAAAGGAGACAGTCATACTTAGAATGGAATTTTGAAAAGCACTTTTTGAGTAAGCCAGCAAAAATAGAACTAAGAAATCAACTATACCAAAACATATTTCATAAGGCTAGATTTTACTATAACTATCAGGAAAAATGCATTCTTCCATAATATTTGATCTTGTGTAAAATATTTCAGAATAGTACATGTTGTTTCTATTTCTATGGTTTAAAAGAAAACATAACAAGACAGAATTATCTAGGAATATTTTAGAGGACAGGCATTAAATGTCACCATGGCAAGAGTGACTTCAGAGAAAACCTGTAGAAAAACTTTAAAAGACTATATCAATATCTAGCTGTAAAGTGCAATAAGAATACCATGCCACCTGCTTAAAGGCAATGAAATTAAAGGAAATGAAACCTATAAAATGGAATCTGGAAAATAAAAGCATATCAGAAATGTTTTTGATACCATTAAATAACATCTGAAAACAAAAGCCAATACATGAAAGTATGAGGAAGCAAAACAGTGCAAAGGATGAAATAAGCAATTTGAGATCAAGAAAAAAGCACTATTATACGGTTTGATGATATTACATATCATCATGTATTATGTATGATTGTGTATAACATCTTATATATAAACACACATAATATTATATATATATATATATATATATACACATACATATACATGTGCATGTGGAGGGAGAGAGAGAAAGAAAGAGAAAGAGAGAGACAGAGACAGAGAAAGAGAGAGAGAGAGAGAGAAAGAAAGAAAGAAATGGGAAGAGATAATTCATGAAGAAAGAGAAAGCAGAAAATGGAAAATGTCTAATCATCACTAAGGCCAACACTATGAAAGTGAATTGTTGGAGCAAATGCAAAACAGAAAGCTTGCAACCCATTAATATGATGGATGATGACAATAGTAACATCAAGGGAGATAACTGAAATTCTAGTTTCTCTGCAAAACCTAAAAGCATTGGATCCAGATAAAACCCATATTTGTGGAGGGCTCAAAAACTTCACTTTACCAAGTTCTTCTCAGATGCAGGCTTGATACCTTTATGTTGTTTTTTTTAACAGAAGACATCATATAGCTATTACCAAAAGATAAGAACATCAGTGACCCTTCCCAATATCAGTCAGCTACCTGTTTATATACTTTCTACAAAGAAAAAAAAATGTTGGGCCGTCATGAGTAGTATTGTCTCATAAAGCAGAATGAAGCAATAGGAATGGTGTTGCTTTGTTTTGTCCAACTTTTCATGACTCTGTGAAACATATTGTCACTGGGGTTTGGCAAAGATACTGGAGTGGTTTGCCATTTCCTTGTCCATAGTATTAAGGCAAACAGGGGTTAGTGACTTGCCTAGGGTCACACTGCTAGTAAGTGTCTGAGGCTGGAGTTTGAACTCAGGTCTTCCTGACTCCTAGCTCAGTGTTCTAGCTACTGAGCCATCTAGTTGCCTGGCTGGGGTGGGGAGAGGGGCAAATATTGACTTAGGACTCTCACAGGCTCAAATACCACCAAAAACTTGTAGCTATTAGAATGATAATTCTACCCCCCCCCCAATTTTTTTAATTACATTTTTCTAGTCAAAAATAATTTTTAAAGCAGATAAATCTCATTATAATAGAGACTACCCATGGAGAGTGGGAGAGTGCATGTACCAAGATTTCTAAGCTAGAACTGATGGTCTACTTACTGGAGATAGTACTTAGAACCACAAAATCCAAGAGCAACTCAAAGATTTAGAAAATTCTTTGGCATTCACAGTAAGGGACTGTGTGATACCTAGTAATAGTTAGCAGGAGTATTTTTCTTACTCCTTGTTGTTGCTTGCTTGCTATATGTCCTTCGTTCTTAATCACATGCTAGTGATTTGGATTTAAATGAGGGAGGACTATGCAAAGTCACCAGCCTGACTTTCTCTTCCAGAGCCATCTGGGTCCAGTGACCACTCCTTACCCTCTTTCATAAATAGGCCTTTCATATTGGATCTTTTCTAAGGTAATCCACTGTAGTGTCTGCCAAGTTTCTAGCGTCCTTCATAGCATTTACTTTAGAAAAGCAATTAGGGTTTGAGATCAACCATTATATTTCCCATTTACAAACCCATAAGGAATTGTAGAAGTCAGAGAGGAGTCTATTGAACCTCCATGGCAATCAGGTTGGATATTCCCTGAGTTGTGGCTTGCTTTTGGCAGGTATATCAGAGAAATTTCCTTCCTGTTGTTCCTTCCTTCAGTTCAGTTATGTTCCAGGTTTCACGATTTGGGAGGGGGGGGTTCCTGTTGCTTCCTCTACTTCAGGTGTCCTTCAGAGATCATAAAGCCCACATTGACCCAGCAGATAGACTGGTGGCTTCTATTAAATAGCGCAGCTTCCTAGGGATGGGCTTATGTGTTCATCATTGAGAACTGACTAGCTTCTTGAGGGAGGGCTCAAGAAAGATATCTGATGTCTCAGGAAGAATCAAGGGATTCTACTTAATCTCTTATACGCTCAAGAAATTCATAATTCCTTTAAGTTTCTCCCACAAGAGAGCCCAACCTCTTTTTTTCAAGATCCACTCCTCAGTTCTACAACTAGCCCTAGTGTTAACTTTGTCAGACAGCATGTATGGATATATATACACCCTTACACACACACACCCTTACACACACACAC
>CM053600.1:44767602-44786862 GCA_028646575.1 Pseudocheirus occidentalis | reverse complement strand
CCCAATTTTTCCTCCACTTCTCTTATTTGGTTTTCAAAGTCCTTTTTCAGTTGGTGTATAGCTTCTAGGCATTCTTCAATTGTCTTGGAAGCATTTGGTGTGGGAGTTCTGAGTTCTGGGCTTTCTTCCTCCCATTCCATTCTTTGATCCTTTTTGTCCATGAAAAAGGATTCTAGAATTTTATTGCCATTCTTATTTTGCTTCCTTTTCCTCATGTTGGCCAGTCAATTAATTGGTTGGTTTTTTTTAGCTCTGTGAAACTCTGCTTCCAGGGGGGAAAGCTCTGTTCCAAATCGCTGGGGTTTCCCCAGCTGCCAGAGCTTTTAGGGGGGTGTTGCATGTCCCCCCAGCTCTGGCTTGCTGAAAGTGCACCCCAGGACCACTACCCAAGACCACAATCCAGATCCAGGCCACTCAATGCAAGAGCACTTGGTGTTGATCAATTGATTCAGCCCCCTGCGGAGTCTGCAGGCCAGGGGCTCTGAAGCAGCCTGGTGGAGGCCACTGCCAGTTCCAACAGTTCCCTTCCCCCACTGCTTCCTTGCCCTTGGGGCAGATTGGTTGAACTGCTTTTCTTCCCCCAAATTAATTTTCAAAGTTTCACTTTCACTAATTGTCTCTGAGATTTCAAGATCCCCTCAGGCATGTGCTTTAGATCATCTCTGAAGTAGACTCAAGCTGTGGCTTGGGAGGCTCAGCTCCTCCTGGCCACCCTGCTCTGGTATGAGCTGCCCCTCTCCCATCCCGTTCCTCATGCCTTGGCAGATGTGGAGATGCTGGAGGCTGTAGATCCTCTCCTCTGAAGATTGGCTGCTGCGCAGCTTGGCTCAGCTCAGCTCAGCTCCTTCTTACCACTCCGGGCCTGGCCGTGGTCTTGGCTTCAGGGTGGGCCAGCCTCCACTCCTGGCCGCCGCGATGATCCCCTGCTGCCTAGCTGCCTTCAGCAAGAGATGTGTTTTCTGTATTTTTGTGAGTCTGGGAGTCCTAGACTTTCCTAGACTTCGTCTGGGCTCATATTTTATGGGTGTTTAGGGTGGCGGTGTGGGAGCTGCGGGACCTTGCTGCTTCTACGTCGCCATCTTGGCTCCACCCCTGTTCTGCCCATTGTAGTTTTCTATTATTGGGTAATGCTAGATAAGTGACTAAGTATTTCTGAGCTTCTGTTTTCCTAACTAGAAAACAGGTAGGTCATGACCTATTTCCAAAGTGCTCTGAGAATATGACTGGGATCCTGTAATCATAATATCGTATTAGATTTCTTAATTATAACTAAAATTAAATCAGGACAGTCTTACTGTTTACCAAGCCTAATATTCTGTTAGTCAACTCCTGTTGAAATTATTTTTAGGTTTTTGTTGTTGTTGTTCAATCATTTCAGTCGTATCTGCCTCTTATGACGCCATTTGGGGTTTTCTTGCCAAAGGTACTGGAAATGATTTGCCATTTCCTTCTCCAGACAGTAAGCAAGTGAAGTTATATACAGGATAAATTGAAAGTAATCAACAGAGGGGAGGTACTAAAATTAAGGGAAATTGGGAAAGGTTTTCTGTAGAAGGTGGGGTTGTAGCTTGTACTTTAAGGAAGCCAGGGAGGCAGAGATTTTTTTTTTTTGGAGGGCAGTTGATGTTAAGTGACTTGCCCAAGGTCACACGGCTAGTTTTTTTGTGTTAAGTGTCTGAGGTGGGATTTGAACTCAAGTATTCCTGCCTCCAGGGCCAGTGCTCTATTCACTGCCCCACCTAGCCACCCCAAGGCAGAGATTTTTTAATGAAGTGAGGACGTTTTTGAATAAAATGCAAATTCCTTCACCTATCATTAAGAACTTCCACAATCTCTCTCCAAATTACTTTTTCAGTTTGATTTAATACTAGTCTATTAGGTTTCAAATATTGTATGTTCCAATTGGACAATTAACAGATTCCTTAATTTTTTCCTTTCTCCTACCACCTCCAAGTCATCCTTGATGACTAGAAACAGACTCCTCCATATTTCAGCCTATTTTGTAGCATGATCACTAAATTTGCAGAAGAAATAAATTTAGCTGGGAGGAATAATGTTGTGCCGCAGAATAAGAATTCCAAAAAAAGTTTTTATGGGCTAAAATAATGGACCAGATAAAATCAAATGAAATTTAATAAGCATAAATGGAAAATTCTATACTTTGGTCCAAAAGGCAACTGTGCAGGAACAGGATGTATTTTGCGGTTAAGCTACTTGTGTGAAAAATGTCTTAGAATTTGAGTGAACTCTAAATATGATAAGAAGCCTTAGACTTCTTAGACTGCATTGATAAAAGCACAGTAGCATCATATTATGAAGCATAATATCCTGGCAAAGGAAACCCATGAAAAAATTTTTTAAAAAACATGAAATGGCCTTACGCCCTTCTCCTTCTGCAGTAATCATGGCAGAGCACCAAAAAAGAGGGCAGAGGGTGCTAAGATTGCCTATAAAGTTTGACTTTGTCATCAGTACTCTAAATGTGAAATCATTGTGCCAATAACCAATAAGGAGCCATACTATTAGAGGGACTATAAATAAAAGCAAGAGAAACAAGTTTCCACTGAACCAGTGGTTCTCAACCTTCCTAATGCTGTGACCCTTTAATATGGTTCCTCATGTTTGGTGACCCCCCCCCAACTATAAAATTATGTTTGTCGTTATTTCCTAACTATTCTTTTGCTACTGTTATGAATCTATCTGATATGCAGGATGTATTTTCATTGTTATAAATTGAACATAACCCACAGGTTGAGAACCACTGCACTAAACAGGAGTATATCTTACAGCTTCTCTTTGGAGAGACATATAAAGAAGTTGGAGGAGCTAGCTTTAGCATGCTTGTGAAGACAAGAAACCATTTCATGAAACATTTGGCCAGTTGTCTTGCATTGCAGTGCTCATGACAAATATTTGCAAAAGGACCAACCATGAACAAAATTGTAACATATGCAGTAATTGTCTGCTGCAGAGGATGGAGAGATAGAGAGATTCCCTGGAAAGAGTTTAACCTAACCATCCAATGTGGGAAAACAACAAACAGAAGCAGATAAAAAAGGCCTATTTTGCAGATTGGGACAGTTAGATAATCTGTAGAGTTCAGCCATCTGTGTGTGTGTGTGTGTGTGTGTTAACTAGAGAGTACAAAGGAAGAGTGAGTTGAAACCAGAATTAAGTAGGAGGAAAGCAGGATGGGTTGCCTTAAGGACAGTGAAAAACTCCTTGTGTAACCCTAAATTTCTGCCAGAAACAAAGGTCCACATTTTTAATACCAAAATTCTATGACTATGGTATGGGCTTTAAGGCATGGAACACGATAGGATCTGAAGAATTAAAAATAAGCATCATTCAAAGAACAGGGTATACAGCAGGCACAAGTTAGCTTTAACATATTATCATTAATATATTATTATTACATAATATAATGTATATACATATATATAATTATAACTAACATTTATATACCACTTTAGGCTTAGACAAGTTCTTTTTGTTCATTATTTCATTTGATCTATAAACAATCCTGTGAGGTAGGTGCTCTTAAGGTCTCTTTTTTACAGATGAAGAAACTAAGAGTCAAATGACTTGTCTAGGCTCATACAGCTGGTTAGTATATGAGGCAGGATTAGAATTCAGGTCTCCATGACTCCAAATCTAGCACTCTATATACTAAGCAAAGCTACAAAAGAAATGGAAAGCTACAAAAAAAAACTAAAATGAAAGATGCCATAAAAGAAATATATATATGTATATATACATATATGTGTATTGCATATATATGTATATACATATATATATATATATATGTGTGTGTGTATGTGTGTGTGTGTGTGTATGTAGAGACATATATCCCAAAAAAGATGAGTTGCTCCCATGGGGAGAACAAGGTATAATCCAGGTGCTCCACCAGCATGATAATATCAGAAAAAGTTGAGGAAGGTCCCCAGAATGTTGAGTGGACAACCTTTAAAAACCTTATAAAAGTGACACAGGATAGGTGAGTATAAATAAGTTGAATTCCACATCATTGAAGGGAGCACATAGCCCAGTGACATCACAGATTCATTTGAGTCACTGAATTGAGTGAAGAAAGTATTGGAGGTAAGGGCCCCGCTATTGTATCTTCTGCTTAGACTATACCTGCAGTATTGCATTCATTTCTGGATGCCGTGTTTTTGAAAGGACATTGCTAAACTATAGTACACCCAGAGGAGGTGTTAGCAAGTTGTATTGCTTTGTTGTTGTTCAGTAATTTTTCAGTCATGTTCAAATCTTTGTGACTTCTTTTGGTCTCTTTTTTGGGGGGGAAAGGGAGTGGCACAGAAATATCAGAGGGGTTTGCTATTTCCTTCTCCAGTTCATTTTACAGATGAGGAAACTGAGGCAAACAGGTTAAGGGTCACATAGGGTCCCAGGGTCACATAGCTAGGAAATAGCTAAAGTTAGATTTGAACTCAGGAAGATGAATCTTTCCGAATCCAGGCCTGGCACTGTATCCACTGTGCCACCTGGCTGCTCTCCATATTGATTTCGCATAGGATGTAAGTACCAGAAAATACTCCATGTATAAACTTTTGGGAGCTTGTATATTGAGGGAATTGAGGGCATTAGGACAGCAAGTGGTTAAATGTGGGAACTGAGTGAACCACCCTGACTCTAACTTGTGACTCAGTTCTGGAACTAGCTCAGTTCCCTTTCCATCCAATTATGGGTCTAGGCCAACTTCTGTCCTGTGAGAAAATTTATTCAGTTGTGAGAACTGGGAGAAAACCTTATTGCATTGTTTGAACCTAGGCCTGCACGGCTGGGAGATTGGACCATCTCTACTTGCTATTTACAAACCTTTAACCAAGGGCCTAGGTTATGCTGACCAGGGACTCAGTCAGATCCAAAGATTGATGCAAGACGTTTTCTCACAATTGTACCTCTCAAGCAACATATGTATGTATGTATGTGCGTATATATAATATAAACATATATACACGCAGATACATACTTATATACATGCACATATACATACACACACACACACACACACACACACACACATATAAAATCTCAGAACTGGCCCCATACTGATCAATCAGTTCTTGTTCCACGATCCTTTAATTGTTCACAGACACTTGGGAGGAAGGCAGCAGCAGCACCTCGTTTTCTGAATTCAGGGAACTGTATCTATTTACTCTCTCCCTCCCAGTTTGGAAGGTCCCTAATTTATCATCCAATTAGAAATCAGGTTAACAATTGTTGTATTTCTTTTTTAACTAATTAGCCTAATTTGATTAATTGTTTTTAATGTATAAAATCTGTTTCCCCTGTATTCAGGGTCAAGTCCTAAACTGAGGAAGCGGCCTGCTCCTTATTTGCTAGGAAATTGGCATGCGTTGCTTAATAAATCATTATGTTTGGGAAAACAAACCTTTGTTTCGTCAGTCATTTCATCCTTCACCTACCAGTGCATAGACCTTTTCTTTTTAAATCCCTGGACAGTTACAGGAACAATAAAACCAGTATCTAGATGGTGAGCCTGCCTTTGCTGAAACAATCTGTGACTTTGAAGAGCTTATGTTCCACTAGGCAGGGAGGGCGGGGGGATGGGATGTGTATAACGTGGTCACAGATAAATAAAAACAGATTACATACAAAATAAATAATCGGTATTGGCAAGGAGGTCATGGTAATAAAAACTAGGTGATTCAGGAGAGGCCTCTGGGAAAAAAATGGTATTTTAGTTAAGCTTTGAAGGAAAGTAGGGTTTCCAAGAGGTAGAAATGAGAAGGAAGGGTATTACAGATACAGGAACCAAATTGCATAGAGGCACAGAGGTGGAGGATGATATAAGGGGAAGTACATCCAGGCCAGACCCAATAGGCAAGAAAGTGTGAGAAAGGAAGGAAAGCGTATTCAGTCTGGAAGGATAGTCTGGGGACACATCATCAAGGGCTGTAAATATAAGAGGGAGAGACAGAAAGAAAGAGAGAGAGAGAGAGAGAGAGAGAGAGAGAGAGAGAGAGAGAGAGAGAGAGAGAGAGCGAGAAACAGATGTTTGCATTTTATCCTAGAGGTGAGGGGGAACAACTGATGCTTCTTGATCTGAGGGGTATCATAGTCAGACTTGTGCTCTGGGGTTTCCATTTGGCATTCTCCTGGAGGATGATTTGTAGAGTGGAGAGATGATGCAGGGAAATGAATTAGGGATCTGTTACAAGAATCCCAGTTGGAGGTGATGAGGATCTGGACAGTGATCAGTGAACAGAAAGGAGAATAATTGCTGTCCCCCAAATTGAACTAAAGATGTAGCAAAGGATCCTGGAGTTATGTGAAGAACTTGAGAGAGTCCAGGACCCAAGGAGAATTTGTCTTAGATATACTTCCCCTTCCCATTTATGGGTCATCTTTTAATACTGTTAAGCATCACCAATCTTCCTGCTGCTCCTGGTTACTCTAAGGACCCACATAGGACCCCACCCAGACTGATCCTCCCTTATGGCACTTCCTTCTTATCTGCTTCCATGAACATTTCTTTGTCTTATTCCCTAAATTCCTTTCTGCTCATTCTTTCCAAAGTAAACACTGATCAATAAATCCATGCTTAGGAGTTATTGGAAAATAATATCATAAGGCATTACTCCATCTCAGAATGCATGTATTTCACCGGGCAGCCACAATGCAATTAGTCTTGAGGAAAAGAGTTTCAGGCACTATGGCAGGAAGGAGGGGGAGAGATTTAGCAGGCTGGTGTAATGCTCCTCAAATCATATCACAAAGCCCTGCCTAGAGATAGCTTTCTGGGTAGAACTACTCCC
The DNA here is from genome assembly GCA_028646575.1 of Pseudocheirus occidentalis. NCBI lineage: Eukaryota > Metazoa > Chordata > Mammalia > Diprotodontia > Pseudocheiridae > Pseudocheirus > Pseudocheirus occidentalis. The sequence continues at coordinate 44,780,056 of CM053600.1, read as the reverse complement.
TGGTAATTGATAAAGATGGGCTGTGACAGTTTCTGAGGCTATCCATTCTAATTGGCATAAACTCTGCATTTAGATGGAAAGTAGCCCTGCTCAGCTTACTGAACTCACTGGAACTAAAGAGGTTCCTTTCTCACGGCATCCCTGTGAAGGATGGCTTAAGGGCCACTAAGCTTTCAGGTACCCGACTGGCCCAGCGGGAGATCTGCCTGTCCAAGACATGCCATGTGGATGGCATAGATGAATTGATCAATTCGACAAAATGGAGGAGGCCTAGTGCTCCTCCTTTTCTTAGGATAATTCCTTTCCTCTTTGTCTGCCATTTTCCCCTTAGAGTTGGCTATGAGCTGTACAGAAAACCTTGCTGGCCTTGCTAAAACGCAGATTTTAGGCCCAGACTCCCTTTCATCCTTCAAGGCAGACCAGCAGTCAGTCTGGATGATAATTCATCTAAAGGGAGCAAGGTTCTCATTTGCTTACCTCTCAAAGCCTAAGCATTTGCAAAGAGACTTAAGGAGAAAACAAAACCGTGTTATTCAGTCTCCTGAAAAGATGTGGGCAGTGGGGGAGAGAGCTAAAGGAGGAGACCCAAACTGAGGGAAAGGGACCCCAACATCCTATCCTGGGGTCTCAGGTACAAGGTTAAGTAAACCAAGAAAGTGGTTCATCAAATCAAGCACAAAACCTCCATCTACTGAATCCCATTAATTCCCAGGACTGCTCAAGATGGACTTATTGTCAATCCCAATCAATTCATCCCACCACGTGACAGTCTCATTTATCTACACTCCTCTGAGCCGTCTATCTACTGGCTGCCTGGCTCCAGTCACTTAAATAATCTCCCGGTTCCTGTCACTCTGGCTACCACCTGTCTGCTGGGAATCCTAAAAGCCCGTTAGGCTCGTGAACAAGACAGCTACTGATGACTCTCATTCATGGAGGGCATTTCTATTTTTAATTTTTTGAAAATATTCCCTGTGGATGATGCTCCCAGGACCCTCCACCCCCACCACCCACCCTGACTATTTTTAGGCTAGACACATCCTTCTTCAGGGCCTAGCTTGCTATATACACTGCAAACAGAGTCCCTCCTTCCCCACCTACTGGTTTGCTTCAAATACATTTCATGTTGAGTGTCACTGCATAAATTCAAAAGACTGACTTTGTTCCTGCACGTTGCTCATCTGCCCAGAAATCAAAGGCACTTTGAAAATATAAAATTTTAAAGGAAGGTTGCTTGCCCTATGGCAGCTCATCAGAACCATTCCAGGGTCCAACAAACGAAAAGTGAAAGTTTCTAGGGATAAAGTTGGAAAATCAAAGATCAAAGATCTTTGATGTGAAAAACTCTCTGAGGAGGGTTAAATGGGATGGGTACCTAGAGCTGAAGAGGAGGGCTTTAAAGCTCATTTGGCAGTCCACCTTCTCATTTTGTAGATGAAGAAACTGAGGGCAGAGAAGTGAAATGTAAAAAGGACAGAGGCAAGGTTTGAACCTACAGGCCCCTGGCTCTGGACCCAGGCCTTCTCCCACACAGCACCCTCCAAAAAACGGTGAGAGTTACAATCCTGAACATTCATTAGAAACAAGGGAGACAATAGAAACTCGGGCATTTTCCAGTTTTTTTTTACTTTAGTGCAATGTTCTGTCTTGAACAAGATGTGTGCTCTGATTTTTAGACCTCAAAATTATGAAGTGTACATCCTGTTCAATCATGCTCACTAAAGTCCTGCTCAGGAGCACACGCTTTTGTGGTTTTGACAGCATGGCTACTGGGGTGGTGGTACTTTTAGTCAGAAAGATTTGGGTTCAAATTCTTACTGATGTGTCACCCTGAAGAAGTGCTTTGATCTCTCAGAGTCTCATTTTCCACATCTCTAAAATGGGTGTCAGCTAGTTTGGGGCAGTGGATAAAGTGCCAGCCCCAGACTTGGGAGGACTTGAGTTCAAATCTGGCCTCAGATCTTTACTAGCTGTGTGACCCTGACCAAGTCACTTCATCCTGTTTGCCTCCGTTTCCTCATCTGTAAAACAAGCTGGAGAAGGGAATGGCAAACCACTCCAGTATCTTTGCCAAGAAAACTCGACTGAAAAACAGACTGAAAACAACTAAAGAGCAAAACCAGAGGGGATAGTAATAGTATCTATCTCACAGGATGGTTGTGGGGGTCTAATGCCTGTAAAAGGCTTTGCAAATGCTAAAAAAAACTATAGAAATTTGAAAATTGTACTGTTAAAACTCAGCTTATTTAGATCTTTGTTAGTAGGACCTTCGGCCAGTTGTTGCTGTTCTACAGTAGGTTGGGCTTCCTGTTTCTTTCCCTTTCTGTACAATTGCGTAGGCAGAAGCCACTGATCCCACTCACCCAAGGCTCCATGAGACGTCGCCACCAAGAGACGTTTTCCAATGTCAGCATGACAGCTAGAGCACCTTAATTGTATTCCATAATCTCTGTAGCCTCAGAGCATAGCTTAGAGACTCGAATTGGGAATCTATGGGACCCTTCAGGAAGTCAGTGAGGTCAAAATTATTTTCATTATAATACTTGAAGACGTTTTAATTTCTAATACTGGCTTCCTTTAAAACCTAATTAAAATTCCACCTTCTACAGAAAGCTTTCCCCAATCTCTCTTCATTCTACTTAATACCTTCCCTCTGTTAATTATTTCCTATTTATCCTGCATATGCTTGCTTTATGTATATTTCTTTACATGTTGTCTAGTCCATTAGATGGTAAACTCCTTGAGGGTAGGAGTTGTCTTTTTTTTTTGGAGGGGGGGGAAGCAGGGGAATTAAGACTTGCCCAGGGTCGCATGGCTATAAAGTGTTAATTGTCTGAGGCTGAATTTGAATTCAGGTCCTCCTGACTCCAGGGCCAGTGCTCTATTGTAGCTGCCTCTGAGGAGTTGGCTTTTGCCTCTTCCCCACTGCTTAGCACAGTGCCTGGTATATCATTGGCACTTAGTAAAAGTTTATTAATGGATTAATATGGTAAATATTAATAGATATACTACATAAAATATCTTGGGGGAGAGAGACTCTCAATAATTTTGATACAATAAAGGGTTGTGTGATTAAAAAATTTGAGACCCTCTGCATAACTGGGCAAGTTTATCAAACCTCCTCTGGAGGTTACAAAGATACTGTAACCAATAACCCACCTCTAGAATAAAATTCTTACTCAACAGATATAGAAACATGAGAGCACAGTAAAAAAGGGGGGGAGGGGTGGGAAATCCCTTTGAAGATATTTATATTTGCTCAGCTTGATACATGATGCTTTCAAATGTATGGCATAAACTTTTGGAACCACAAAAGAGAAGACAAAAACTCTGTGTGTATGTGTATATGCACACACACATATGTGTATATATACACATATCTTTGTATGTGTGTATATATGTATTTATGTGTATATATATATATATGAATATGTATAAAATCTCTATTTATATGTCTTCCTAGGGCGCAATGATTTTCCTGATAGTTAAAATTACAATCTGAAAGGAATGATGAGGTAGAATGTAAGGGATAAAAGGAAGAAGAAGAAACAAAATTAAGAGGAGAAGGGAAGGAGGGATAAAAATCTGGGAACTCAAAATCTTGTAAAAACTAAATGCTAAAAATTGTCTTGACATACAATTGGGAAAAACAAAAGAGAGAGAGAGAGAGAGAAGGAGAGGGAGGGAGGAAGGAAAGAAAGAAAGGAAGGAAGGAAGGAAGAGGCATTACTGGTCTTATAATACTTGTTCTGATATGTATATAAGATGATTCCCATATCACTGATGGGGAAACTGAGGACAGAGCTCTCTGTTTATATATATAATAGTTCCTAGGCACAGAACATTCAGCAACTCTCTGGGTAGCTCAAACAAAGAACAGATGGCTATTAGGGACTTTGTTATTCACGCAACAAAAGAAAGGTGAAGAAGAACAGAGATTAGGTCAAGCTAAGTTCTACACTGACAGAAACCAGCACCACCTTTCATAGTAGCTTCTGCAGAGAGAGCAGAACTTGGCCAATCACATGATCTCTCTCCCTCTCTCTCTTTCTCTCTCTCTCTTTCTGTCTCTGTGTGTCTCTCTGTCTCTCTGTCTCTGTCTATGTCTGTCTCTGTCTCTGTCTCTGTCTGTCTCTCTGTCTCTCTCTCTTTCTCTCTCTTCCCACACTGCCATCTCTCCCCCCTCTCTCCACCCTCCCTTTTTCTCCCCTTCCTTCCCCTCCCTCCCTCCCTCTCTCTCTGCCCCTGGGACCAAACTGGAGGAAACTGGTACTGTTCCTGTCTAGGACTTATTACATTCAGACACACTTGACTAGCCCATCAGTTCTAAGGGAGACAAATTGCCTGGACCAACAGTTGCAAGCTGAATTGTGCACACATGTTAGTTAGGGCAGTGGAGGAGTAGAGAGTACCACATCTGCTATAATTAGGGTCAGCTTTATGCAACAGTAACAAGCAGCCTGTGTGGTATGGTTTCAGGGACATTCAGAAAGAGAATCCAATCCAAAAACAAAAAACAAACAAAAACCCCCAAACCCCCTCCCTTCCCCACCTGCTCTCCCTGGCCTGAAAGACCTTCACTTGAGGGGTTCTTTTAGCCTTTTTTGCTCATGGGTCCCTATGGCAGTCTGATAAAGCCAATGGATCCCTTTTCAGAATGTCATAACTTAAGGAGATGCTAAATTTCATTAGAAGTCAATGCTTAATAAATGCTAATCCTTCCCTCAAAGGTAGCATGCCATTAAATAAAGATGTATTTTTACCCCATTCAGATTCACAAACCCTCCCTTGAAATCTTTCCAATGTCATTAGATCCCAGGTTAAGGACCCTTGCTTTAAATGGAAGGAAAGCATGTCTTTCTCCAGGGAGGGAGGTGGAAAAGACCCTTGGGAGAGATAACACAAGGATTTAAATTCACACCAATGACTGGATCTTTCCTAGACATGTGAGTGAAGAGGCAAAGAACCTGAAGACGGGTAGGAGGCCATCCATTAAAAGGGCGAAAGGGCATTGAAAAGGGGGGCTGCTAAAGTTTATTTGATGCTAAAAAAAAAGCCATTGTGAGTGCCATAGAGCTATTTTAGAAAAGTAGAGTTATCATTCATGATTGGGAGATTGGTCCAACTGATTTTGTGTGGTTGCAACCCAATCATAACTGCTTCTTGGGAGGGGGGACCCAGAATGCAACTTTTATGAAGAGGGCTTGTAGAATGAGACGTGGTAAATCCATAGCTAGTTAGGGGAATACATACTGCACACAGGATCTCACAATTTGTCTGGGGATCTAGAAGTGGGATGTACCTTAGATTATCCAATGCCTATTCCTTTTTTGAGGGAGAGAATGGGGATGGGGATGGTAACTGGGGTTAAATGACTTATCCAAGGTCACACAGCTAGTAAGTATCTGAGGCTGCCTTTGAACTCAACTCCTCCTGACTTCAGGGATGGTGCTCTGTCTACTACACCACCTAGCAGTCTTCTGTCAATTGGCATATATTAGGGAATTTTGGTTAATCTTAAAGATAACGTAAGCAAAGGGTGATATGGTGATGTGGTGGATAGAGCACCATCCGTGGAGGCAGGAAGACCTGAATCCAATTGTGATCTGAGACATTTGACAATTATTAGATGTGTGACCCTAGGCAAGTCACTTAACTCCCATTGCCCGTCCAAAACAATACCTAAGCAACTCATAATTAGTTCCCTTCTTGTTACCCTCCACCCCCCAAAAACAAAATCTGTTTTGAAAGCAAATATAAATGATTTGTGCATTATTTAAACGCTAGTTTCTTCCTCCATTTATATGGACAATCAAGAATTGATTTATTGTATTATTGAGAAATGATTTACTATAAATTCAAAAGTTCTTCTATTCATATCCCCAACCCTAGTAAACTAATTCAGTCTGAAAATGTATCAGTAATAATAATTGACTCACATAGAAATGTAAGGTTTGCTAAGCACTTTATATACAAAACCTCATTTGAACCTAATAGTATTGTTATAAGGCAAATTCTATAAGGAATTAACATCCCCATTTTATAGATGAGGAAACTGAGTCTTACGGTTCCATTTCTCATGCTTACTAAGGTCATGGTGCTGGACCAGAATTCATAGTAAGGTACATTATTTACTTAAAGATATGAACCACTAAAGTTATGGTGATATGTCCATTTTTCTTTGGTTTTGAACTTCCTGAGTTCATTAATTATTGTCCTTCATGCTCAAAAAGGACCAAAATGACCTCACTATGTCAGAGTCAAGGTACAGTGTGTTCAACTGTGGCTGATCAGACCAATAAGAGTTCAGAAGGCTCCACCACAGGTCAGGCACAAATAGTCCATATGAATGTTTGTAAGAGGAAAAAGCACTGGACTTAGGATTTAAGAACCAGCTCAAGTCCTGACTCTACCACTTCAATCTATCAGTCACCAAGTGTCTGATAAATAAGCGCCTCTGTGAGTCACACACTAGATGGATCCTAGGATGCTTCTAGGTTCCAGTGAATGTCAACAATGAATTCCTTGAAGTGGTAGTGTGCATTCAAACCCTCACTGCTCCGAGTCCTAATCATGCAAAACATAGGGATCCATTCCAGCCCACTGGAAATATGCAGTGAGAATTCTAATAATGCAGCCACTTCAGGGGACTCCTTCTTCATACTAATCAGAACCTAACTTGTCCTCAACTCACATTCTACTGGAGGAGACAATGTATGCATATTTAGTATGTATAGAAAATACCAACAACCAGGGGAAATCAGGAAAGCTTGCTTAATTTCTCTTTGGTAGGCAGCATTATAATAGCTAACAAGTTCAGACTGATATCCTTGGGATGGTAAACTGGGCCATCTTTTGTCTCACTTCTTACCTAACACTTACTCATTGAATGGGAGTGGCCTCAGACAAGCTGAGGTCTGGAAAAGACCTTAATTCCAAAGGGTCAAGGTCATGACCTGTTGTCTTGATCTTTGTCTTGTCACTGGACTCTGATGGCTCTGGAGGAGAGAGTGAGGCTGATGACTTTGCATAGTTCTGCCTCACTTAAATCCAATTCATTCTCCAGTCAAGACATTGTCATTGTCAGTTGTCATTGGTTGTGTTGAGAATATCATTGGTCACGTTGAGAATGAAGGGCCAACAACAACAATCACAATAGTCAACATGTATGTGGCACTTACTATGTAAGTACTTACACTGTGCCATTTTACAGATGAGGAAACTGAGGGAAACAGGTTTAATGAGTTGTCCAGGGTCACACAGCCTGTAAGTGTCAGAGGCTTGTTTGAATGCAGGTCTTCCTGACATCCCCAAGCCATCTAAGGAGGGAAGTAAATAGAGCACCAAGCCTGGAGTCAGGAAAATCTGAGTTCAAATCTAGCTCCTTCCTGGGAATGACAATGCCCTTGCCATTCAGTCATATCTAACGCTACATGACCCCATGGACTTTGTTAATAGGGGTTTTTTTTGGGCAAAAATACTAAAGTGGTTTGTCATTTTTTTCTCCAATGTGTCTCTATTTTGCAGATGAAGAACTGAGGCAAAGAAGAATTAAGTGACTTGCCCAGAGTCCCACAGCTAGTAAGTAACTGAGGCTGGATCTGAACTCAGACTGTCCCAGCTTCAGGCCTGCCATTCTATTCACTGCAAGACCTCACTACCCTTACTCAAAGCCATTTTGGAATTTCTTCTTTGGAACAGGCTGCTTCTCCAGCTTCCAAATAGTACAGGAGAATAAGTCTCATCAGTTTATATTCGCACGCCCTGTAATACTTTTAGAAGATTTCCTAATGCTGATGAAAACAAAGTCTGTCATTTTCCTGCTGGATCCTCACTGCTTCTAAAGGATGGATGCCTAGGAACAGGACCTAGTTGGAATTTGGTGTCTGTCCCTCTCACGACATTTTCCTTCACAATAGGGGCCCTATTATCAGCATCCAAGTTCATTTTTTAATCTCTGGAAGGGCTCTCTGTGCTCTGCGTCCTTGTATATTAGCATTGTGTGCAGAATTATAACCAAAGCTTTTCCCAAGGGACAATTAAATTACCTCCAGACTCCTAGCTCTAAACATTTTATCTCTTCTTTAAAAGATTACAACAGATTCTTTAGGTACAATCCCTCTTTTGTGAAACCATCCAACTTCATTAGGTCACAACAAATACCTTCACCAAGTCCTATATGTGGAGGCATTTCTTCTTTATTTTGTCCTGTTTGGTTTTCTTTCCCGGGCTGCTTAGAGGGGAGCATTACCTAGTCCTGTGCAAAACTGACTTTTGAACTATTAAGATATCCTCAAGGCAAAGGAACACAATCAGAAAGATAGATCCAGAAGGGACTTTAGAGATCTTTTATTCCAACTCCCTTCGTTCTACAAGCAACCAATAACCTCTATTCAGATCTCTGAGAAGGCACTAGCGATTAGGAGCGTCCCTTCTAGCCCTATATAGCTCACAAAGGAGTGGGTCGTGCTATAGTGCAAAGAGCTCTGGGACTGGAGTCAGGAAGACTGAGTTCAAATCCAGCCTCAGGCACTTACTAGCTATGTGACCCTGGGCAAGGCGCTTAACCCTGTTTGCCTCAGTTTCCTCATTAGTAAAATAAGCCGGAGAAGGAAATGGCAAACCACTCCACTCAAGTATATTTGCCAAGAAAACCCCAAGGGGTCACAAGTCATTCACAACTGTACTACAGCTCATAAGTCCCCACTGGTGATTATCACCTGCTTATCAATCAGGCAGCCAGACCTAGCTTTTAGAAAGGTACATTTACTAAGGTCACATATATAGATGAGGAAATGAGGCCTAGAAGAAGTGACTTGCACAGTGTCACTTGGGTGGGAGAAATGGGATTTATACCCATGTGTCTCTGCCTCTTTCCACTACACAGAGCTGATGCCACCCCTCCCTCTGGAAGACTGCCGTTCTCATGATATACTCCAGACGTGGGCTCAGTAATTGGGTCAGCCAAAGGAGCAGTCCTGGCTGGAGGTAGATGGGCACTAAAAGGACCCCTGATCAACATCTACCCACCAACAGATCCCTCATCCTTAAATTCCCTCTGGCAGAGTTTCTTCTTTGGAATAAAGCATTGAAGTTCTCTTTGAAAAGACAAATGTTATCTTCGAGAGCTAACATGTGACCTAGCCACCATTAATTAAGGAAAATTAATTTGTTTATCAGATTATACAGCCAGTCATCTAGCAAGACCCTGAGGGGACAAACAACCAGGCAGATTCAGGTGAAGGAGGGTCAGGAAAAGCCTGCAGCACAGGATGATTGCCGGGAGGGGAGACGAAGGTGAGTACACTGAGCTATCGATGAGGTGGGGGGAGGGCAGTTCTGCTAAAACAAAAGAGGAAAGGGGGATGGAAAAGTGGGGAAATGAAACTTTTTCCATTTTAAAAAAATGTAGGGAGAGGTTGAATTCCTCTGAGAATTATTGTGTTTGTTCTGGAGGGGGGCGGGAAGGCAAAGCAATTGGGGTTAAGTGATTTGCCTAAGGTCACAGAGATAGTGTGTCAAGTGTCTGAGGTCGAATTTGAACTCAGGTCCTCCTGACTCTAGGGCCGGTGCTCTGTTCACTGCACTACCTCACCATTCCAGAGAATTAAATTGAAAAAAAAAATTTGTAACTGTATTTGCACACAGAAAGAACCAAAAAAGGCTATTGTATATGAAATTATACATCTCTATCATTTGCACCTCTAGTCCATCATCTCCCTATCAGTGAGAAACAAAGTTCATTACCGGTCCTTTGGGGTCTCCATTAGTCATCAAATTGTAAAGAGAGGGGTCAGGCTCTCTTTGTGGTGGCAAGAAATTGGAAACTGAGGGGATGCCCATCAACTGGGGAATGGCTAAACAAGTTGTGGCATATGAATGTAATGGAATACTATTTTGCTATAAGAAATGGGGAGGAGACAGTCTTCATATTCACCTGGAGAGGCTTATACAAACTGATGCTAAGTGAGAAGAGCAGAACCAGGAAAAATTTATACACATTCACAGACAAATCATATGTGTGACGGCCAACTTTGAAGAACTGGACTCTTCTCAACAACACACAGCTATTAAGACAACTCTACAAGTCTCAGGATGGAAGGAGATACCTACATTCAGAGAAAGATCTAGAAAGAACAGGGTTTAAATGCAAACTGAAGCAATCTATATGCTATTGTTCTTCTTCATGTTTGGTTTTGTTTCTTCTTTCCCATTATTCCCTCCATTGGTTACAACCCTTCTATACAACCAGAGTAATGTCCAGTGTGAAAGTATTTGCAGATCCTATACTTGACTGCACACCGCCATGGGGTGTGGGGGTGGGGGGAGAGGGGCAGAAGAGAGAAAGGGAAGGGAGAAAAAATGAAACTCAAGGGACTATGGAACTGAATCTTGTAAACTAAAATAAATCAATTTAAACAAAAAAGAAAAGAAAGAGAGGGATCAGCCTACTACCCCTTCCCACTTAGAGGAAGGAAAGAAGGAAGTCAAGAGGAAGAAAACATTTATTAAGCAACTACTTTTTGTCAGGCACTTCGCTAAACACTTTAAAAGTATTGTCTCATTTGATTTTTACAACAATACTGAAAAAAAATTCTATTTTTATCCTCACTTAAGCAGATAGATATTAAGTGTTCTGAGCAGGATCACACAGTTAATAAGTATCAAGGGTCAATCTTGCAGGTTTTCCTGACCCCAGACCTAGCACCCCTGGGTCATGAAGCCATCTAGTCACCTCTAGGTCATTGAAGCAAATGATAAGATGCTGTAACCAAATACCTTAACAGACAAGAACTTTCTTGACTCACACTAGGTATTAACAAGTTCTATACACACACACACACACATCCATTAAATCAATCAATTGTAGGCTTTACACTAAGTGTGACAAGTCCTTGATTAATTTAGGTGTCTTTGGAAGTCTGGATGAACTGAAGTGACATTGTATGGAAAGTCTGTTTATGCTGAGGGACTTGGTCATGCCCCATGGGGTTTGCACAAAACAAGCAATCTAGCTGCAACCCAATGTTGAGTTTCCAGAAGGTTCTAGCAAAGTCCCTGAGAGCAATTTACTGTTAGTGAGAAGTCGGGGGCTGGGAGAGAGGGGAGAAAGGGCAGGGGTTTTGCATAAAATAGCAAACCAGTAACTAATTCAAAGATTCAGCTGTCTGGCAATGGAAAGGAGATATAGGAATTTATTGGAGAGGGAGGAGGAAATCTTTCTCATGATAAAGGACTTTATGAACTTTGGAGATTTGGGAGATTTGGACTTTTTCATTGGTGTCATAATGATGTTCCCAAGACAGCAGCTCCAAGTAACCATGTTGGTACTAGGAGGCAAGGATGGATTGAATTCGATAATGAAAGGCAAATTCAAGGCTCTGAAAGATCAGCAGAAAAGCTATACTATACCTCAAGGGAATATCTACATCTCACCTAAGGAAAACATCTGTCCCAAGAAAAAAACCATGGAGTCTGAATGCAGATTGAAGCATATTATTTTCTCTTGGTTTTTTTCTTTTTCGTAGTTTTCCTCTTTTGTTCTGATTCTTCTTCCACAACAATATGTGGAAATATGTTGAACATGATTGTACATATATAGACTATATCAAAATGCTTGCCGTCTTGGGGAGGGGAGAGAGGCAGAGAAAAGTTTGGAACTCACGATCTTATAACAGTGAATGTTGAAAACTATCTTTACATGTAATTGGAAGAAATAAAATACTAGGAAGTGGAGCCAGGAAAAAGGAAAACACCTACATGATACCAGTTTTAAATTTGTTGAATTTTACATCAGCATATCCAGTTTGAGATGTCCGAAAAGTAGATGTGGGACTAGAGCTTAGGCGAGATATATCGTAGCTGGACATCTGCAATTACTACCTGCAAGTTATCTGCACAGAAATGATCATTGACCCCCTGGGAAGTGATCAAAAGAGTGTCAAAACCCAGTGGACTAATGCTTTCCTCCAAAATCCATCTGCATTATTTGACGTCTTGTGGCTCAGATTAAAGAAAATATCTGGGTTAAGGATTTCTAGAAAATTGGTACTTAAGAAAGGATGTGATTTGATCTTTATTGATATGTGATACTGTGTGGGACATGAAATTAGTGAAAAGCTTTTCAGTCTGGAATGTACCCCCCCCAGTGCTGTACCCTCCCCCTTTCTCCTGTCAATTACTTTCATCTTCCTTTGTCCATTTCTTCCTGCCCTGGTGAAGCCCGTCCCATCTCCCTCCCCCTTCAGTCTCAGTAGCAAAAGGATTGGTAAAGTAAATTTTTCACCAATGAAAGAAGGCAGTTGGCCAGGAGAGGGGACGTCCTAATTAGGTCTTTAAAATCCTAGACCTGATCTTTTGGAGCTCTCTCTCTCTCCCGACCATCAGCCTCATGCATCAACATCGGTAAGAAATCTGAGATGGGGCATCCTTTTCTTCGGGGGGGGGGGGGGAA
>CM053600.1:44748322-44767102 GCA_028646575.1 Pseudocheirus occidentalis | reverse complement strand
TGATCCAATCACTGATTGACCAATGACTTATTATAAAGCAACAAATCTCAGATTAGCTCAGACCACAGCATTCATTCAATGAGTAGGGACTGAGTGCCTACCACATGTACAATTACTTGCCTATAGTTGATGTTTACCTTTTAAAAAGCAGTCTCACAAAGTCTCCAGAATCTTCTACTTGCTTGTACTATTTTTATTGTTTTTCAGACATTTCTGATTTTTTGTGATCCCATTTGGGATTTTTTTTTTTGGCAAAGATACTGAGTTTTCCTTCCCCAATTCTTTCTGCCATTTCCTTCTCCAGCTTATTTAACAAAGGATGAAACTCAGGCAAACAGGGTTAAGTGACTTGCCCAAGGTCACATTGCTAAGTAAGTGTCTGAGATCACATTTGAACTCAAGTCCTCCTGACTCCAGGGCTGGCACTCAATCCCCTGGGTCCCCTACCTGCCTGGCCTATCTTAGCACTCATTTTATAAGAATTTTCACAAGTGCTTCCCTGGGAAACCCTTCTGGAAGGCTGGTTTCAGAGTCTTTTAATTCATCTTGGTTACAAATCATCATCCATCACCATCATTATTAACAAGCACACTGTGCCCTGGTGATAGGGCACTTCATTAAAGTACTGATTCCTTATCCCTTTAGGAGCAGAGGTGTTAAGAAGATGAGATGACTCCAGTCACTGTCTTTATCTCTTTGGGGGTTTAAATTGAACAGCATCTTAACCAGCAGTCAGGTGGCTCAGTGGCTACAGTGCCAGGCCAGACTTTGACTAGCTGTGGCAAGTCACTTAACCCTGTTTGCCTCCATTTCCTCATCTGTAAAATGAGATAGAGAAGGGAATGGCAAACCATTCTGGTATCTTTGTCAAGAAATCCCTAAACCAGGTCGCAAAAAGTCATACAGGACTGAACAACAGGAACAGCATCTTGACCAGATACTCTAGTTAAATACCTAAGTGATTAAGTGATTCCTCTAGCCAGCTACATGAATCCACCTTCTGAATTTCAAGTCAAGTACTGATAACAATGACCGAGTGGTTTGCCTGTCCACAACATGAGTGGTAGGTATTGACTTCATGCTTCCTCTCCTTCTTTCCTCTCTAAACTGAAGCTAACCCAGTTGTGGTTCTTCCCTCTCTCACAGGCATGTAGTAAAAATAACAATGAAGGGATGGTAGGGCTCTGTGCCAACACAAAGTGCTATTAGCAAATGGCACATCATTAGCTTCATCATTTTTTCACTGTTGCTGGCATCTTTAGTATCTACTAGGACTTAAGTCTCTGAACCTCCCTACACAGGTAGCCAGCTGGGAATGCTAAGCATCTTTTGCTATGAATGGTTATGGTGACTATTAATAATGCAGTTTAATAAAAGGGAGCAGAAAGACTGATCATGAAAATACAATGGATGATAAATCATTCAGTGATTCCAGGCATCGCATCAGAGAATTGTGCAATGCAATGACCTGCCTACGGTGATGTGCAACACATACCTTATTTGCAGGGCTGTTTCACTCTGGAATTTCAGATGAGAGAGAGAGAAAAAGTCTCTTGCACACATTCTTAGACTTTTAGACATCCATACCATGTCTATCCTGTTTCTCTGAACTCCTGACTCATTTTGCTCCTGATTATAGATGCCTAATGAGTAGGAGAGGAAGGACCCCTACACAATATGAAGAAAAAGTGAATAATGTATTAATGTACAGAGTTGGCTATATACATATACACACATACACATACATGTATATATACATATATGTATGCGTGTATTATACATATATGAGATGAGTGTGTGTTTCAGCCAGGTGGCACAATGTACATAGTGAAATCAGGAGACTCATCTGCCTGAGTCCAAATCTGGCCTCAGACACTTACTAGCTGTGTGACCTTTGGACAAATCACTTAAACCTATTTGCCTCAGTTTCCTCATCTGTAAAATGATCTGGAGGGACAGCTAGGTGGAGCAGTGAATAAAACACTGATCCTGAAGTCAGGAAGACCTGAGTTCAAATCTGGATTTGACACTTAACTAGTTGTGTGACCTTGGGCAAATCACTTAATTCCAATTACCTTGTCTTCACCCCTCCAAAAAAAAAATGAACTAGAAAAGGAAAGGGCAAACCACTCCAGTATCTCTGCCAACAAAATCCCAAATGGGGTCATGAAGTCAGACACAACTGAACAACACAACAAAATATATGTTTATATACATACACAGATATATGACATACATACATGGCTATATTTGTATGTGTGGATACATGATGACCATGCAATGACATACCACAGAACCTACATCATTTCAAACCATACTCGCCTCAACATCAGTAAATATAAGTGAGGTAAAAATGGGATCAGGGGACCGCAAATAGAGGATTCCTCCAATAGTCTACAATTAGTGAGTTTCTGCTGCCATCAACCAAAGGCTTGGGGTCTCTTAGACACCACAGCTTTTCTTTTCCCATTCTTTCTCTCATGGCTTTCCTTTGTTTACCCAATGAGAGTGGGATCTCCTCTGGAGAATTAATGGAATAAGAATCCCACAGGATGAAAATGGACTGGAAAGAAGGGTGTGATACATGTGTGGTGAGAGGGAGAACCCACATTGATGAGGTCATAGCTCTTCCAAAATGTCAAAGTGCTGTTTTTTTCCACTGTACAAAGTCTTCAACCCCACCAGACCAAACTCTGTTTACTACAGTGTATATTTAGGTCCCTCCAAATCTAGTCATTTAAAAAGAAAAAACAAAAGCAGACTTACTGAGTGTGCTAATTACTGAGATGCAAGGTTGCAGAGGATTGACCACATGAATTAAATATATAGTTAAGACCTGTATACAAATAACTGTTTAAAAAAAAAGAAGGGGGTTAGAGGAAGGATGCAAAAATACAATGAGAGATACAGAGGTGAGAGAAATCATTTCCAGCTGTGGGGATCAAGATGTTTGTCTCCACAGTGGAATGATTTCAGCTGACTAGTGAGTACCTAGCTAGCATGCCATTGACAATAAAACGTGTCTCCTTGATCCTGCTGTGCATGGACAAATATCACCCCTATTGCCCCCCTTCCTCTCTCCCCACCCATATACTGTTTGGATTTATTGCTTATAGACAAAGACTGCTGCTGTTGTCCAGGCTCCTGTATCTAATACCTTGATGGACTGGAGTCTTCCACCTTTGAGCTGGTTAAACATGGGGATATTTTGGCCCCCTTTCAAGCATACTGCTCTAGCCTGATGTGGCTTCTTCATTTCCCCTTTTGGCCTCCCAGGCTGACTCAAAAAGAGAGGGCTGATGTCAGATGCAGCCACGGTGACTTTGAAGGGGAAAAAGTCAAGGGTGGAGAGGGACACACAATGGCCCTTGAAACATGTCTGTCATCCTCCCATCAGTTTAGATTTGTGATCTTCAGGCAGTGTTACAAGGGCATCAGCCTCTGGAGCATTTCAGCAGCACAAGAAAATGAGCAGCGCCAGGCTCTGAGTTCCAGCACTTATCAGAGTAGAAATCCTGGGACCCCAGAGAGGGGAATACTGTCAGATGGCTGTTGTGTTGGTTAGATTCACAGGACTGCTTTTTTTTTTCTTTTCTCTTTTTATCTCTTTGATACAACCATAGCAGGCTGAGTGGCACTGGTAAGAGAAGATACATTCAAAAATGTATGTGTCTTCTTCCTGTTAATAAAAATACAATACAAATACAGCAAGCATTTATTAAGAGACTTGCTAACCCCTGACACTACTCCCTGAGGTACCCAGGTACCCTTCATAGAGGAGATGGCATTTGAGTGGGACCTTGAAGAGGAAGAAGAATGGGAATTAGACAGACAGACACACTTCTACCATATGAAGGCAGAAAAAAAATTGTGTGTGTGTGTGTGTGTGTATACTTACACATACATGGAGACTTATTATTTGAATCAGCTTGACACAGCTCAGCAGAAAAAAATTTCAGGTTTTTACAGGTTCTCATTCCCTGTTTTACTTTTAAGTTCGTTAGCCCATATTCTTGGGTTAGTTAACCTTCCTTCTGACCACTTGGTTCCAGGTTCAAACTATTTTTCCAGGCAACAGAATTGTCTTTATCTTGCAATGGATTCCACTCAGATTTCTTAATCAAGCTTCTCTTTTCTGGGCCCTTTCTGACAGCATGAACAAAGTCTCTCTCAGTGGGTGTCCCCCCAAGTGTTTCTTAACTGGCTGCCCCCCACTGCTTTCCAATAGGCATGGGATTCTCCTGGTTTCAGATGATCCCCAATTCTTCTAAACAGCTTTTAAAGTCCTGTAGCCTGACTCTCCACTCCACCCATATGTATATAAATATATATATATATAAAATATATGTATTTACACACATATGGGTGGAATGTATATGTGTGTGTGTGTGTGTGTGAGTGTGTGTATATATATACATATGGGTGGAGTGTATATATGTATATATGTGTGTATACATGTGTGTATGTATGTATCTATACATATGTGTGTATATGTGTGTGTATACTTCCTAGTCTCACTGTCCTTTAGCTCCTCAGTCAATCATCCCTCAGCAAAAAAATTAGCATCTCAAAGGATCTCCTTTTCAGCTGATGACATTATCTACCCAGAAACAAATAAGAGAGCTGTGAGTCCTCCTTTCCACCCGGTAGTTCAATTCTTCTTTCTTTCCTAGAGCTGGGAGATGATTTCTGCAGCTAGCTGTCTGAAAATGACTTGGGAGTCTTTCTACCCATTTCCCCTCCTTAAGAGAATCCTTCTTGTACAAAACCTATGATCTTTCCCCCCAAACTCCAACTCCCATCAAGGGCACCACCATAGTTCAAGGTCATCCAGGTTTCCAACATCAGTTTCATCAGAACTTCCCGTTCTTCCTCATCCCCCATAACCAATCAATTGCCAAATAGTACCCATTGTATTTCCACAATAGCCCTCCCATTTGTCTCCTTTCTCTGCTCAAATGGCCACCAGCCTAGGTTTGCATCACTTTCCACCTGGACTATTGCAGTATACCCCTCATTCGTCTCCCTGTCTCCAGTTTCTCTCATCTCTAATCCATAAACCACTCTGCTGCCTAAGTGATATCTGTGCCAAAACACAGATCAGATCTCATCACACCATTCCTTCTTCAAGAGCTTCAGTATTTCCCTGTTGACTCCAAGGTCAAATAAAAACTCATTTTGGGTATGTAAAGCCCTTCACAATATGGATCTGGCTGATTTTTCCATACTTGTTACAAATTATTCTCCTTAATAGGATCTTTCAAACCAGCCTTGCTGACACACAGGGCACTCCAAGACTCCTCTCCCACATATTCTGCTTCAGCTCAGCCTCATAAAAATCCCAGCCCCCTTAAAAGCAAAGTTGATCTCAAACAGCTTCTCCTACATGAAATCTTTCCTTGTTCTCTAACATTTAATGGCTCTTTCCCACTGGCATTATCTAGCCCTTATGTTGCATAACTTGTATATTTACTTATATATCCACAGGTTGTTTTCTCTGATAGAATATAAGCTCACTGAGGGCAAGTATTAATTCCTTTTGCTGAATAGTACTGAATTACTTTGCCTCAGACAAACTGATGCCTAAGAAGGACCTTACCTTAAAAAGCTCAATGTCCTCCACTGCATCTGGGGCCATGGCCAGTTGTCTTGATTTGTGTCTTATCACGGGACTCTGACAACTCTGGAGGAGAGAGTGAGGCTGGTGACTTTGCACAGCCCTGTCTCACTTAAATCCAATTAACTTGCAAGGCAACACATCACCTTCCTGACATCATTGGTCATCTAGAATGAAGGACAAACAACAAAAAAACAACATTAGGCACTTAATATGCACTTGGTAACTGAATAATTATCTAGTTGTTCTTTAAAGTGATTCTCAAAAATTTACTCACAAGGAATAACAACTCATATTTATAAAATACTTCAAATTTTCAAAGCCTGTTCCTCAAAACAAAACAAATCAAAACAAAAATCCCTTTGTTTAAAGGAATTGCTTCTTTAAAATTGTTTATATAAATGATGTCTGGCCAAGAGGAGTGGGTAGGGGAAAACACACACATGTTTACATGTGTGTGTATATATGTGTGTGTGTTTACACGCTCAAAAATGGTTGTGTCTCACTGACTAATACATAGATTAATAGAGCTTTGTAGTTAGTACAAACATTTCCACTTTTAAAATGAAGGCTGGAGATTTTAAACGACTTGCTTAGCGTTCCAGATCAGTTCAATGGTTTGGGGAATTATAGGTAGTGACATACAAGAATCAGACTGATTATTCAATGCTAAAAATCCTTTATTAGGGCACTGTAAGTCACAAGAGAATGCTATGCTGTACCTAAATCACAGCATTTCCTCGTGAGTTACAACACCTAAAGTGGAAAGAAACACAGAGAAGGGTCAGCAAAGGAAGGGTATAAGGGCAGCACTGTCCCTCCTTCCCCCAACAAACAAACAGACCAAATCTAGGCAGCAGCTAATACCTACAACTAAGAACCAAAATAAGGAAGGACAGGGAAGGGGCACAGCCAGAGACATTGAGCGTAATGATTTTCTGGTCATTGTAGAAGGAAGGAGTCCATGGTGGTCTTACAACCCCTGGGCTTGGCTCAACATTACACTGATTTCTTAACTTTTTAAATCTTCCTACCATGTTCAATAAGTGGAACTCCAACTTTCAACATTGTGCATCAAGGTAGCTCACATATGCAGTATAAAGGGGAATTTACAAAGAAAGGCCATTGTCACCTGAAGGGCTGACAGGAAAGAAATTTTTAGGAAGTTTTAGGCATAGTGGTTTCCGGATTCAATGAGGAGAGTTTTAAAGTATCCACTCAGGAGGGACTGCCAGGCAGAAGAAGGGTTGGAGTGTGCTGTCTACGGCAGAGACAATCACCAAAAAAAGTTCTGGGTCCAAAAACCAAGGAGATCTTCTGGTGTGTGGTACCACACACCAACTCAAAAAAAAAAAAGAAAGGAAAAAAAGAAAGGACTGAGGGAAGACTCAGGTCCAGGTTTTCTAACTCCTTTAAGTGCCAAATAAAATCTCTTCTTTTACTGGAAGCCTTCCTTGACCCGTCTTAATTCTAATACCTTACTTCTGATGATAATTTCCTATATATCCTGTATGTAGTTTACTTTGTAGACTTTTGTTTGTATACTGTCTCTACCATTAGACTGTAAGCTCCTTAAGGGCAGGAACTGTCTTTTGCCTCTTTTTATATCCCCAGCGCTTAATATATTGCCTGGTAAATAGGAGGTACTTAATAAATGTTTATTGATTGAAGTGCAGTACTTTGTTTCTACAAGGAAGGCATCACATGATCTACAATGAATGAAGGGGTAGGGTGTTCACCACTGCCATTCCACCTTCATAGAAACAGCCTTAAGTGTAATTCCCTAAATAATTCAACATATATTTATCATGTGTCTGTTCTGTACCAAGTATTGTGGTAGGTGCTGAGGATACAAAGACCAAAAAAACCCCAACGTCTGCCCTCAGGGAGTTTGCATTTTACTGGGTCTGAATTGGTTACAAAACCATGCCTCTATGACATTCAACCTGTTTCCTCACTGACTCACACAGTAGACACTTAATAGCCTGTGTACCCATTTTGTGGAGCATAATGCAAATCATAATTGTGGCAAAAAACACCTGCCAACAATTTACATTCCATGACATCCTCTCTGGCAGAATCGAGACTCTCTGATGAAATCACACATATCAACTTGTGTAAATAAATATATAATGTGTGTAGATGGTACATACAAAAGCCAGTCAGGACTGTTGTGCTAGAGATGTGAAAATCCTAAGGAAAGCCCATCCCTTAGGTAAGCCAAATGAATCTTTTCATTAACAAGGCCCAGGGTGGGCTGAGATTACCATAGAGTGTTACATAGCTTTTGGTTAATCATTGTAATTTTTATATGTGAAAACAGTTGCCCTGTGTAGCAACAGAAAAATTGAAGCCCTTCCCCCACCACTACATTTTGGAACAGTGTGTCTCTGAAGGAGAGAGAGTGTAATTTGTTCCCTGGGTATGGAATTTGATGCTGTTTGGTAAACAGCGGGTCCCTGGCACTGGATTCAGTGAGGAGAGCTTTAGAAATATTGGCTCAGGCTATTTTGCTTGGATTGGAGGAATTGATATGAGGGGGTGAGGGAGGAGGGGAATGAGCAACAAGGAGCTCCTGTACTCTCTGTAGAGCATTTCCCTCTTTCTTCCACCTGATGAAATAAATCATTCATGTTTATATTCACCTCCAAGCAATTTGGGTAGCTACCTGGGGCCTCTCTCAGTTTCCTTCAGTTTTTCATAACCAGCCCAAATGAGAGGAGGGATCTGGATGGGAAGTATTTGATTTCCCTATCATTTTTGGAGTAAATAGCTTTGACAGTCATTCATTGGTGAGCTCAAGGGATGCAGTGTGTGTGTGTGTGTGTGTGTGTGTGTGTGTGTGTTGTAGGAAGCATACACGCAGGGATATGCTGGTTAAATGTTTAACTATTGGCTCTCCAAAAAAATGCATGACTCATTTTTATGTTTAATTTGCATTATAAATATTCAGCCTACTTTTCTTAAGACTAAATCAACAAAACAATAAATCATGCTGTATTTTGTAGCATTTGCCAATTTCAGTGTTTATACTGAAAATTTAATACCTAGATCTCTGATGCTGACTGACTCTAGAGCATTCCTCAATTGTATCTATTCTGATTAAAATGATTTTTATTAGGGTGTAAGCTTATGAGATATAGGATAAAAATGTATCTGGTATTTCACTTTGCAGTGTGGTGTAATGGAAAAAGCATTGACCAGAAGGTCTGTGCTTAAATCCTTTACCAGCTCTGTGACCCTGAGCAAAGTCACTAGCCTCTCTGATTTTTTGTTCTCTTATCTGTAAAATGGAAC
The DNA here is from genome assembly GCA_028646575.1 of Pseudocheirus occidentalis. NCBI lineage: Eukaryota > Metazoa > Chordata > Mammalia > Diprotodontia > Pseudocheiridae > Pseudocheirus > Pseudocheirus occidentalis. The sequence goes on along the minus strand of CM053600.1, from coordinate 44,758,188 downwards.
TATAGAGAAACCTACCAATCTTAAATGATATAGACTGGGGCAGGGGGAAAGTAAATAGATTACCATGATAAAAAAACAGGTTTGAATAAGGAGGAAATAACATGGACAGAGGAATAACATGTGAATTAAAATGTAGACACCATGGAAGAGATGGAAGGAGGGCCCTATGGCATCCAAGTTCTATAACAGTCAAGAGGGAGGAAGGCTCCAAGGAAGAATCCTCTAGGCATCCATTCCAAGAATTTCCAGCATAATGATATCAGTATTCTGTCTAGCACTGCCTTCTTTTCTCTCCTAGAGAATCCCCTGCAACCTGAGACTGGCTCCCGGGTTGGATCTCTTATTATCTCTAGCTATCCCTGAACTCAGTCAGAGGGTTCTCTCTAGTGTGAACTACAATATCTAATAATATTATTCTGGATGGGTAGGTTCCTAGATGGAAACTACAGAACCCCCATGTTCATCCATAATTGAATGGGAACTTTCTAACCCATGGCCATATCATTTAACACTGTGGAGTGAGAAGAATAGAGAGGGACCAGGGTGTTGTTCTTAAGCCAGCGCTTTTAGAAATTCAAGTTGTGTTCAGTATTCTACCCTGACTCACTTTTCCCCATACTCTGCATCAAGACAGACAAGTAGCTAAAGCATACTATTGTGGTATTAATTTGATGATTATAACAGTGAGGCACTATCCTGGTCTAAATTTATAACTAGTCATTGAATAAAATAAACAGCTATTAAACAAAAAAATGGAACTATAAATTAACTTCCTGCAACGTAGAATTGTTAAGAAGCGCTATAGAAAGGTGACCTGTTCTTGAAGAAAAAGGAGAACTCAGGTTATCAGGAAATAGACCTCACAGATATAACTAACTCCGCAATGTCTCCTTTGTCTGCACCTTTCTCTTTACTCGTATAGCCCTTATCCTTGTTCAGATCCTCATCACCTCTCACGTGTAATATCCAAACAGTGGCCTAATTGGCCTCCCTGCCTCAAGTCTCTCCCCTCTCTAAGCCATCCTCCACACAGATACCAAAGTGATTTTCCTAAAGTACAGGGCTGGTCACATCACTTCCCTAATCGATAAACTCCAGCGACTCCTTATTGTTTCCAGGATCCACTCTAAGTTCTATTTAGCTTTCAAAGTCCTTCACAACTTGGCCCCAATATACTCTTGCAACCTTATTATAAGTTACCCTCCTTGCCACAGTCAATGGTCTAATGAAAGTGCCATTAGATTGTAAACTCCTTGAGGGTAGGGACTGTCTTTTGCCTATTTATATATCCCCAGTGCTCAGTAGTGAGCACTGGAACATAGGAGGCACTTAATAAATATTGATTGATTGACTTTCTTACACAGGACACTGTCTCCCATTACAGACGCATACTGTCTGCTCACTTTTAGAATCCCTTGTTCCTTCAAAATGCTGCTTGATGTGTTCTATATCCGGTCTTTCCTGATTCTCCCAGCTTGTTACACCCCCCTCAATTTTTATCTTGCATTAATTTTGCATCTATTACATATACATATCAATACCTATCCAAATGTATCTATATAGAGATATCTATACTTCTATATTTTCATAGATGTGTCCACTTCATAAATCCATTTATGTACTTAGCTCTCTTAACAGAACATATGTTTCCTGAGGGCAGGGACTATATCATTGATGTTTCTGTATTCTCAAGGTTCAGTAGAGTGCCCAGCACCGTGCTTGTTGATGGGTTGCTTTGTTGATCAATTGCTAGAAATGTATCAATGTGCAAAAAAAAGATGGCCTTTTGTTTCAGGAATCAGCTTAAAAAGTAATGTGTAAATTACAGACACATCATATCTGTGATGACTGACTTCGATAGACTGAGCTTCCCTCAGCAATGAAAGGCTGTAAGACAGCTCCAAAAGACTCATGATGGAAAAAGCTATCTACATCCAGAGAAAGAACTATGCAGTCTGACTGCAGAGTGATGCAGACTATTTGCTCTTTTTTGTTTGTTTTGTCTTCTTTCCTCTTTCTTGTGATTCATTCCATTAGTTATAATTCTTCTTTACAACTTGACTATTATAAAAATAAGCTTAATGTAAAGGTATGTGGAGAACCTACATCCAATTGCATGCTGTCTTGGGGGAAGGGGGAAGGAAAGGAAGTGGGAGAAAACGTGGAACTCAAAAATTTGTGGAACTGAATGTTGTAGACTAAAAATAAATACATTTTAAAGGAAAAAAGTAATGTGTAGCTTCCCGAAGTCAGGTCCTTTACCATGCTGGTCAAAGTCCTCTGGGCATTTCTTAGTTTACTAATGTCCTTCCTAAAAATGTGGTGGCCAGAAGTGAACACAATTGACCAATAAGAGCCAGACTATTACTTTCCCCCAGACCTGGGTACCATGTTTCTCTTAGTGCAGCCTAAAATCACAGTAACCTTTTTTTTTTTTGTTGCTTCTGTATCACTGTTGAGGCCTTGGAAGGAACATCTGAGTTCAAGTACTGCTGTGTGTCCCTAGGAAAATCACTTAAACTCTCAATGCTTTAGCCAACTTTCTAAGGCCACAACTTGAAGAGAAGATGCCACCCTGCATTGGTAGAGGGAGTTTCCCATCTAGGAATTCTCCTAACCAATGAAATCATAGATATGGTCTCTATCTCTGTTTACTCATATTGTATTTGAAATCCTTTAATACCCTTTTAAAACAGACCCTTATCTTTTCCCATCTTGTACTTCTGAAGCTGATTTTTAAGCCAAGTACATCTTTATATTTTTCCCTATTCTATTTCGTCTACTTATATCCATCACAACGTTTTAGGGTGGTAAGATCTTTAAGGATCCTGACTCTCTTTTAGGATACAGCCTCTAAATGTGAGGCTGTTTCCAGATTTGACAATCCTACCATCTATACCTTTATCCAAGTTAATAGCAAAAACATGAACCAACACAGGTTGAATATCAGATCCCTGGAACACACCACCAGAGACTTCTTTTTAGGTTTATAGATTAATAATTTTAGAGTCTACTCCTTGGGTGTGGCCTTTCAACTAGTTCTTACTCTATTGTGGTCCAGCCCACATCTTTCTATTTTGTCCACAAAAGAAAGGTATCAGGGACTTTGTCGAGTGGTTTGCTAAAATCTGGGTGAACCATCTCTATGATATTCCCCTGATGTATTTAACACTGTCAAGAAAAGGAAGGAGATAAGTCTCTTGTGATCTGTTCTTGATGAAGCCATGCTGTTGTTTGAGGTCATTGTTCTACATGTCCTCTATCCACCCCTTTCATGATAGATTCTGTAATTTTTTCAGGAATCAAAGAGAACCCAGAGCTTGTAGAATTGATTCTCATCTCTAGTTTGAAAATGTGCACCTCTCCTATTATCAAGGATCTTTCACAGATCCTTGATAATGGTTTATCAATTTCATCTGCTGGTTATTTCAACAGCCTGAGATAAAGTTCATCTGGGCCCAATGACTTAAATTCATCAAGGGCAGCTTAAATGCTTTCACACGAACTATTTCCTGATTTTGGATCTGAAATGTATATTTACCATTTTGATTCTGTCCTTCCCAGTCCAAAGATTATTCTTGTTGAAGAAGGAAAAGGGCTAATAAGACTTTGTCTAGTTTTCCTTCTCTCCATTGTGAATTCCGGTCATTCCTTTCACTCACAACAGCAGTGCTACCCAATGTTTTCCCCAATATAACTAATTTTTTAAAAAAATATCCACAATCCCTTTTTATTTCCTTTGGCATTCTAGCATTTGTCCTTAGTATCAACTTATTCTTAGCTTCCACATTCCTGACACTATTCTTACAGGACGGCATTATTGAAAATAAAAAAAGAATTATCCTATTACTTACCCTTGTTCCACATTCTCAGAGAAGTTTCCTTCTCTTTGTTAAGATCTAAAATCGATTGTTTGGATCCAATATTTAGATCTATTGTCCCATTCTTCTATCTTCCAACCTCCTGATAAAGGTCAGGATCCCCCTCTGTTTCTTCCTATTCCTTTTCTTCTGTTTTCTTTGAGTCTTTTTTTTTCATTAAAAAAAAAGAACACAATTCTACCAGGTAGCTTGAAGCTGGAGAGGAATTTCCTCCAGTGTTGGGGCTGGGCCACACTTGAGGACCCAGAGAGTCATATGTGGCCTCCAGGCTGCAGATTCCTTACCCTTGTACCTAATCCTTTTACTTTTTGTTCCAGAAGGGAGACAGGCCTGCACTATTTTATAGACAGATAATTCGGCCACTTGGTTATGGGAGAAACACAAGTATTATATATTCTTTTCAGTTTACTACCATGTGAATTGTTCTCCAGTCCCTGTTCTCCAGTCTTGCTGAAAGTGAGAGCGTTAGGTCTTTATTACTTTTGCTGGGGATTCTTATGTAGAACTGAATATCTACGTATGTAACCTCAGTTGCATTCTTAAATGCTAGTGCTAAAAGTAGCAGTTAGAGGTCACCTAGTCCAATTTTATTTTACAAATGAGGAAACTGAAATTTGGGAAAACGAGTTTAATCAAAAGTCTCATAGCTTCTTCATGACATAGCTTCTTCATGACATGTAGTAGCTGGGTCAGGAGTAGAACTCAGATTTCCTTATTTCCAATCTAAGATTCATTCCAGTACAACACATTATATCATACTGAGTTAACTTTGTGTGATGTACATATAGTTACTAGCATTAGAAAATAATCATGGGGTTTGTGTCCATTATGCTATGACATAAAAGAAACCTAAAAATTCAAACATGGTGAAATTCAAAACACAGAATCAAGTTCTGATACCCTCAGGCAGATTGAATGAAGGCTGGTAATATCCCTTTAAATAAGATTACTAAAAATCCAGACACAAAAGATTGATTTTTTTACATGAAAATATTAGCAAAGTTCTAATTCATAGTTTTTATTATTTGAGATTCCACACCGGGGAGTTTCAGTGGTGAGTGAAATTCACATGTGCCATGTTTCTTGAAGAAACAGATTCACACATTTAATAATTGGAGAGGATACAATAGGAAAATCTACAACAGGGATTAGGCAAGCTGGGAAAAAAATAAAACAGAACAGCTGGTTGTTGGTGCTTTATCACATTCACACCTACCCTTTTCCCCTCTCCCTCTATACATTGAACAGGTGAATAATCAAGGGTCGGGGTTAGGGATATGCTGGAAATTGTTTAACAACCGGCTTTGGAGGGGAAGTGGAAACACAGGACACTTTTTAAAGTTTAATCTGCATTATGAACATTTTCTTCCTCATTTTCTTAAGGCTAGACAATCAAGAAAATAATAAAGCAAGCCCTTGTTTGTAATGTATGCCTGAGGTATAAATGCTCACACTGGAAATTTAATAATCTACTCTGTTCTTGAGGTTTAGCTGACTCTAGCACAACCCTGGCAGGGCACGCCTAGGGGGAAGGGGAGGATTTTTAGGAAGCAAGTAGTTGGTAAAGGAAAAAGGGCCAATAAATGAGTTCAATATTAATACAATTGAGATGTACCTACCATTTTAACTCAGGTGATGGTGGGGAAAGAAGGTTTTTTTTTCTTCTTCTTCTTCTTCTTCTGGTTGGGGGATGGGAAGAGAAGATGAGCTGGTAAATGGAGGCAATAAGTTAAAGTTAGACCCCCCCAAAAAATACCTTGGGAGATCAATCATTCAGTTAATCAACAACCATCTATTAATTGCGTACTATGTACCAGACCTTGGTTAAGACTGGGGATGCACAGACAAAAGTCAACAAAGTGAACATTCCTGTCTTCAGGTAGTTTTTAGTCTGTCTGGAGACAACCTACATATATATAACTGAAAGGGGGAAGGGGTGTGTGTGTGTGAATACAGAAATCAAGGATCTAGATAACAGAGACAGTGAGGTATTAAAATGTTAGCAAATTGAAAAGTGTTAATATGCTGTTATCCACTATGAATTTCTGTCTCCATAATGGAATTTGGAGGAAGCTACAAGGCTTTTCAGATAGAGTGCTGGGTTAGGGTAAAAAAGTTCTGAGTTCAGATCCTGCCTCCAGACACTAGCTACATGATCCTGGGTAAGTCACTTAAGATTTCTTAGATTCTGTTTCTTCACTTATAAAATGAGTGAGTTGGACTTGATGGTTTCTTAGATCCCTTGTAGCTTTAAATTTAGGATCCTATAAATTAAAGGGGAAGCTGGTTCTACCTATGACCCAGGCATGCCTTCGTAAAGTGTGAAGGAGTTTTCCTTGATTAAGATTATATAGAATATAAGCTCAAAAACTGAGGAAGAAAAAATTCGTTATGTTTTAAAGTGGCAGAAATAAACACACTCTAAATCACTTCTTTGACCATTATGCATCAGGTAGCTGATAGCTATGGTACAATGAACAGGACATTGGTACCAGATTTGGAAAGATGTGAATTCAAATCCAGCATCAGACACTAGCTATATGACCCTGGGAGAATCTCTTAACTTCTCCTTGCCTCAGTTTCCTCGGTTGTAAAGCGAAGGCAGTACTAGCACCTTTCTCGAAGGGTTGTTGTCAGAACCAAATGAGATAATATTTGTAAGAAGCACTTAGCATAGTTCCTGGGACATAGTGCTATAAAACTGCTTGTTCCCTTCTCCCTTCCCTTATGACCGAACTCTGCATTAACATTGGTTATCCAATCCTAAGAAACAGACTGAAAATGTGCTATTTGGTCTCTATCCAAAGGAGCACTCCAATTGTAGTAGCACAAATTTCACTGAGTGTTAAGTCTGCTTACCACAGCTGTATTGTTTACTGCAAGCCTACATTGAACCCATAGAATTAACTGGCCCCTGGAATATTATTTTGCCTTTGTTTTTAATCAGTTTACAGAGTTAGGCAGGATATCCCAGACGTGTATAACCCTTGCTTCTCCAAAGTTTGGGGCTCAAACATATTCTAACCATTTAACATTAGTTCCCATCTCTGTGTTGTTTTTCACATGTGATGTGAGGGGACATATCCTACTGAGCAGACCATATATGAACCTTCAGGTTAGTGGAAAGCACTCTTCAGCCACCAATGTGTAAGGGATATTAATTGGAATAAAACCTAGGTCCCTTGGTGCAGTCTTGAGAGATGATCATAATGCATTGTCAGTAGATGTTTGGGTCAGTTCACCCTGGGGCTTGCTTCTCCAGTCAGTCAACCAGAATTTATTATATCCAGTCATCTGCTGATTAGAGAAATCAAGTTTGGAAACCAAAGCTGGGATTAACTTTGCTGTTGACTTTCTCCTTAGGTCCTTATTTCCCATTAAAAATGGAGACTCGTACAGCAGTTCCTGTTTGAAGCATCTACTCTGTGTTCCCCATTGTGAATGATGTTGTTGCTTTTGACAGCCCCTCCCCACCCCTGCCTTCCTAAAAGTTCTGTTCAGCCACAATGACCAGGACCAAGTTCCAGTTCATTATCAGTCACCTTTTTCTGCTGTTCCTGTGGTGACCATTAACTGGCTTGCTCTCCTTGCTCAGGCTGCTCAAGGCAGCAGCTTGTCAGCAATTGGGACCAGGCTGTAAATTGCTTGTTGGATTATGCTTCCCAACCATTAGAGCCTATTTCTGGAGGATGACTGGGACCGCTGAGATCACAAATGCAATGAAATCGAATGTTCCTGAATTGCTCTGGCCTGGAGTCCAGGGGAGTGGGGGGTTGGGGGGGTGAGTCATGTCTCAACCGGGCAGATTATTCAAAGAAGGACAGGGTGAAAAAGAGGAAAGAAAGAATCAGGAGGAAGAAAGAGCAGCACTGGACAGAGCACCGCTTTCCCAGATGGGTGGGGCTCCATTTTAGGTTCACAGCCCTGACCTATGCGGGAGAGAACAGTGCGGGTTCAGGTTGCTGAGACGTCTTTTTAAATCTCTTTTCCTCCCTAGCCTGCTATGCTGGGAGCAGACAATGCTGTAATAAAAAATGCTAATCAAACTGGTGCCAGACCGGACCCAGACTTCCTCTCCTTCTGTCTTCCTCCCTCTCTCAACTTTTATCCCTTTATTAACCCCAGTCCAGGGATTTTTTGCCCTCTGTCCCCTGGTCTGTGTTTCTGTCACCACCTTTTTCAACATCTCAGCGTGCACTCTTGCACACACAGGCTGAGATAAGCTGAGCTGATGTCCATGGCTGACCTCCAGGAGCCCTACAAAAGACGGGCATTTGTGATAGAATGGACACACACACACACACACACTCCCATACACACACACACTCACAACAGTGGTAAGCTCTGTGTGTTTTGGCTTAGAGCCGAGTGGAATGATGGGAGAGAGAGCAATTCTTTTCACCTCTTTTGGTGAGTTTTGTCTTATCTTTAAAGAGAGGGAGAGTCACTGCAGCATTTTTTTGTGGTAGCAAAACACTGGAAACAAGGCGACTGTCCATTGATTGGGAAAGGGCTGAACAAAAAATATAGTATGTGATTACAATGTAATTGTGTTATGTCTGTCGTAAGAAGAATGAAATCAGATGAATTTGGAGAGACACAAGGATGAGTATATGGAAGAGAACCATATTAACAATGACTATGATAATATTAGTGAATGCTGACAAGATCAGGCTGATCATTGTAATGATGGTAAATTATTGTAATGACCAATCTTGGTCCTGGAGAAGATAGAAAAAAAAATGCATCTTCCTTCTTTCTTTGGAGAGGTGGCATTCTGTGAATGCAGATGCTACAGACATGGTGCCTGTCTCTGTTGGTTTGGCTGAAATGTTTTTCTTTTCACATGTCTACTCTTTTTTTATACTCTTTTGGTACAAGGGAAGGCTCATTGGTTGGATTGAGACGTTATTTTTATGTAAAAAGCAAAAAGCAGTGATAAAAGGTTAAATTAAAGAAATGAATGTAGTCTGTGAAAGAATGAAAGGGAATTGGGTGGTATAACAGACAGCTAGGTAGCACAGTGGACAAGGTGATGGACTTGGAGTCAGAAAGTTGTTTTTGTTGTTGTTCAGTCACTTTTCAGTTTTGTCAGACTCTATTTGACCCTATTTGGGATTTTCTTGGCAAATATACTGTAGTGGTGTGCGATTTCCTTCTCCAGCTCATTTTATAGATGGAGAAACTGATGCAAACAGGGTTAGGTGAGTTGCCCAGGGTCACACAGCTAGTAAGTAAATATGCATTTATGTTCAAGACATTGTGCTAGATAACTCAGGATACCAAGGCAAAATGAAGACTTACTCCATTTAAGGAGTTTATATTCTACTGGGGGGATACAGCAATCAAGTCAATTCATCCAAATATGATAATCTGAGGAAGGAGAAGACACTGGAGTGATCAGGAAGACTTTCTATGGGAGGTGGCATTGGAAAGGCAAATAGAAAGGGAGGTAACACCTAACTTCAAAAAAGATTCCATAGGTAGTGCTGTCAGGGAAAGGGAGCGGGGAACAGGAATACTGCTTATATTCAAAGGCCAGGAAGTAGTGAATGGAGTTAAGTTGTCCTACCTTAGCTTAAATCAGGGGCTTGGGACCTTTGGTTGAGAAAAGCAAGTCAGAGGTCTGAGGTCATCACAGCAGCACAGGAGCATTTTGGTGAGCCATAAAGGAAGTGCTGCAGGAATGACTACCAGAACTGTCCCAAGGCTTACTGTTCCAGATGATCTCTTTCTACAAGAGTTGTAGCACTTTGCTGAGGAAATGCAGGAGCCCTAGTAGCAGCAACAGTAGCCATGGCAGCAGTGGAGAGAGCAAATGTCAGGCAGAGTTGTTAGTGACAGGTGAGGAGTTCTAGGACAAAGCAGGGGAACTGAGAAGCTAAGATGCTAGTTTAAAGCCAGAGCTCAGAGTAGATCATCTTGGAGCCTTGTAAATGTCATCAAAAAGCCACTAAATGGAAAATAAATAGGGCTAGAAAAAAA
>CM053600.1:44730868-44747822 GCA_028646575.1 Pseudocheirus occidentalis | reverse complement strand
GGACAGAGTTCTATACTTAGCCCTAAGTTACCAGGATCTACTTAACCCTAAGTATATCAAACAAATTGATTACCATTACAAACAGAGATAGAGATATCTAGAAATTCATAGGAAACAAAAAAATCCACAAAGGAGCCACCTTAAAAATAAAAACAAGAACAAAAACAAACAAACAAAAAAACAACAACACAAAACTCATGGCCTTACAAAGTATGGATAACAAACAAGGAACTAAAATAAGGATGAAAACTTGACTTCGAGAAGCTCAGTCTAATGAAGGAAACAACATATAAAGAATCATGTACAAATTATAGTTAAGATAACAGAAATAATCCACAGGGGGAAACTCTAGCATTAAGGGAGATCTGGAAAGGCTCCTTATAGTAGGAGGAATTTTAGCTGGGACTTGAAGGAAATCAGGAAAGCCAGGAGGTGGAGATGAGGAAAGGGAGGGAAAGGGAATAACATTTATTCAGTGCCAGGCATTCAGATGAGGGCTTCACAAATATTATTTCCTGATGAGGAAGGAGAAAATTCCAGGCATGGGGAGATAGATACCATGAGTTGTCAGATGGAGTATCTTGGGTTTTTTTGAAATTTTTTTTGGAGGGGGGAAGGTAAGGCAATTGGGGTTAAGAGACTTGCCCAAGGTCATACAGCTAGTAAGACTCTGAGACCATATTTGAACTCAGGTGCTCCTGACTCCAGGATTGGTGCTCCATTCACTGCACCACCTAGCTGCCCTTAGATGGAGAGTCTTGAGGGAGAAATAGCCAGTCATAATGAGCTGAGCCGGGTGATGACTGTTAAGGATAACCAAAGGTGTTTTTGTTTGGCTTTTTTTTGTGTGGGGTGGGAAAAGAATCAGAGAAGGACAATCCCAGCAGGAATAAGACCATTTCTTCCACTAAATGAGATGGTAATAACATGTGTGGAGAAGACTTAGAGGAGGGAAATGGTAGAGGGACATATTAGCTGTCTTGAAGTATTTGAGAGGCTATCATAGAAAGCTGGCATTTTTTTCCCTTTTCTTGGATCCAGAGGGTAGCCATTGGTAGAATTTGTGCAAAGCAGAATCACTAACTAGGTATTCTTATAGATAAGGCAATTACAGTTAAACGAAGGGAGGGTAGGACAGCATCAAGGATAATGGGGGTTGGGGGAAGTGAGGCAGAAGAGAATCGCTTAAGGTCAAGAAAAATCAATTTATGTCTCCATGGCATGGTTAGTGGCCCCTGCTGATCCCAACCCTTGGGAGAAAGGATGGGGGTTTAATGGTGGGAAAAAGTGGCTAGAAGAGGGTTCACCATAGCAATGAAATCCTACGGGTGAAAACATGGGGATGGGCAAGGGAATGGGGGCGATTTGTTGCATAGCACAGACTGGCTGTGAGCTGAAGGATTCTTAGGAGTTGGGGCAAGGGAATCACACTCCCTTTGCCAGAATACTTGTGCCCTGGGAGCAAAGCCCAGTGCCTCTTTTTCCAGTTAGAAATATGGCAAAGAGGCCGATTTCTACTGATATAAGGAAAGATTCCTAACAGTTAGATCTGTCCCTGAAGGGCTGCAGGTTCCTTCTACAAACAAAGTTTTCAAGGGCTGGCTGAAGGACCACCTCTTAGGGATGTTATAGGGGAGTATTCTTGTTCAGGTATATCTCCAAATAGGAAATCCCGAGACTGTGAATACAATACTCTGGGTATGTTTTTGACTACTAGGACACAGAACAAAAGATTGTACTCTGTAGCTATTGAAGTCAGATTATTTTTATTATTTGCCTTCTCCTCAAACTGTGGCCTCCTTTAGAGATAAGTATATGATAAAATTTGGAGGCAGCTAGGTGGCTTAGTGGATAGAGTGCTGATCCTGGAGTCAGGAAGACCAGAGTTCAAATTTGACCACAGTCACTGTGTGACCCTGGGCAAGTCACTCAACCTCATTTTGCCTTAAGTTTCTGGAGAAGGAAACAGCAAACCTCTCCAGTGTCTTTGCCAAGAAAACTCCATAGCCAGTGTGTCCACAGAGTCAAGAATGACTGAACAACAAATATCATAAATTAATTCACACAAAAGTATTCTTGTCTTTATGTGTTATCCTTCCTTGGAGTGTTTGCATTACAAAAGAAGATTTTAGGGGACTCAGCCATATTTAACCCAAACCACTGAAGGAATTTTAGACACTGGCACATCTGAATGAGGAAGAGTTTTTGATAGAAGGAGATCTTCCCTGAGTTTCCCATAGCTGATATTCCCATATCCCATATCAGAGCCTGCTGCTGTGGGCAACCATACCTCTGATTCCCAGGAAACTTTTACAACCAAGAGTTCTTATCCTGGGGTACATGGATTTCCAAAGGGCACCTGGATAGATTTCAGGAGGTTTGTGAACTACCTTTAGAAGTGGCAACTAAGTGGTGAAGTGGATAGAAGGCTGGGTCTGGAGTCAGGAAGACCTGAGTTCAAATCCAGCCTCAGATACTTACTGTGTGACCCTGGGCAAGTCATTTAACCCTGTTTACCTCAATTTCTTGTCTATAAAATGAACTGGAGAAGGAAATGGCAAACCACTCCATTACCCCTGTCAAGAAAACCTAGAATGGGGTCACAAAGAGCCAGACACGACTGAAATGACCAAACAACAGCAACAAAAATGAAAGTTAGCATTTCTTTTAGTTAGTTAAAAATATTATTCTAAGAATAGGTCCATTAGGCTTCACAATGCAAAAAGCTTAAGAATTCATAGGAAGCAAATTGCAGGCACTGGTCAGTGGTTTCCATGACTTACTGCAGGCCCAGGTTCTGCAGGCCACAGGATCTGTAAGTAAGAAGGGAAGGAGATGTGTGCCTAGTTGGCACTGTTGTCCAGCTCTGATTACATAGTAGCCCTGGGCTGCCATCTATCGTAAGATGGCTCCTCTTGATTTTTCTCTTTCTTCCATCATTCTTTCTTCCCTCCCTATAGTTAATAAGCAAAGTTTTCCTTCTTTAAGATTTCATGAGCAAGAATGTCAAAGAACACAGTCTTTGAGGGGATCCTACAAGCACAGATGCCCTGAGCAGGCCTGTCCCCCCCAAGTTTGTGCGATGACTCCTTTTCACTGAAAGCAGAATCTATCTTTCACCACATTCATCATCACCAGGGACAATCTAATTACAGCCTTGTCTTAAAAGAACTCAATTACCAGCAAGACTTCTTCCTTATGAAACTGTGACATCTTGAACTATGTGTTTATAACCTTTTTTAAAAGTGGGGGAGGAAAGGGAGGGGAGAAAATTAATTAATTTTCTTGTGCACAAGAAAGACTCGTGAGGTCTTATCCTCTGTGTTCTGGTGGATTCTCTTTCTTTAGGCTTCCTACTATGTGACAGTGAAGTGCTAAAATTATTTTGGCAGGAAAATATTCTCAAAGGCTGTTTTTATTTCAGCAGCAGTAGAAATCTCCAAATGCAGCCCGGACCTCTGCCCTGTGGGGCTGTTTCTAATTGCATGTGGTAGGCTGTAAAAAAAAAAAAAAAAAAAAAAAAACCTATTCAAAATGCAGAATTTGGGAAAGCCCAGTGAAACCCGAGGAAGATAATCAAGTCTGCCACACTCCTGGCTCTCTACTTAAAGGAATTAACTTGTTGAAATAATATATTTCTATGGGTGTAAAAACTCCGCATTAGAATAATGAGGTTGACCTCTCACTTACATATCCCAATCACTGGGTTTTGTTTTTCTCAATCTTTAATCAAAACACAGCTATCTTCATTGCAGCTCACACCTCTGTAGGCAAAACTGGCAGTGAATACCTTATATTATCACTTTTTTTCCCCAGTGTGAGATAATTGCCCAAGGAAGGGATTCGACAAACAAGAGCATGGATTTAGAAAGGCAGCACGGTTTTCATTTGAGGGCATTCAGTGGAAGAGAGGCAGGTTGGTAGCTCAGAACACATCTCTCCTATCACCTCCTACATCCCTAAACCTATGTGTGCCCCCTGAAAAAGAAAGAACAGCAACCATAGCAAATTTTTTATTTCTGTAATCTTAGATTGAATTATATATGTATATGGATGCATAAATATATATGTACATGTGCAAATAAATATGTAGATGTAAAATATATATATGCATACATCTATATTTTAAAATTACAGTTTGAAGATTCAGACAATCAGAAGTTTGTATTACATTCATCCCCCTATTCAAAATCAATCAAATAAACAAACAAAACCTGGAGGACCTATCAAAACATGGAAGCTCTAGCCTGTCCTAGTACCAGTTTGAAAATCTGGACACTGAAGTTTAGAAGCTGAGCTTTTTCTCCTTTGCATAATTCAATTGGAAATGATAATGGTGCATAAAGTACTGGTGCATTTCTGTCCATAAAGTACTCAGGAAAAAGAAACTGTGGCAATTATATTCTCCTGCCACCTTCCATCAGTGACAATCCCCAGATGCTCTAAAATCAGCCTGTTTATTACAGCTACCCACCCCAACCCAGTAAATCTTTTGAGTCAGAGCCCAAGTGTGGCTTCTGGGGAGTAGAGCATAATGGATTTCAGCACCATGCAGCAGAACCACAGGGTGTCCTAAGTGGAATGATTCGTACCATGTTCAGCTGCAACTCTTGGAATTTAAGGTGACAGATTATAATTAACCAAGCTGGAATCTAGCCAGGACTCACCCATGCTTGGCTAAAAGTCAATGGGAATTGTAAGAACCACAGTCAAGACAAGACCCAAAGTTTTGAGTTGGTGAGAAAAAATGGTAGCCATAGCCACAGTCTTCATTACTGAAGGCTGGATGAATACAGGCACCATAGAGACAGAACTCCTTCCATACCATGCAGTACCCCCCCCACACCCCTACTTTCCTAGCAGACTCCCACCTTTTTCATCCCAATAGTTCATCAAACACCAATCCTTAGAAGCCTTGTATGTAATATGAAGTATGATTCTACATTTTGCAGATCCTGTTCCACTGTCTCACAGTCAAAGACTATGTCTGTCTCTATCCCTCTGACTCTGTCTTTTTTTCTCTGTCAATCTGTTTCTTTCTCTCTCCTTTGTTCCCCCTCTCTGTATCTCATCATGGCCAAAGTACATGTTCTGATAATGTAATTATATGACAGACCCAGTGGCTGTGATTATCAGTGGCTGCTTCTACTCAGAGATCAATTATCCTCCATCTCTCTGTGAAATTGATCATCATATGAGGTAGTGCAATAGTAAAGCCAGTCCACTTAAAATCACGTTAAGATACTTATTATGAAATATATTTTCCTGGGGTTTTCAACTCAGTGAAAAAAAAATCAAAATCTCAGAAGAAGAAAATGGGTGGCTAGAATCCAGTTTGCTGATTTCACCTGATATTCACCTGATGTATGGGGAGCAGGGTGGATGGATGCTAGGGGTGGTGAGGAAGGCTGAAAGACACTGGATAAAACATTTTAAATATCTTTTTTAGATGTAATAAATCTTTAACAAGTTGAAGTTTGACGTTTTGGACTTCTTGGAATTTCTATTAGCTGGATTTTTGAAACTGAAGATGACTTTTTTCTTCTTTTTTTTTTGTAGGGCAGTTGGGCTTAAGCGACTTGCCCAAGGTCACACGGCCAGGGTAAGTGTTAAATGTCTGAGACTGGATTTGAACTCAGGTCTTCCTGACTTCAGGGATGGTGCTCTATTGACTGCGCCACCTAGCTGCCCTGACTTTTTTTCTTAGAGCAATTTTTGAAATTATTTTCTCTTTTCTACAAAATAAATATGAATTATCATGTGTACTTGTTTTTCCAACAAGAGGCTATGAAATCTGGAGATCCTCAGACACAGCATTCATTTCCTTATCTCTAAAGCCAGGGATAAATTGCCATTAGCCCAGAGGGAAGTGCTTTGCAAAACTTAAAGCATCATCTAAATATAATTTATGATTATTTTTAATGAACCAAAATTTCCAGAGTGGACAAAGCTTAGAAATAATTATAAATAACATGAACAATGTCCACAATAATGTTCCTGTTACTAAATCACTGTTTTGTCCTCATATACTACTCTTTGTGCCTGATCCACAGCACCCTGCACCTAATTTCTTCTTTGCCCTATTCTCTTTCCTTTACTCATACTAGCTAAGGTTGTATTTCCTATACCCTTCAGTCCTTATTCATTCTATCTTTTCCCATTTTTCTGTCATACACACACACTTTTGTCTTTCTGGTGATGCTCACTGCCCTCCCTCAGGATTCAGGGGTCTAGGGTGACTAGATTTTCAAAACAGAAAAGTAGTCATATAATACTGCCACTCTGGAAGAAATGTTTGGGAAACTGAATAAAGAAAGTCCTTAAAAGGCTTAAAAATACTTCATGTTTTTATAGTATTTTCAAGCTTGCAAAGCACTTTTCTTTCAACAACTTTGTTAAGTAGTATGATAGTCAAAAAACCTGGCTTCTCCCCCCCCTTCCTTTGGTTAGTTTTCTCAGAGACCCAGAGGGTCTCTATTTCCTGTGTCTTCTGGAAAATTCCATATCCCGTACTTACTGTCTCAATTTGAATCACTGGCTAATCCCAAGTGTATCCTTGTTTGAGGTAACAGGGTTGGAAAACCAAACCAGAACATCTGAACAAGAACATGATCTCCCCACTCTATAAAAAGCATGGTCATCTTTTACTTCAACAAACTACCCCAATGTGGAAGAGATGGAGGACACAGGCAGCCCACATACAGATTTGCATATCCACCAGGTGGCACTGGTGACCAAGGTGGATAAAGCTGTCAATCATTCTTAAGGTAGGGGAAGCTGTCTGCAGGGCAGGGAAACTTCCTCACTTCTTTGTGTGGGGGTGGGGCTTGTCATTCTGTTCCCTTCTCCACCTTCTGGAGCATGGCTTTCTTTTCAAACTCAGTGCACCCTCTTAGGGGCTGCCACTTTGCTGGATGACATCTGGAGCTATATCAGCTCTTGCTTTCCAGGGTTATTTTCCAGATGATGATTCCCTTTCTTTTCAGGACATTCATTAAAATACTCTAATGATTCTCTCTTTTTGCTAAATTGTGCAACTTGGAATCCCTGCCAATTTGCACTGGGCAAACTTGAAACTGAGACGATAACACTGCAATAATTTAGGTTTCCATCCTTTCTATATTATGCAGAATAACCAGACATGATCAGAACCACTGGGCAGTCAGTCAATAAGCATTTATTAAGTGCCTACTGTATTCTAGGCATAGTACTATTTTTTTGACTGAGTAAAGAGACCATTCTTTACTTCATTTTTTACCTAACCTTAACCACAGAATAGACATTGCCTCAATCAAACAGACCTGTTAAAGACCTCAGTTTCCAAAGGCCAACATGTCCCACTGTATCCAGGGCCATCTTCAGTCATCCTGATCTATATCTTACCACTGGACTCAGATGGCTCCAGAAGAGAAAGTGAGCCTGGTAGTTTTGCACAGCCTTCTCTCACCTAAATCCAGTCCCTTTGCAAGTGTGGCATCACATTCCTAATGCCATGGTCCTCTTTGAGAATGAAGGGCAAATAACAAAAACACCAACAAGGGGAGACAAAGGGGGGGAAAGATGGTCTTGGCTCTCAAGGGTCTCACAGGCCAAAAAGGGAGACAACATAAAAAACAGCTACGTACAAACAAGATTTATAAAGGATTCAATGGAAATACTCACAACAGAAGGAAGGTATAGATGGTAAGGAAGACCAAGAAAGGCTTCTTGTAGAAGGCAGAATCTTAACTTGTAGAAGGTAGAAGGAAGCCAGAGAAGTTGGAGTTGAGATAAGGAGGGAAAGTGTATTTTAGAATAGGAAAACTTAAAAAATAAGGGCACTCAATTCAAAGTAACTGGTAAGGGGGGGTTAACAAGTTGATATTATCATTGGTAGTTTTATCTAAAACTCTGATGGGATTTCTAGTGCCTTGGATTATCAGCTTTGGAAGAGTGGCTTTTCTCCAGGAAATAGAGAAGGTGAAACATCCAGGCAAATATTTGTGTGGTGGCTGTGGATCCCTGACTCTCCCCTCCTTGCTGGAGCCCAACCATAATTCAGAATCGACCCCACTTCCACCATTTGCAATCTGGGCACTTTCTCCTTCTCCCTGCCTTGACTCTGTTTCATTCTGGCCTGGTCCTCTCCAAATTCTCAGGGCTTATCTTTGATCAGCAACTCACTTGCCTCCTCTAGTATTTTTCCTGACTTGTGATGTCATCTTACTTCTTTTTACCAGTCTCCTTCAGGATTGAGGACTGAATTTGGGAGTCTGAGTAATTATCTATTAGTGGATCAGACCCTAACCTCCAAGTCCCTCTGCCTCTCGTGGGTCTGCCAAAAACTGGGGTCAAAATAGGAAAGGAAACAGAATTCTTGGCAAAACTTAGACGAGTTAATATCCTCATTCTCTGATCTCCATTCTTCTTCCTGACATGGCCTTAACACCATCACACCTAAAGCTTAGGGAGCCCCACCCCCCTTCATTACATATGCCTCACTACTATTATAGCCTAAGTTTAAGCTTTCTCCTCCCATGGGTGCTATTTGTATTTGTGGGAAGGAATAAACTAAGTTTTTAGGAGAAAATTTTGTATTAATTGTTTTTACCGGGTTATCTGTTTACCTTTTGGTAAAACTATTTGAGACTATTGGATAAATGTTAGTGGGGTCTGCTGCATTTGGCTCTCAGGACCTACAGTATAAGGACAGTCTAAGAGTTATCTTCAGAACCTGAGAGTAGAAGGGGCTGTCCTTCAGCAAACCAACCTGCCTATCTGAGCAGAAGTTAAGGGGTGCTGCTGTATCTCCTTCTCCTTTTCTTTTTCCTCCTCCTTCTCCTTCTCCTTCTTTTTCCTTCTCCTTCTCTTCCTTCTCTTTCTCCTTCTCCTCCTTCTCCTATTCCTCCTCCTCCTCCTACTTGTCCTCCTTCTTTTTCACCTCCTCCTTCTTCATCCATTGTGAAAAATCTCTGCTGAGTTAAAAAGCAAAACAGAACAAAACTCGTGGAACAGACTGGGACAGGTAGGTAGTGCAAGTATTCTTATCCCTAATTTACAGATAAGGAAACTGAGACTGAAAGGGCTTATCTTCTACTTTCTTAGTTGTATATTAATATCTGTGTGCAACGAAATTCAAACATTCATTAGGACTTTATGTAAGACACTTTGTGCTGCATGTTGAAGGAGATATAAAAATTAATAAAACATGGTACTTGGCATTTAGGAGCTTGCAATGTAGCAAGAGAGATAAGACAAGTATGCAAATAAGTGTAATACAAAAAAAAAGTTTAAGTGCATAAGAAGGGAGGGAGAGTTCATTTCTGGTCTTGGGGATCATATGTTCTTGGTTTCCAAGGAAATGTATAGGAAAAACTTTGCTACCCTTGAATTTTGTGTTTAAATGCCAAGGGAGATAAAAGGATTTGACACTAGATTGGATATGGGGGAAGAGGTGAGGGAGTAGAGTTGGGGATCATGTGTACATCGCCAGCTTGGGTAACTAGGAGGATGATGTAATTCTTGACAGGAATAGGGAAGCTTGGAAGATGGAAGGATTCGGGGAAAAGATATTGACTTCAGTTTAGGACATGTTAAGTTTAAGATATCTATGGGACATCCAGTTCAAAATGTTTAATAATCAGTTGACTTAAATAAGGGAGGACTGTGCAAAGTTACCAGTCTCACTTTCTCCCCCAGAATCATCTGGGTCTAGAGGCAAGAGACAGATTAGGAGGAGTGGAGATGGCCCCTGAGTGATTAAGGCTTGTTAAGAAATGAGCCAAAGAATGGCCCCTTTTGCCTAATTAAAAAAAAAAGAGATGTAGGCTGGAAAGACTCCCAGAGTTTCCCCACCAAATGAGAAACAATTACTATTTACATTCACTCTAAGTCATCAGGTCCCAAGCAGTGGCCGATTAGTGGTGCTTGGAACCTATTGTTGGCCACTCAAAGAGACCCAGATTGAATTGGTTTAAGGCATGTTCTTAAAACAAGAAAAAATCTAGCCAGTAAACAGTAAATTTGGCTATGTTTCAGTCATCAAAATTTGTATTCGTTTGAGTGGAGCACCTGCAGGTAAGGGCATGGTACCCCATGTCAACAGAGAGGAGGGGAGGGGAGGGAAGGAGAGGGAGAAAGAAAGGAAGGAAGGAAAGAAAGAAGGAAGGAAGGAAGGAAGGAAGGAAGGAAGGAAGGAAGGAAGGAAGGAAGGAAGGAAGGAAGGAAGGGATGAAGGAAGTGAGTTGCTCAACTGGAACTGGACAGTTCCCCAATAGGGCAGCTCAGACTACTCACTGGGTGTTGTTTATCCTTCTTTCTTCAAGAGGATCATGATATCAGGAACATGATGCTATGACTTGCAGGTGAATTAGATTTAAATAAGTGAGGGCTGTGCAAGGTCACCAGTCTCACTTTCTCCTCTGGAGCCATCTGGGTCCGGTGGCAATATGGGTCAGGATGACTGGAGATGGTCCCCAGTCAGGTGGCAATGTAAGACTGGAGATCTAGAAAGAGGTTAGGTAGCTATGAGAGTCATTTGCATGGAGACAGTAATTAAATCCCTGGGAGGTGACAAAATCAACAAGTGAAATAGTATAGGAGGAGAAGAGAAGAAGGTCCAGGACAGGGTCTTGGGGGCACCACAGTTAACATACGTGACATGGATAAAGATACAGCAAAGGAAACACAGAAGAGGTCAAACAGGTAGGAAGAAAACCAGGACAGAGCAGTGCCATGAAAAACTATAAAGGAGAGAGTACTGAAGTGGCTAATCGAAGACAAAGGGAGGTTAAAAAGGAGGGTGGTTGGGAAAAGACTATTGAATTTGGCAATTGAGATCATTTGTAAACTTTGGAGAGGACAGTTTCATTTGAATGATGAGATCAGATACCAAATCACAAAGAGTTAAGAAGAGAGTGAGAAGAAAGGAAGTGGAGGCACCTGTCTTGGATGGCCTTCTCAAGGAATTTGGCCACAAAATGGAGGAGAGATGTAAATGTCTAGTGGGGATGGACAATTAAGTGTTTTTTAAGGTTGAGGGTCACATTGGCATGTTTAGGGAAGCAGCCAATTGAGAGGGAGAGATTGAAGATTCGTGGGATACTAGGGATGATAGAGGAGACAATGTTCTAGAGAATGTTCTAGGGATGGGATGGGATCATTTGAATGTAGAGAGGTTTGCCTTGGCAAGAAGGGCCAACTCTTTGTGTGAAATGAGTGAAGGAGAAGAGAGTGACAGGAGGAATCTGGGGGATGTAAGAAGATGAACAGGAAAGATGAAGGATCTCTCTGCAAATGGCTTTCATTTTTCCAGGAAGGCACTTCTTGGTAGCCTTGTTTACTTGATGTTGAGATGATTTTAACTCTCTAAGGCAAGGGTAAGAAGCAATTCGGTCAGATGTAGCCACATTTATCCAGTGAGAGCAAAATGTGTCACATCAGTATTATTAGAGGGAAGTCTCCCAGAACCAAATCTCTTTTCTCTGAATAGAGTTTTGGTTTTAAGCTGACACTTAGAAAAGAGGAACCAATCAACCCCACCAATATTTCTTGGCACACTGAGTTCTTCTGGTGAGAACTTTCAAAGGGACCTCCCTGGTTACCCTTTGAACTTGTCCAGAGCTTAGCCACAAGAGATATTCATTTAGAGCCTTCAGCATCTAAGTCCTTTGGGAACCCAGAAAATGATGGAAAATCCAGAGGGACTATTGAGAAAGTGTCTGGTGGTGGTGGTGGGCTGTGAAAGTTGCCCCTTTTCAAAGTTTTTCTTGGAATTTCAACATCCTGCCTCTCCTTAGTATTTGTGAATGTGAAATAAACACACATAATTTGTGGGGTTTTTTTTCTTTTCTTTATGTTTTAGAGGCCTAAGTCTTATCAGCATTTTGCTCAAGGATACTAAGACGGGGTTGAAAGCAGCCATCATAAACAAAAACTGACCAGACTTCAAGATGACTTAATAGAAATTACTTTCCTAGATATAAACAATTGTTTCCCTTGATAGATTTCCACTTTCTGATGTTGTATAAAGTCACATTTATGTGAGTGCTTCCAGGTAGGTAAAGCACTACTTCACCACAGCCTTGTGGGACAGGTGATACAAATGAGGCTGAGCAGGATAGTGACTTGTCTACCAATACATAGCCGGTAACAGTCTGAGGTGGGATCTGAACTCAGTTTTCTTGATTTCAAGTTGAACACTATGCCTTATTGTATTCATTTGTGCATGTGTATGCATATGTACTTCTCTGTTACTGAAAACGTATTAGAATAACCAGGCTATAAAGTGTACAAAGCACATTTCTTTAGAATGGCTTCTTCTCAGCCATCACAGGAGTGGGGGTGGGGTCAGGGTGTGCTACCTTCACAGGTCTCTTTTGAAATCCTACCCCATCTAAGTGGAACACATGAGAGACCCTGGAAATCATAGCAGAGGAAATAACTCTTAATAGAAACACTTGACATTTATATTTTCAGTCTGCTATATCCTGATTAATTAGTCACTCTTTAGCACATCCTAAGGGTCACAGTGCCTGCCATTTACTATCCAGGAAACTGAGGCACCAAGAGGGAGAAGGGCTAGACTCTACCCAGCAGGAATCTTTGAGAGCAGCTGCTGAGAAGGACCTAGTCATATCAGATCTCAAATTATATCATAAAGTGGTAATCATCAAAACAATGTGGTACTGGATAAGAAATAGAGTAGCTGATCAATGAAACAGATTAGATAAGATATACACAATATACAGAAGCAAATGAGTATAATAGCCGAGTGTTTGATAAACCCCAAATCCCAGCTATTGAAACAAGAACTTAGTATTAGGCAAAAACTGCTGGAAAAATGGAAAGCAGTCTAGCAGAAACTTGGCATAGATCAATATCTCACATAGTATACTAAGATAAAATCAAAATGGATTCATATTTAGACATAAAGGATATCATAAGCAAATTAAGGGAGCATGGAAAAAAATTACCTATCAGATTTGTGGATGGGAGAGGTTCATGTGATGTTAGATGATTAATTTTGATTACATAAAATTAAAGCTTCTGCACAAACAAAACCAATGCAGCCAAAATTAGAAGAAAAATAAGAAACAAGGGCAAAAAGTTACAGTAAGTTTGTCTGACAAAGGTCTCATTTTGCAAGTAAGATATTGAGTGAAATCTGTAAGAATGAGAGCCATTTCCCAATTGAAAAGTGATCAAGAGATATGAGTAGGTAGTTTTCAGAGGAAGAAACCAAAGCTATCAAAAGTGCTGAAAAATTTATCTACATCACTAATGATTAGAGAATTCCAAATTAAAATAGCTGATGTACCACCTCATAACCATCATATTAGCTAAGATGACAGAAAAGGAAAAATGACGTATGCTGGAGGGGATGTGAGAAAATAGATACATTAATGAATTGTTGATAGAACTATGAATTAGTTCAACCATTTTGGAAAGCAATTTGGAATTATGCCCCAAAAGCTATCAAACTGTACATATCCTTTAACCCAGAAATACCACTACTAAATCTATACCCCAAAGAGACCAAATTAAAAAGGAAAAGAACCCATATGTACAAAAATATTTGTAACAGCTCATTTTGTGGTAACAAAGAATTGGACACTGAAGGGGATGCCCATCAACTGGGGAATGGCTGGATAAATTATGATACATGAGCATGATGGAATACTATTGTGCTGTAAGAAATGATGGAGATGGGAAGACTCAAGAACTTATGTGAAATGAAGCAAAAAGAACCAGAACAATTTAATGGTAACAGCAATATTGTACTGATAACTAACTGTGAAAGACTTAATAATCAATACAATGATCCACCACAGTTCCATGAGGAAGAATCCTATCCACCTCCAGATAGAGAATTGATGGATTCAAAGAGCAAAATTAAGCATATTTTCTTCCTCTTTCTTTTTCATGTTTTTTTTCAGAATATGACTAGTATGGAAATATGTTTAGTATGACATCAGATATATATATACATATATGTATGTATATCTATCTATCTATATCTATATCTACATATCTATATCTATATCTATATCTATCTATCTATCTATCTATCTATCTATCTATCTATCTATCTATCTATCTATCTATATAATGTGTACTGTGTTTATTGCCTTCTCAAATGGTAGGGAAGGAAGCAGGGTAGGGGAGAAAATTTGGAATTGAAAAAATATATATTTTTTTAAAGAGAAAGAAATCAGGACTCCTTCCTTTACTCCCCTGGAAAAGTACAAAGGTGCAGTGAGTTGTTCAGGTCAACCAGCAAAGCCTAATTTTCCCTGGAGGCAGGACCTTGAGTCTAACCAAGGAAGAAATTAAGATTGCCATTTTTGACCAGCTGTAACCTTGAAAATCAGAGAAGACGGTCGCCGGCCCAGGAAGGAGCAAGGTCAGTAGGGAGAAGGGGACTCGGAGCCATTTCTTCCACTTCTGTTGCAGCCTCTTCTGCGGTCGTCGGGGAGCCCTCGGCAGCGCCATGTTGGGACAGAGCTTGCGCAGGTTCTCCACCTCTTTGGTTCGCAGGAGCCATTATGAAGAGGGCCCAGGGAAGAACCTGCCCTTTTCAGTGGAAAACAAATGGCGATTGTTGGCAATGATGACTGTGTTCTTTGGATCTGGATTTGCTGCACTTTTCTTCATAGTAAGACATCAGCTGCTTAAGAAATAAGATTCACCTATACAGGAATCAGACTTGAAGAATAACAACCACTTACAAAAGCAGTTTTGAAGAATGGAGTAAGCAAACTATTTACCATAGTATATGTCTTCGTAAATAAACCTATTAAATGAAGAAGAAAAAAGAAAATCAGAGAAGACAAAGACAAAAAAAGATCCTTCTAGATGGTGTCTACCCTGCAACACTCAAAAGAAACATCTCGATCCTAGGGATGCCCAGAGATCAAAGATTCTTCACATTATAAAACAGACAAACCCCCAAATCCATACTATTAACATTGAAAATGTGTAATTTTATACAACTGAATTGATGAAAATAACCATTTAAATAATTTCTAAACAATTTGATGTAACTGATAACTATTGTATGCTCTCAACAAAGTGATAAAATCCATAAACAATTCTTAAATCCTGTTGAGTCTCCTTCTCCCTCTTTTCCTTCTCCTTCTCTCAATTCTGCTTCTCCATCATCCAAGTTAACAACAGAAAACAAACCAGAGCTAGACCACTGCAAGCAGAGGGATCTGACTTACTCACCTGAAGGAATTAGACAAAGAAGCTTCTGTCCTGGGTATACAACTGTTGAGAGGAAAGGGGAATGAGAGCATAGATGCAGAAACCTCCCTAGATGCAATCCAGCTAATAAAATAGGTGCATCTATTTCTATCGCTTCATATTGATAACTTTCTTAAAATGTATGTAGATATACATATATATGAGGAGAGAGAGAGAATGGAAAAGTGAATAAATAACTCACTTCAGAGTCAAGACATTCAAATTCAATTCTTGCCTCTGACATAGAGTGCTGAGAAAAACCTGGGCAAATCATTTAACCTCTTTTAGTGCTCCAGGCAACTTTCAAAGATGATAAAATGCAGAATAGTTGCTGGCATGGTTTGGTAGAGAGATCGCGGGTTCCCCTCCCCCAGTCCGCCTCCATGCACACACATATGCAACAGCACCAGCTTCTGCAGCCTCTCCCACAGAGACCATAGATATTGTTATTGTAACTTTTAGAAGCTATAGTATTTTGAGAGACTTGGCAATTTAGCTGTTATTCTGGAGAGGCTTTACAATGATGATTTGAGTCAGAGAGAAGACAAAGAAAAAGATGAAGAAAACTTTTTTTCCTGAGAGAACTGACTGAATTCATCTTGTGAAGAAAATTTATAATGAGAATTTTTGATGAGTCTATGAGGAAACTGGAGAGTTTTAACTGTCATTCTGGAAAATTACCTGTCATGGCTGGAAAGACACTGTGAGAGGACAGAAGGAATTTATTTCCTGAGGTAATGGAGTTTAAGCCTACATTGTAAATAAATAAGATGATTCTTGAGAGCCTTTGGCTACAACATTGAGACTGAATGGTAATATTCTAGAAATAAGAAGAAACAAAAAATCAAACTGATTGTTAAATGTGAATATGACCTTCCTTCATAGCTAAAAGCACTTATAGATTGATTTAATTGTTGGTTACATTGTTAATAAATTGTATATGTAATCCTAGTAGATTGGGATTTCAAGATAGATTTCAAGCAGATTGGGATTTCAAGTATTTAAGAATACTCGCTTATTGTGAAGAAAGTTTCTTTATTAAATAATATTCAATAAATGAAATTGGAAGCTCAGAAAAAAATTTATAAATGATTTTAAGTTATAATTGTAGTAACGAATAAGGAAATTTTGAAACATATCCCTATATTATTTTAGAACTGAGGGTGATGAGAATGAATATGGTAATGAATCAAATAGGCTGAGAGGTGAACACTACTATGCAGGATGCATATGAATGCAGTCACCCCATCCCAAAGAAACATTTGTGTATGTATGTAGAGGTATGTGTACATACATATGTATATGTGTATATACACATATATATACATGCATAATATATATGTATATGAACATATAGGTATATAGTGACTTGATATTTTGATGTAAATTAGGTGTGTATTTATGTGTGCATACAAATAAATGTATATTCATGCTTATACTCACACAAAGTTTTCAGATGCAAACTGAAGCTTTGTGTGTGGTGCTAAAAATGGATTCCTGAGGCATCTTGCTAGAGTATAATCTAACTAATTCCAAAACCTTTCAATCAGGCACTAAATTCTGTAACTCTCAAACACAGTGCAGTATAGCAAAAAAAAAAAAAGGACTAGATTTAGAGTCAAAGGACATAAGAGCATGTACATATACATATATATGTGTATATATATACATATATATGTATATATATATATACTCCATGAGTTGAGAGAGGGAGAGAGCGAGATGGAGG
>CM053600.1:44718945-44730368 GCA_028646575.1 Pseudocheirus occidentalis | reverse complement strand
AAAGCAAAAGCTAAGGAACTTGCAACCAAATTGGGTTAAATGTATATTTGATTTTTCCCTACGTAAAAATAAAAATTTAAACAAAAAAAAATAGTATTCTATAAACAAACCCTTAGAGAAATGCATAGCCCCTTTGTTCTAAGTGGCCAGCTGCACCCAAAAGCTTTGAACAACATTATCAGAGAGATAACTCCTTCCCAATATGGTACCTCCTGAATCCCTAATCAGTCTAGTTCCCAGACTTGGAAACAATCAAGCCTATCCTCCCAATAGCTATATTGGACATATCTCATTCATCCTTGACCAAAAGTAACGTAGTGATGTCACAAGACAAAAACCACACCTTCAGATAGCACCCCCCAGGGGGATCTCCCAGTGAATTATGGACAATTGGCCTGCACAGTTGATATAAAAAGTGCATGTCCTTTTAAGCACTGACCACTCCTAAACCACTCCCAAACTCCTCCCAAACTCTACCCTTACCCACCTAGTTAGCATAATTAACCTTTGACTGACAGTTTTATGGTTATAAAAACTGCATCTCTAGCCCCTGCTCTTTTTAGGCTATCCTTAACCTTTTCCTGCCTGCTGCAAAGCATAAAACTTTATGACTCTACCTTAGATCCCTGCACTTTGCAGGTCCCCCTATTTCTCCTGCCTGCTGCCAAGTAAGCATAATAATAAAATTTGTAATTTTTCCAAAAGACAGCTTGGGTCCAGCGAAATTCTTTCCAGACAAGAACCCACTAGGGATTCATATGAGATCCCTTAGATACTCAGCACTTCCCAACCTCTTCAATAGTTCAGTTTTATTGGAAAACAGAGTTTGTAATAAAAGTAGTAGTCAAATTAGTCTGGGACGGTAGGTAGAAGCTAAATTGTGGTAGGTTTTAAACACCAGGCTCAGGAATTTATAATTTGTCTTAGTCTTAAAGGCATTAGGGAGTCACTGAAAGTTTTTGAGCATAAGACTGGTACTACAGTCAGTCTCAAGTTGATTATTTTGGCTGCTGGGTGGAGGATGGATTCCAGACTGGCGGAGGCTGGAAGCAAGGGAGGTGAACGCAGTAGCCCTGGGGAGGAAGTGATGAGTACTTGAACTAGGTGGCACCCATAGGAGTGGAAAGAAGAGAAGAGATGGGAGAAATATTGTGCTTATTAAAAAAAAAAGGTCACAATAGCTAACATCTCAGAGCTTGATTTAAGCACTGACGATGGTTGAGATAGGGAGCAGCTTTAATTCTACACCCTCAGTTTTGGTCTGGTATTATATACCTCAGATCACTCCCTTCCACTTGGATTTTCTCCCTAACTTTACTTGTTTTTTTATCTTTCTTCTCAACTTTTCCCAAACTCCTTTTCTTTTCTACTTCAAAATTCAATTCTGTTAATTGAGGAACACAGTTATGTAGCAGAAAGAGACTTGACTGGTAGTCAGGATTTGACTGGTCTTAGGTTTGCCATGTTGTTCATCCTTTGTTTCTAGGAGGACCAATGACACCATGGGGTGATGTCTTGACTTGCCCATGAATTGGATTTAAGTGAGGCAGAGTTGCACAAACTCATCAACCTCACTCTCTCTTCCAGAGTTATTGAAGTCCAGCGGCAGGACAAAAGCCAGGATGACTGGCGATGGCCCAGGATGCAGTGGATGACCTTGGCATCTTCAATGTCTGACCAAGCTCTAAGCACTTCACAGTTCCTGCTTCAATCATCTTCATGGCCCCTAGATCAAATTGTTCTCATTGGCCCATTCCACCTAGGGAAGTCTTCACATGCTTGGGGTAGACATTCCTCTAACTCACTGACATGTTGGCAGTCCATGGCTTACTCCTGAAGCAGTTTAGCCTCTCTGCTGGGATGATTTTTATCAGGATGTGGCCACAGCTTATGCTACAACTTCTTGGAGCCATAGCTGAGAGTTTTCGGGTGCCAAAGGTGGATAAGCAGCCCTGGAAAGGGCGTAGCAGCCCTTACACCAGAGGTGCTAGTCTTCCCTGAACACCCCATATGGTTTGCTTTGCCACTAACAAGTAATATGAGTTGGGGAAAACCAAAACAAACAAAACCCAGTCACTTAATTTCTCTTGGCCCCAATTTCCTCCCATGTCAGACAAGGGATTTGGATTAAATGGTCTCTACTGTACCATATTGAGCACCTAGTTGGCACGGTTAATAGACTGTCAAGTCTAGAGTCAGGAAGATTCTTCTTCTTGAGCTCAAATCCAGCCTCAGACTCTTACTAACTGTGTCACCCTGGGTAAATTACTTTACCCTGTTTGCCTCGGTTTCCTCATCTGTAAATGACCCGGAGAAGGAAATGGCAAACCATTCCAGTATTTTTGCCATGAAAACCCCAAATGGGGTCAGGAAGAATGGGTCACAATTGAAAAATGACAAAACAACAACAAAAAAGTCTCTCTCATTACTCTAATTTTCTCTGTCTATTTTGAATGAGCAGAATTATGGGGTGAGGGGCAGGTGTGTGTGTTGGGATATAGGGCAGGTGACTGGGAGAACAAAGCATTCATACAACACAAAAGATTTTTAAAATCCAAAGGCAAGCTGCCCTGGTGTTCCATTCAAGGGTATTTTTCCTCTATAAATAAATGTTCCTATTTGAGTTGCCGAATGTTGGAGCCAAGACAACAGGACCGGTCAAAACGTCTGAGCTACTGCTAGCTTCACAGAAGCGTCTGATTCCTCACCAGCATTCATAAAATAAAGCACTGTTTATAAGCGCAGAGCAAGGGAGAGGCAGTGAGGGGAACCAAAAGGAAGGTCTGGGGCAGGAAAGAACACAGCAGGGATCCAGAGGAGGGTAACTAGGGTCTATAGGAACCTGGTTTCGATTGAGGAAAAGAAAATAAGGAAATTGGAGGACTATTAGGACAACCCTCTCAACAATTCTGCAGCAGTCCAGCCAGGAAAGCCTTGCCAGAGGTGAAGCCAGGAATGAGGAGGATGGGAGTATAGAGATGGTGGTATGAAATCTAAACCAGGATTTGGGATCTGACAGCTTTTTAAAGCCCTCTTTGGAATTGCATCACAGGGCTTCCTAACCCTCAAACACCCCAGCTCCTTGGTATATTGGCATACAGCATGAAAAGGGAGAGGAGGGGTTACCTCTTATCCCAAAGGGACAAGGCTTTAAAAAAAAATCCTCATTTCCAGAAGCTGTGTGAAGTATGCCTCTGAGTCACCCAGCCTTGATGCCAGCTTACATTTTATAGACCTGGGCCAGCCCTAGAAGGGACCTTGTCACAGGCTTCAATTCACATCATGAACAGATGCTGTTTGTTGGCCCTGTGATGAAAGGAATTCTTCTCCTGCTGGAGCTCTGAGAAATTAGATAGAGGGGTGGCCTAATCCATTTCTTTGCACGCTGGTGAGTTGGCGGTAGGCAGCAGCTCTGGTAGGTGACCCACCAGTAACTGGCTGGTAGAAATCGAGCACAGCCGGTAATTTGTCTTGGGGCTAGAGTTGAATTGCATTGGTCCTACAGTTATGCTTCATGAAGGCTTAGCTCATCCCATAATTTCTTATTGTTTCCAGGAGCTTTGATTGTCTCTTCATCGTCCCACTCCCTGATAAAGTGATAAAAAAAAAACCTCACATTTACACAGCATTTTAATATTTACAAAATGTTTTCCTCGTGACGTAGGTGTTAAGGACAAATATTAAGATTATTTCAATTTTACAATGACTAAGCAGAGGATCAGAGAAGGGGGAAATAACTTAACCAAAGACGCGGGATTAGTAAGAGGGAGCTGGGATCAGACTGCAGGGCTTCTGACTCCAAAGCCAGGGTACTTTCCGTGACATCACAGCACAAAGCTGGAGCGATTGGGTGGGGAAGGCTGGTTGCCAGAGTTCTGTATGTGCTGTTGGTGTGGGGCAGCCAATAGAGGACAGAACACTCAAGTTGGAGTTGAGAAGACCCGAGTTCAAATTTTGCCCCAGATACTTAACAACTGAGCAAGTTAACCTTTTTCTGCCTCAGTAACATCATCTGTAAAATGAAAGGATTGAACTTTTTGATGGACTGACTGTAAGAATCCTTCCAGCTCAAATTCTATGATGCCCTCATTCTGTATTTAAGATGATTGATTTCTTTCTTACTAGGTGCATTTTAAGAACAGTCTCCAGCTGGGTCTCAGCCGAGTTTCTGTGAGCCTGGGAGTGGTTCCCAGTGCCTTTGTCCCACGCATCTGACCTGTGCTGTCTTGCCTTTTCAGAAGACCAGCTTTCTCTACCTCTTTCCTATCTCCCTTATTCCAATTATTAACAGGAAGATCGAGGGATGGATCAGAGTTCTAAAGGAGAGGAAACATTCACTATCTCTGAATTCTCTCCATGTCTGGGACGTTGTGACCCAGAGACACATGATTCAGACTCCAGAAGTACCTCCCTCTTCTTTATTAACTTCTTTCATTGACTTTCCAATCATATAAAAAATCTTGTGAAATTAAAACAACATAGACACAATCTAGGATAAATAAGACAGTCACTGTTCCATCTCTTTTCTGAGGGGGGATGGACAACATAGAGTGACTTCCAAGAGCTAAAAAAAATAAAAATGAAAACCAGGTTAAGCAGCATTTATCCAGGATGCATTGGGGATGCAGGCCTGTCTGGAGACTGCCTAGGAGATGGTTGAGAAAACCTATTGAACCTATTTAAAAAAAAAAAAAGAATGAAGTGAGATGTTAGCCCCAAAAAGTGAGGCTGGAGTGCTAAAATGACCGTATAACCGATTGTAACCTATTCACTCCCTGCTCCCCTCAGTCATATCTTTGGTGTTTATGTGTGTGTGTATGTATGTATGTACGTATATACATGTGTATATATGTGTGTATACACGTACATATCCCCAAAGCATCCTGGATAAATGTTGCTTAGTGTGTTTTGTTTTTTAATATTTGGGGGTCACTGTAGATACATATATACAAGATACACTTTTTTTCTGGCTTCCCCACTTGTGCTTTTCAGCCCGTCCCAAGGCCCTATCCCATTGTCCATTTTTTTAGACCAATCGGCTGTGAAGGAAAGGTGGCGGTGTTTCTCTATTAGCATTTTCCTAACCACGGAGATATTTCGTTCTTCTGCTTCATCGTTTCTTATACAACCCGAGGCCTTTCATGTGTCTCTCTGCTCTGCTAACATGGAGGAACACGGAGGCTGAATGGTTCCCCGGGAGGAGAGCCAGGGTCACCATCCCTCCGGAACCTGCTTCAGCCGTGATTCAAAGCCCCGCTCTCCGACGTGCAGCCGGCAGCCAGGCTGGAGTTCGCATGAGGCTGTGTGCAGAGCGCCGCTCCCCCTCCTGCCGGCTGATTTGCATGCAGGGGAGATACAGACCCGCTGGAAATCTGGCCTCAGAGCTGTGGAATTCCAGCAAGGTGGCATTTCCATATTCTCTGGCAAGAACTAATTAGTGATTATAAAGCTCTTTGAAAATATGAAGAACTGAATGATAAAATCTATAATGAGCCTTATTTCTCTCCTGTTCCCTTCTTCCCTAGGTGGGGGAAGGACAGGTTTACACAGACTGCGGATAGGGCAGAGAGAAGACAGCTTTCTTCCTCTCACTCATTAGTATAAGAAGATCGTAGACTCGGAGCTGCAGGGGACCACAAAGGCCATCTAGTCTCTCCCACTCATTTTACAAATGAAGAAACTGAGGCACGGAGTGCCTAAGGAGCCCCTCCAGGGCCACACAGGTATTAAATGGCAGGTGTAGAATATAAACCTTTGGTCCGATGACGGATCACGGTTTCAGTGCGTAGCCCTGGCCAGGAAGTTTCAGGATTGCAGCTGGGTCATATAATTACAAAAAGATCTCTTCATTTCTCTGCCCAGCAATGACTAGGAACTCTAATTAGCCCAGGAATGCCTGCTTCGCTCCCACGTGACTTCCCATCTTTACCACCTCCTCAAGAGCTTTCTTTTCTCTCCCCTCCCAGGGTGCCTTATGTGTTGTCTTCCTCTACTCTAAAGCACCCTAGAATTGTTTTGTTGGCTTGTACCCTTGAGGCCCCAGAGAGTCTGGCACAGGGGTAGGGAACCTGTGGCCTGGAGGCCTCACATAGCCCCTAGGTCCTCAAATGTGGCCCTTTGAGTGAATACAAACTTCGCAGTGGCCCTGGCCCCAGCATAAAGTAAGCTCTCTCTCTCTCTCTCTCTCTCTCTCTCTCTCTCTCTCTCTCTCTCTCTCTCTCTCCTCTCTCCTCTCTCCTCTCTCTCTCTCTCTCTCTCTCTCTCTCTCTCTCTGTCTCTCTCCTCACCTGAGATAGTATGTGTTACCACTTTAAAAGTGATACATAAAGATGAGCTATTCTTACTGGAAGCAGTCATAATTTTCTGCTATTATTATCATATATTTAATGAAAACATGGCAGAGCCCTAACTCTGGGTGATTGGTGTGCTTTGCCCTGGAGTGGAAAATTTAGAAAATACAAAAATCTCCTTTAGCAAAGTAGGAGGTGAGGAGACTTTGAGCTCAGATGCTGGCCCCAGGAGGTGGCAAGAGATGGGTTGGTTTTGATGCTGAGGAAACAACTATTACCTCCCTAACTCATTCTCATAAATCCCAACCCAGACCTGCCCAGTCAGGTGGGCAGAAGGTCTCCGAACTCCCCTTTCCCTTCTTCCTTTCTAGGAGGACCAGTGTATCTCCCATCTTTCTTCCTCAAGCAGGAAGACTTCCTCCTCATGGGAGTGCAAGATGGAGATGCATACGTTGAACATAGGGAGAGAGATGTGCTTGCTGGGGGAGAGGGACCACTTACTTTTTGGTTTTGGGAGCCTTTTGCACCCTCAGAGTCTAGCACAGTGCCTGACCCAGACATGTAATAAATGTTTATTAAATTGAATTAAACTGAGCAGGTCATTTAGGGATAACCCAAGGAAGGGGATGGAGCCCTTAAGCTGAATCAGGAAGGGAGAAAACCTTGATCAAAGCTAGAGGTCTCCCACAGACCAGAAATTAATTTAGCAGGGGTAGAAGGCCCAACAGGGAGTACAGGCTTTTAAAACAGTATAAGAAGGCCTTATAGTTCTGGCAGAGAAAGTAGCTGTGTAATATTCCAATTAGGAGAGCAACCTGCCAATAAGAAAGTCTGGGCCTAAATTCTAGCTTAGAAAAATAGAAGCCACACTTCAGGAGAAGGTGTTTTGGTACCGTGGCAAAGGCCTTAGCTCTTTGGAGCAGGAAGATGAGAATTCACATCCACGCTTTGTTACCTGTGTGACCTCCAACAAACTGTTTGGTCTCTCTGGGCCTCAGTTTCCTCATCTGAAAAATGAGGGCTCAGCTTTGATGAACTCTCTTTCTAGCTCTCAATGCATGATCTGATAGAAATTTGAAAGAAAGGTTGAGTGTTGGAATGAAAATAGCATATGGTTCCCTAAAGCTGTGCTCTCCGAGCTGTCCTGCAGTTCAATTGTAGTTATTTTGTGAATAGAAATATAGACTTTATATGTTCAATTGTCTGCTTTTTGGAAAAGATCCATTTGGAAAACCTCAGTTTTGTCTCAGTTAACTCAAAGAGAAAAAAAAGAGTTTTGTCCACATCTGTTGTTGTTTGTCTTTGTTCACAAAGAGAACCATGACATCAGGAAAATGATACCATGACTTACAAGTGAATTAGATTTAAGTGAGGCAGGGTTGGGCAAGATCGCCGGCCTCACTTTATCCTCTGGAGCCATCTAGGTCCAGTGGTCAGATTTAGATTAAGATGCCTGGAGATGGTCCCCATCCCCATCTGTAATGAGAAACAGGAAATCAAGAGCATGTGTGGTGTACCAGAGATGGTCATAGCCCCTTGAATTGATCTATGGAGCTGAGACTATAAGAGAGGTAAAAACTCAGGAAAAGATGAGCTGGTGGACAATTTAGGGCATCTGTCATCCAGGTAATCCTCACAGTCACCAGAGAAAAATGATGGCCAGGTAGAAAGCAGTAGGTCTTTCTCACATCTTCCCCTCTCCTCTCCTACTGTAGAACAGATTTGTGGATGCCTACTTTCCCTCTCAGGCAGCTAGGCGGCCCAGGGGATAGAGAACTGAGCTTGGAATCCAGAAGTTCATCTTCTGAGTGCAAATCTGGCCTCAGATGCTTCTTAGCTGTGTGACTCCAGGAGAGTCACTTAACCCTGCTTGCCTCAGTTTCCTCATCTGTAAAATGAGCTAACAAAGGATATAGCAAACCATTCTAGTATCTTTGCTAAGATGGGGTCGTGGAGAATTGGATGCTACTGAACAGTTACAGCCCTTTTCTTCTCATGTTAACAGACAGGGAGGATGGGATGAAGGCAAGGGAAGAAGAGAGATGGGCTGACAGTGTCCTAAATGCAATGTAGGATTTTTTATTAGTATATGTCACCCAGCCCCCCTCAGAAAAAAATTAATGAGAAATGTGAAGAAAATAGGGTAATGAATATGATAATATAATATATGTGGAATGCTCTGAGCTCCTTTGAAGAAAGGTGCGACATATTATAACTGTTATTCTCTCACGGTGCATCTCTATTTTATTAATGTGTTAAAAATACAGAAGATTTGCTTTTTATGAAGCATTAGCACTCTTCAGAGGAGTAATTCCCTAACCATTTCGCATAAAGTCACAGAACTGGAAGAGAACTTGGAAAGCTAGATAATCTAGTCCTTCCCTAATCCCATCCCCATTACTTCCTTCAGTCTTCTACCCTCCCCTCAGCTGTTGGCTATTGGCTGTTACCCTTTTTGTTGTTGTTACCACCTAGAATTCCCTCAAAATATTCTGCAGTCACTATTTCTAGTAATTTCTCATTGGCTTAATCTCAAATGATGCTTCAAAACATGTAGTCACTGAAAGCTAGATCTGGAATGTAGAGAATTATCGTCCCATTCAGAGAGTATGAAAAAAAGATACTCAAGTATGTGGGAGATGACCAAGATGAATACTGGAAATACCATGGAAAGGACTTAGAATATAATCTGATAGCATTTATTAACTGCTGGGTATTAAGCTCTAATGATACAAAGTTTTGGGGGCAGCCAGGCCAGTCAAGAGGATTTGAATTCAAATCTGACCATAGATACTTACTAGCTGTGTGACCCTGGGCAAGCCACTTAACCCTGTTTGCCTCAGTGTCCTCATCTGTACGATGAACTGAAGAAGAAAATAACAAACCACTCCACTATGTTTGCCAAGAAAGCCCCAAATGGGGTCATGAAGAGTCAGACACAAATGAAACAACTTAACAACAAAATACAAAGGTTTAATAAAAAAAATGTCATAGCCCTTGAGGAGAGATACAACATTTAAACAAATAAGCATTTATGAGATAGTGTAGTTCATCTAGAACAGTGGTTCTTAACATTCCTAATGTCATGATCTTTTAATACAGGTCCTCATGTTGTGGTGACCCCCAACCACAAAATTATTTTTGTTGCTACTTCATAACTGTAATTTTGCTGCTGTTATGAATCTATCTGATATGCAGGATGTAGTTTCATTGTTACAAATTGAACATAATCCACATGTTGAGAACCGCTGATCTAGAATCAGTTAATCAGAATGATGACTTAGGTGTGAGCAAAGCCTAGATGTCTCCATTAAATCAATCAATGCAGGGGATTAGACTCAGTGGAAGAAATCCTTGAAAGCCTTTGTATAAAATGTAGGTAGGTATCTTGATATTGGTTAAGGAAGATTCGTTTGTATCCTGGGGATCTTCTGTAAAATAGCAAGCCAGTTTGGAAGCCAAGCATTCTAGCACCTGGCAGCACAGAGAAGTCTGGTCAAGCCACTGGAAAAAAACATCTGTAAGGGGCTGAGACAGAAAGCCTCTGTATCCTTTCCCTCCACCCTTTGACTATAGGAGGATCTTGTGAATTTGAAAGGGTTTGGAAGATTCTGGACTTACCCTCTGTGGTGTCCTAGCAGCAACCCCAGAATAGGTAATGTCATTGTCTGCATCAAGATCCAAGGACACATAAGACACAATGAAGAAAAGCCGCTTGAACGACTCTGCAAGAAACCCAGAAGGTGTCTATGAGAAATCCACCACATACCAGGGGAACCTCTTCTAAATCCCAGGAAGAGGACTTCTAGGACCTGTGAGTTAGTCCCTTTGTACTCTAAGCTTGAGCCCACTCTCCTCAAGATTCTGTCTGTCTGTCTGTATCAATGGGGAATGGGTCACAGACTTTGGGGTAGAGGTGGAAGGTTTAATACCAATTGTTATTACTATGTCACCTACACAAGTATTCCTTTCTAATAAACTAAGTCTGGCTGACTTATTGATATCAGCTGATAATCACTGAGAGGAGGCACACTGACCGGGGTTCATCAGCTCAGACCTTCAGCATGCCCTAGAATCCTAAGGGGAGACATAGAAGCCACTCTCTGGGACCCAGTTTGCCAGTGTAAGTTGGATTGGGAGAATAGCTCCAGTGCAGGTGTTTTATATATATAAAATAGACGAGAGTGAATATTAATAACAAAGGGGACTAAGAAAGGGTTTCTATAAGAGAAACCACATGGCATGCATTGTAAAGGAAGCTAAGGATTTTAAGAGGAACAGGTCAGAAGAGAGTACAGTATAAGCATGAGGGACAGCATCCAAAGGCATGGCAGTGGGAAATTGAGTTGAGGGTACAGTAAACAGACCAATTTGACTGGAACATAGAGTATTTCAAGGTGAATAATAGGCATTAAATCTAGGAAGGCAATTTAGAGATTTTGAGGAGCTTCAAACAACAAGCCAAGGAATTTGTATTTTTACCCCAGAACCAAAAGGGAGCCGCTGAAGTTTCTGGAGCAGGGGAATGACATCACTGGATTTATTTCAGGATGAGTGTTTTGGCAGCTTCTGGTAGATGGATTAGAAGCTAGGAATCCAATTAGAAAGCTATGGCCATGTATTAGATAATGGATGTTAAGGACTTGACCTAGCCTATGAGCCCTGTGAGTAAAGAGAAAACCAATATGAACAATGGCAGTAGAATGAAGAAACTTAGGCAGTAGCTTAGAAAGTGAATGTCCCTCTAGAAAGGCACAAATGAGGGGGACACACAGGAGGGAAGAGAAATGTTCTCTCAAGTCTCCATCATCCACTCTCTATATTTTTTCTCAGTCTAGGCTTCTGTTTTAAGGTTTAAATGAAATAACAAAATTGTAGAATTTCAGAGCTGGAAAAGACCTTAGAGAGTATCTTGTCCAAATTCTCAATTTCACAAATGAGAGTTAAGCCCCAGAGAAATGAAGTGACTTGCTCAACACCCTATGTCTAATTAATAGTAGATTCAGAATTAGAATGTAGGACTCCTAAGTATAGTCCTCCTCCTGTCTCCTCTCCTTTCCTCCCCTCCCCTCCTCTCCTCTTTCTTTTTTCCTTCTCCCTCTTCCTCTTCCTCTCTCATTCTCTCTCTTTCCC
>CM053600.1:44700094-44711526 GCA_028646575.1 Pseudocheirus occidentalis | reverse complement strand
ACAAGTCTCAGAATGGAAGGAGATACCTACACTCAGAGAAAGATCTAGAAAGACCAGAGTTTAAATGAAGATTGAAGCAACACGTGCTATTGTTCTTTTCCATGTTTGGTTTTGTTTCTTTTGTTTCTTTCTTTTCACATTATTCGCTCCACTGGTTGCAACGCTTCTATACAAGACTATTGTACAATGTGAAAGTGTTTGCAGATCCCATATATGATTGTACGCTGCCATGGGCGGGGGAGGGGGGGGAAGAAGAGAGGGGAGAAAATCTGAAACTCAAGTGATTCTGTAAATGAATCTTGTAAACCAAAAGTAAATAAAGAAGTCAATAAATTAAAAAAAAGAAAACCCTCTGTAATTTGGCTTCTGATCTCATTATTCAAATAAAACTAATCATCTCTCAAATAACCAATACTCTCTTAAGTGACAAATGCAATGGCCTTTTTCCATCTCTGATCATCCTTGACCTCTCTTCAGCATTTGACACCCCTGATCACCTTCTCCTTTTGAAACGTCTCTCTTCTCTAGGTTTTCATGATACTCTTCCCTCTTGGTTGTCCTCCTATGTATTGACTGCTCCTTCTCAGTCTCCATGCTGATTCTCCAGCCCCGTTGAACTAACTGTGGCTGCAGCCCATGATGCTACCCTGTGCCCCTTTCTCTTTTCATTCCATTTATACTGTCTCAATTGGTGATCTCATCTGCATCCATTCATCTATTCATCTCTCTATATAGCTCCATGAATATATGCAATGATATGTGAAATAAATCCCTAGCCTCTCTGATGAGCTACTGTCATCCATGGGCATAGATTCCGCATATTTAACACAGAGCCTTTACTCTGCCCTCCCAATCCTTCCCCACTTCCAAATCCACATCAATATTCGACCAGTTTACAGGATGGAAACCTCAGCATCAGCCCCAGCTTCTCACACTCACCCTGTAAATCCACAGCCAAATCTTGCAATTTCTGCTCTCACATCTGTCCTATATATGCCCTTCTCTCCATTCACATAACCACAAACCCAGTTCAGAACCTTAACAAGTGTAATCCAGACTATTCTAAAAGCCTTCTAACTGTCCTAACCACCTTAAGTCCTACTTCCAATTCAATCTTCATTCAATTTACCAAGGGGATTTTTTTTAAAAGTCAAGTCCGACCATGTCACCTTACCCCGACTCAATGAGCTCTAATGAGCTGCAGGTTCAAATACAGAGAGGCAGCTAGGTGGCTGAATTTGGAGTCAGAAAGATGTGAGTTCAAACCTAGCCTGGGACACTTACTAGCTGTGTGACCCTGGGCAAGTCATTTAGCCTCTGTTTTCTTCAATTTCTTCATCTATAAAAGGGGGATGATAATAGCACGTACCTCAGAGAATTGTTGTGAGAATCAAATGATATAATATTTAGCAGAGTTAGTTAGCAGAGTGCCTGGCACATAATAAGCATCACATAAATGTTAGCTGTTATACAAACTCCTCTATTTGTCATTTAGTGCTCCTTCATAACTTTCATAATTCTTCCTTCCTTTTCAGTCTGCTTACACCCGACTGGTCATGTTGGCTACAGTCCAGCTACACTGGCCTAAACATGATCCTCTATCTATCTCCGTACCTTATAAATATGTTCAGACATACACAAGCACACATGTATACATACATGTACATAAATACATGCATGTATCAATAATCTTTTATGTAATTTTTCATTCACTCTCTCTACATTGTATTTACCTAATTTTGTTGTTTTTTACAAGTTGCTTCCCCTATTAAAAGATGGTCCTTATGGGTCTAGAGATTTTTTATGTTTGCCTTTTTGTTTTCATAGTTTAGCAAATTTTGTTGTTCATTCATTTGGTCACATCTGACTCTTGAACCAGGACATGCTAGCCCCTTCTGTCCTCCATTATCTCCCAAAAGGCTGTCCAGATTCATGTTCATTGTTTCCAGGATACTCTCTATCCATCTCATCTTCTGTTGTCGTCCCCTTTTCCTTTTGCCTTCAATCTTTCCCAATATCAGGGCCTTTTCCAGTGAGTCCTGTCTTCTCATAATGCAGCCAAAGTATTTAAGCTTCAGCTTCAATATTTGACCTTCCAGTGAATAAGAAGTACTTAATGAATGCTTATTAATTGATTGACTTCTCTAGGACTCAGTCTCTCCATCAGCGAAATGAGTGATTCGTAAGGTTCTTTTGGACCTAGAGCCTATGCTAATAGGGAGATTATCTCTTTAGTTCTTCCATAAATCCTGGATAGTTAGAAATCCAATTCTTACTTTCACTGGAAAGGGAATCGCTGAAATAATGGATTCTATATCTTCCTTCCCGCACTGCCATGTCTAGTGAAATCCAATCTATTTGTATTTATTGAGATTACATAAAGTATGTGGCATTATATGGGACATTCTCTGTATGAGGAACCTGAAAATGAGAGAAGTGAACTTGAGAAGGAATGTTTTAGATGTTCTGAATTTTAGGGAGGAAAAATACATGAAGAAGAAAAAATACAAGAATGTAGAAACTATAAGCATGGTATAAATTATAATGTAGAATTTCCAGCTGTAAGTACTTAGGAGGTCCAGTGGACAGAGGACTGGACCTGAAGTCAGAAAGATCTGAGTTCAAATGTAGTTTCAGATACTTCCAAGTTGTATAACCTTGGGCAGGTCAATCAACCTTTATTTATCTGTTTCCTCAACTATAAAATGGGAATAACTGTATCTACCTCCCAGGGCTATTATAGGATCAAATGAAAGCTTTTTACAAAGCACGTTGAATAGCACCTAGCACATAGTAAGCGCTATGGAAATGCTAGCTACTACTTTTAATTTTATTTTAAATAAATTCTTATTTATATTTTCTATTTCTTATATCAAAATAATATCCCTTGTGTCCCTCTCCCTTTTCTTCCCAGAGATCTGTCCCATATAACAAATATTATTTTTAGAAGAGGGGGAAAAGATCAGGACAACTTATTGGTAAACATTAAAAAAGTATGAAAACATGTGCCATGTGTAACAATTGGGGACTTCACACCTCCATGAAGTTTTGAGAAGGTTGGGGGTGTTTTCTCATATCTCTTCATTGTAGTCTCACTTGATCTTTATAATTTTGTTGTACTTACTTTTGATTTTTTGGTGTGTCATGGTTCTTGCAATTTACATTGTTGTAGTCATTGTGTATACTATTTTCTTGGCTCTGCTTACTTCCTTCTGCATCAGTTGATATAGACCATTCTATGCTTCTCTGTATTCAATCACATATATTTAATATAGCACAGTAATAT
Source organism: Pseudocheirus occidentalis (assembly GCA_028646575.1). Classification (NCBI taxonomy): domain Eukaryota; kingdom Metazoa; phylum Chordata; class Mammalia; order Diprotodontia; family Pseudocheiridae; genus Pseudocheirus; species Pseudocheirus occidentalis. Next base: position 44,708,240 of record CM053600.1, on the reverse strand, counting down.
TCTACTACGTTCAAATATCACAATTTGTTTAGCTATTCCCCACTTAATGGGCATTTACTTTGTTTGCAGTACTTAGCTATCAGATAAAGTGCTATTTGTTATTATTATTAAACAACAAAAGTTATGATCGCAGTCTAACATTATATGTGACTTCCCTATATGGCTTATTTTTTTCTTTGGAAATTTCACAGTAATAAATAAATAAGTTGGTATGCCAAGTATGACAGATGTGTACTGTAAAAGCATAATAGCTGGTTCTCAAAAAAAGGAACTGTTAAATTTAATTTGCATTATTCAAATTTTTTCCAATTATTTTTTTAGGTCTAGACAATCAATAAAACAATAAATAAAACCTTGATTTGCAACACTTACTGATTTCCTGAAGTGTAAATGCTCACACTAAAAATTTAACAATTGGCTCTCTGGTTGGAGTTGGCTCAAGCACATTCTTGATTGCATATCTTAATGCTATATATAGGAGCAGTTAGGTGGTACAATGGTAGAATTCTGGGACTGGAATCAGAAAGACGTGAGTTCAGATTTGACCTCAGACACTTGACCATGGTCATAAAGCTAGTTAGTAACTAAGACCTGATTTGAACTCAAGTCTATCACGACTCCATGCCTGGTGCCCCATCCACTATGCCACCTAGCTGTCCTGCAAGCACCTCAATTTCTTTATCAGTAAAAGGAAGGAACTGGATTAGATAACCTCTAAGATCTGTTTCAGATCTTTTGGAAATAAAATCAAAATAGGACTTCTCATATCCCCTCTTGACTCAGTTTCCTTAGGGACTAAGATACTTTCATAATGAAATGGCCAGTAACATGTAAAGCAATAGACTAATTGGCATGTGTTTTTCTCCTAAGAAAGAAGGCTCAAAACCCTAATTTGAGGCAGGGCAATTCTGAAGAAAGGGCAGTAGAATAGGGGTCCAAAGCAAAGGGTACCCCTGAGTCTTGGTCACTTGGGAGGGGAAATCTGTTACTGGGGATAGGGTTGGATACAATCAGGTCTCCATTAGTAGAGGTTGGTGAGGTCATTTGTTGGAACCTTGAATGTGATGGTCTTCAAACCCTGGCAGGAATGGGAAGGAGTCACAGTATGACTGCCTCTAGACTTGGCAGGCCAGGCTATATCAAGCTCTCCATCACTCCATTTAGTGACTATATGGAATAGTTGGGTTCCATCATCTCCACAGTCAGGACACCTAGGCACCTTGTGGTGCTCTTGGCTTCATATGGAGATGAAGAGTCAATCCAAATTCCTGTCTCACTTTAGGGGTCAGAGGGAGGGAGCACTAACTAGAGATCCATGAGCAGTCATACTTCCTCTCTGACTTAATTTAGGAGGAATGTTTTCCAGAGCTTAATATAAATAGCTAATAAAAATGCCAAAGACTGACTTTTCAAGGGCGTGCTCAAGGGCACAGAGGTGGTCAAGAAAGTAAATAAGAAAAATGGAAGGTATACTGGAGACTCTACTGTTGGAAAATATTGGAAACATTCTTCCTACATCTCACTTTCATTTCCTCATAGAAATCTGAAAATGGAAGGCCTAAGCAGCTAGAAGGACCAGGAGCGTCCTCCTGGGGAAGGTGAGATTTATTCTCTCTCTCTCTCTTTCCTCATATATATGTATATGTATATGTGTATGTGTGTGTATGCATATGTACATGCTCTCGTGTCCTTTGATTCCAAATCTAGTCCTTTTTTTTTTCTTTTTGCTATACCTTACTGTGTTTGAGAGTTACAGAATTTAGTGAATTGGACCTCTATATATGGTAATATGCACATTCTCCCTCCCCCATCTCAATTAAAGCAAAGGGAAACAAATTATAAACACCTCAATAGCTGTTATTTAACTTTATCAGTGATGATTCTTGGCATTTAATAAACGCACTCTCTGGGACAACTCATTGAAAATGGCTTCCTTTACAATGGTGTCTATTTCCAGTGGATCTTCTCGTGGCCTTATATCAGTTCATGTCTCTCAGTGAAAGAGCAAGCTGTTAGGAGATTCGGACTAAATCTGGGTAGAGAAATGTCCAGCTGTTGCTTGTATTTCCTCTCCACAATTTTACTCTTTAATTTGCTGTGTTTGTGATGTCAGCTCATTATTACTGTGATTGTTCCTGATGACATTAATGCATTATACCATAGGTGCCATCTGCTCACAACTTCCCTGTAGGGTAAGTGGTATGTAATTGCTTCACATTGATAATCCATTTTTCAGATAATACAGAAATACAAGAATAAATAGTTGCTTTAGAGGACACAATGAATCCTCACTGAAAGTGGGAATCAGACCATAGTTGCCCCATCTATGACTCAAATAGTTGAACTCCCATTAGAATATAAACTTCTTGAGGATTGAGGGACTGGTTTGCTTATTTTTTTCTTTCTTTCTATTCTCAGAACCTAACACAGTTCATGACACTTAGTGTTTTTGTGTTCAGTCCTTTCATTTGTGTTCAGCTCTTCAAGACCTCATTTTGGTATTTTCTTAGTAGAGGTATTTGCTGTGCTTTGCCATTTTGTTCTCCAGCTTATTTTACAGATGAAGAACTGTGGCAAACAGGGTTAAATGACTGGCCCAGGATCACAAATCTAGCAAGTATCTGAGGCCAGATTTGAACTCAGGAAGATGATTCTTCCTGATTCCAAGCCCAGAGCTCTATCCATTGTACGATCTAGCTGACATTTAGTAGGCACTTAATAAATATTTCTTGCATTGAATTGAATTGAATTTTAATTTGGTCCAAAGTTCAGTTTAACTCATTTAATTGCTGTATTGAAGAAAGGGAGGGGGGCAAGGGAAAAGCCCATGGGCAAAAACAATTAAGCATTCTTAGAAGCCAAGAGGGTTCTAATCACCAAAAGAAATTGGTGATTCATCAGAGAAGCCTCATCAGGCCATGGGAATGAAAGATAATGGTCCATTTAGTTTCAGCTGTGGTAGATGAAACCTTGGACTAGAAAACATCAGCTTATTCATTAGCCATGGTGAGGCTGACTCATAAAAATCTGTGGGCTCTGGTTCAGAATTGAAATAGCAGAGCAAGGAACCTGTGAATAAGGGAGGATGTGCAGTATGTAGACAGGATAGAAACAGCTCCTAATATCTGAGGAAAAAGAAATGGTGCTAGGAGGAGATAAGATACCTTCCTCACAGGACAGGCTTGTTGGTGGTGTTTCTGTTTATTTGTTTGTAAACAAAATTTATAGCATATCGAGAATAAACCACCCAATTCAAATTTCAACTCTTTTCCCTTAAAACTCTTCAGCATAGCATAATAATCTATATTCAATCTAGATTCCATTATTACATGGCTCTATTTCCACCATTTTGTTGTTATTCAGTCATTTCAGACTCTTCTTGACCCCATTTGGGGCTTTTTTTTGGCAAAGATACTGGAGTGGTTTGCCATTTCTTTCTCCAGCTTTTTTACAGATAAGGAAACTGAGGCAAACAAGGTTAAGTGACTTGTCTGGGGTTATGTCAAGGGCCGAAGTTGGGAGAGCTGGTTCAGGTTTTTTTAAAGAATTCAATCACACCTTCTGGTTAGCCAAAGGGAGTTTTATTAATGGAAAAGGATGTGGTCCTGAGACTTAGCAAGGAGCTAAACAATGGCATCGATATAGGAAAAGGACCAGACTTATGTACACAGAAAGCTACACAGCCTGTAAGATGGTGGTATAATTTTAGGGTTTCTAATGGGGGTTGGAGTTTTAGGGACAGGATGAGAAAGATGGATGACACGAGATAAGGGAGATGGGAAATTTTATGACCCTGGTTGGGGGGAGACAAGGAATTCCATGGTCCAGGACAAGGGGAAAGATTGATGGTATTTTGACATAAGGGAAGAGATTTTAGGGCACCTTCAGGTTAGAGAATAAACTAGGAGCTTCACAAAGTACTGGAAAAGCAATCCTTAATATTAATTTTAACCCTGAGGGCACCTTTGTATCCACATCAGTTACACAGCTAGTAAGTCTTTGAGGTCAGATTTGAACTCAGGAAGATGAATCTCATTCCAAGTCCAGCATTCTAAACTCTGTGCCACCTAGCTGCCCATCTCCACCATATCACTCAATTCAATTCAATTCAGCAATAATTTATAAAGTACCTATCATGTACTAGGCATTCTGCTACCCGCTGAAGATAAAATGATGAGAAAACAATTGTTCTTGTCTTCAAAGAGCTTACATCCTTTTGGAAGAAGCAACATGTACATAGATAAGTGCATAAAGTAAATAAAGCAAGGACTATGGAGTCTATCAGCATCATTAATAGGTCACCCCTCAAATTACAACTATTTCTTCTTATCTGGTCATCCTGAGATCTGGAGTAATCCAAGAGTATACTGACATATTTCTTCACTAAGTAATAAAATTTTGGTTAATCTCTCAGTCAGCTAAACTCAGAGAACCTACTCCAGTAGGGGCTTCACCTATCCCAGTTATCAAATATTATTTAATAAAGCAGAAAAACTTCCTTTCCCAATAGTTATTGTTTATATCTCTTTACATATGTTAAATCATATGTAGGATCAAATAAAATATAAAGGTTACTAAATATATAGTTTATTAACAATGAAACCAACAATAAAACAAAGATATATCTACTTAAAATATTTTAGCTACAAGGATGATCACAAATTAGGGTCACCTTTATTGTTCTTATCTTTCAGTTGGGTCTGATTCTTCATAACCCCATTTAGGATTTTCTTGACAAAGGTACTGGAGTGGTTTGCCATGTCCTTCTCCAACTCATTTGACAGATGAGAAAACTGAGGCAAACCATATTAAGTGACTGTAAAGCCAAGTACAAGCAGCTTTCCAGAGGAATGCTGCTGTGAACAGCTTTCAAGGTTCTGATTACATAGTTTAGTGAACACTCTATTCAATAACAAATCAGAGCAAAACATTCACAGAAAACCAAGATATAGCATTCACAATATTACAACTTATCACAGAAAATCAAAATGCAGCATTTACAATGTTATGACATCACTAAAATGGCCACATAGTTTTCACCACAGTGGTCACATAGTTTTGAACAAAGCACAATCATTTAGTCAATCAATCATTTACTAACTCAATCATTCAATCATCCTTAAGAATGACAGAATACAAAAGTCAAAGTTTTCTACTCATGGGACACATTAAGTTACAATACCAGTCACTATTCAGCACTCTCTTGAGGGGTGGTGTAAAATACACAGGCCATCCACCCCTCAGTCACAAATAAGTTACAATTTCAAGGCTATAAGTAAGTTACAATTTCAATCAGTCACTACTTAGTATACACAGAGAGATCTCTTCATCTTGATCTGGCCCTCAGATTCCCTGGATCCCCTTCTATGGTCCCAACTCCCACCTATTTCTCCTAGCTTCCTCATTTTTAGGGAGATAGGGTTTCTATGATCTTTCCAGGAGAAGCTTATGAAACAAAGGTTATATAAATAGGAAATTTTAATTTCTAGAGTAGAGCAGGTAGCACTAACAAGGGGAACACTGAATGTTTTAAGTAGGAGGAGCTAGAGATTCCAAGAGGCAGAGTCAAAGTGTATTCCACACATGAGGAATAGCTAGAGATATAGTTATATAGAGAAAAGCCAAGACAGTGGTGATGGAACACAGATTACTTGAAGAAGAGTAATGCGAAATGTCTGACTTGAAGACAGACTTGAGCCAGATCATGAAGTGCTTTCAGTGCCAAGCCGAGGCGTTTCCAGAAACAGAAGGAAGCTTCTGAAACTTCTTAACCTGAGAAATAACATGGTCAGAGCTGTGCTTTAGGAATATCAGTTTGACAGATGTGCAGAGAATGGCTTGGAGAGACTAATTAGGAGACTATTACGATAGCACAGACAAGAGATAATCAGAGATAATCAGAGACTTAACTACGGTACGGTGGTGACTGTGAGTAGACAGAGGGGATAAATAGGAAATGTTGTGGAAGTAAATTCAACAATCTTCGGCAACCGATTAAATATGGAAAATGAAGAAGGGTTTTTGAGGTGCCAGTTGGGAGAGCTGGTTCAGGTATGAAAGAATTCACTTAGATGATTTTCTCTTAGCCATTCATTGGGAGCTTTATTACATGAAGCACATAGACCTGAGATTTAGCAAGGAGCTAAACAAAGGCCCTGATAAAGGGGGAAAAAGACTTACATAGACAGAAACTATACTGATGATGCAATTTTAGGGTTTCTTATGGGGTTGGAGATTTAGGGACAGGATAAGTACAAACAAGGTGAGGAAGGAGGTTACTTGCAAGATAAGGAAAAATTGTCATGACAGAGGATAAGGAAGATGAATGACAGGACAGGGAACACAGGATAAGGGTGGCAAAAGCAATTCTTTTGATACAAGTTGGACGGTATTTCAGGATAATGGGAAAGGGGCATTAAGACACTCAACTTATAGGATCTCAAGTTACAAGATGGTCTTCAGCAGTGGTTCTCAACCTTCCTAAGGTAGTAACCCTTTAATACTTGTATGTGGACATATCTGCATGTGGGCAGATCAGCCTGGAGATGGATAGAGGAGCCATGTCTCGGTTCCTAAGACGACTGGAAATATGTTTTCCAATGGTCTTAGGCGATCCCATTAGACCCCCAAAGGAGTCACCACCCATAGGTTGAGAACCACTGGTCTACAGAATGGCCCTCAGACCCCCTCAGGGGCCTGGGAAAGTAACCCTTAATCTTAAATCTTAGGGCACTGTTTGTATCCACATCAGGAAGATTGAAGTTTCTAACTTGGGTGACTTGAAAGACAATGGTGTCCTTGGCAAAAATAGAAAAATAAGGAAGAGGGATAGGTTTAAAGGAAAAGATAGTGAGTTTTGTTATAAATCTATTAATCTATTAAATAGATTAAATAAATCTCCATTTGAGATATCTAAAAGGCAGTTGATGAACAGAGACAGGAGCTAGGAGAGAAACTAGGTCAGGACATATAGATCATTCACACACTGATGGCAAGTGAACACATGGGAATGGATGATTTCACTAAGAGAGACAATATAGAGATAAAGAGGAAAGGGCACAGAACAGACAGCACCAGAGTCTTTGGGATCTATACAGTGTTTAGAGAAGACTAGCACCTCTGGTGTGAGGGTTTGCCAAGCCCCTTTCAGGGTTACTCAGCCACCTTGTGTATACCTATCACAACTCCCACCTGTGACTCCAAGAAGTTATAGTGGGCATAGTGGCCACACCCAGGTAATACTGCCTCAGTAGAAGGGATAAACCGGTTGAGGGTAACCAAAAAGCCTCAATGTCATTGGTTGGTTAGAGGAATGTTTACCTTAAGCCTAGGAAGTCATCCCCAGGTGGAATGGATGGATGAGAACAATTTGTTCCAATGGCCATGAAGGCAGCTGAAGAAGGCACTGTGGATCCCTTAGAACTTGAAGAGAGATCAAAGGTGCTGAGATCATCCATTGCATCCTGCACTATCAACAGTCATTTGACTTTTGTCCTGCCACTGAACTTTAATGACTCTGGAAGAAAAACTTAGGCTGATGACTTTGTTCAACTCTGCCTTGTTTAAATCCAATTTACAGGCAAGTAAAGATATCCCATGATGTCATTGGTCATCTTCAGAAACAAGGGACAAACACCACCACCACCACCAGAGTCTTTGTCCTTGCTGATTCTCTTCTGAGTCTCATCCAGACCCAGACTCATGGATGTTGAGCAAATCAAGACTCCTCACTCTCCCTCATCTCTTGGCCTGCCCTGATTTTGTCCTTCCTGGGATGAGGGGCTATCTCTAGTTTCAAGGACCAGACCAAAAACGTAATCCCCTTCCCATCTATCACCTTTGGAAAGAAAGGAGAAAAAACAAAAGCTTTCAGCTCCCTCTCCTCTTTCTCCTTCTTCCTGCCATTGACCATTTGCAGCCTTGAGACTGGGTGAATTCTAGCTGAAGAAGGCTAGAACCTACCTGTTATATATTTCAGGTCTATTGTTTTCCTTTATCAGGTTAGATACAATAATGGTAAATTGTGCTCAACTTATTTTTTTTAATTTTATATATTTGTAGTTATAGCTTTAGAGGAGGCATACGCAAATTTATATGAACTTTAGGCATATAAAGCATCCCTAGATTAATTAAGAGGACAAAAAAA
>CM053600.1:44673567-44692953 GCA_028646575.1 Pseudocheirus occidentalis | reverse complement strand
GAGAGGGCATCACAACCTTGTGACTCAGTGCCTAATTAGAAATTAGCAAAAGGTGTGAAAGCCTTCCTACAAGCAAGCCTCCCTTAAGCAAGCTTCCCTTAAGGCCTGTTAATGGACAGGGAAGATCTTAAATCCCATTAGCATTGCAAGTGGCTGGCATTTAGTAGGCACTTAATAAATGCTATTTAACTGATTGACTTTCTTCTCTGCCATATTGCCTTTCTTGAACTCAGTTGCCTTATTTATATAATGGGGACATCTTCTTCAAGGTCTCTTCCAGTCCTAAAGTCAATGAGGCCTGAATCTCCCAGGGATCTAACCTTCCTGTGTTCTGTGGGTGAGAAGCCTCACCTCTGCCTAGAGACCTTGGAAAGGATAATGTGGTGATAACCACTACTGGGCTTAGCATGGTGCTCCACACACAGTAGGTACTTGATAAATATTGGCTGTTGACAAGAATAGTGCCAGTGTGTCCCTTGCCAAGTCCTGTGGGAATGGGGTAAGGGACCTTTTATGTTCATCGCATTATGTAGAAAGATTCCCTGAGATGATGTACCTAATTAGCTGGAGTATAGGTGCAAGCCTCATTTCCTTCAGCAAGTCTGGGCCTATGGAGATGTAACTAAGGTCTGGAGAAAGTGTGATTTGCCTGGCGTCACACAGATTTAGGGCCACAGCTATAAAATCTTACCCAGTAGGCACTGGAAACTATAAGCCATGAAAGTCAGTTGGAATCCTGAGTAGGAAAACTCTGTATGAATGTGGCCTGGTATTTTATACCAGTGACTTTAGTGTATTGAGTCTACCCTAAAAACCAGGAACCAGGAAATTTAGGAACCAGGTGAAATGATTATTGTGTGAGTTCATCTAAGTCCTCCAAATCTCTGGCTTTTCCAGTGTAAGTTATAGGATATAAAAGATTGTTCATCAAGAAGTCTGGTGTGTTATACTGACTTTGTCACTTTCTATATGGCTTTGAATAAGTCATTGAATCTACCCAAGCCTCATTTTTCTTTCTCTTAATTGAGAATATTCAAAATATCTTCAAGAGGCCGTTCCACATAATTTGGAAGGTGAAGATGTGGGTCCTGACTTTATCACATAAAAGCTATGTGATCCTGGATAAATTACTTAATCTTCAGCCCACCAGGTGACTAAGTTATGACTAAAAGAAAGGTTGCCAACTACACTGGGGGAGAGAGTTTCCATATTGGAAGTCCACAGAGTATAGAACATCTGAATAATGCCTGTACTCTCCCATAGTCATACCATGAAATTCAAATTAGGTAATGTACATAAAGCATAAAAAACTATATGAATCTCAGTTATTATTTGCCGATTGTTTGGATTCAAAGAACACCTTTGCTCTTAAAAATTACATGGGGTTATTGAGCACAGCAATACCAGCCCCATTAAAAAAAATTATATGTGAAACCTGCAAAAATCATATTTGTTATGCTTATACATATTTATATCATACACTGATGGTATATATAGGCACTCAGAATATATATTATTTATATATATATATTGCTGCATCCCAGGGTTTTTAGAAAGTCTAAGAGTGAAAGTGTGTTTGTAGAGTGCTTTAGGGTCCTCTGGGATGAGAACAGCTCTGCAAGCATGAGTCATTACCATTAGACTAAACTACCGCCTTCCTGTTACTGACAGCACTGAAGAGTTTTCTTCCCATCTTCCTGCCTTCGATCACCAGCTGCTAACATTGAGATATTAGGATAATGCTGCTATTACAGGTGATTGGAAGCATTTATACCTTTATTAGAAACATCTATATTGCAATGGCAAGGGACATACCATATGGGTTCCTGAGGTAAAGGAGAAAGGGGCTTCCATTATTGGCTTTTATCACACTACCTTGTCATGAACATCAGCGCTCATTGAGTCAGGGAAATGTTTCTAGCTAGTGACTGGGAGAAGCCAGCTAGGATGCTGGGAGGAAATCTGAAGCAGTATTTGCAATGTCAAGGATAATCCTCCGAGACAAGGAGTACTGACTTTTAGTCTATGAACATTTTTTTAAAAATATTTTGATAACTGAATTTCAATAGAATTGACTGCCCTTCTAAAACATAGTATTCTGAGAATGGATCCATAGGTTTCATCAGATTGCCAAAGTGGGCCAAGATACCAAAAAAAGGTTCAGGACTCCTTCCCTCAGGGTAACCTGGGAGTTCTGTTTTGCTTTCTGAGGTTACTCTGTGAATATATATTCCAACATGGCTTATGATTGGGTCCAGGTTTCCCAAATGTAACAGCCCCTGCAGCACACTTGGGCCGTCTGCAAAGACCCAGTGAGCTTCCATGGTAAGGAATGGAAGAAAAGCTAATCAGGATGGGGGGAGGGAGTGATTAGTTTTTGCATGTAGGTGGAGCTTGGAGGATCTCTTGAAAGGAGGTCAGGAAGGAGGAGAGAAGGAAAGAGAAATGGTAGGGTTTCCCTTGGAGATCTAGAACAGCAGCATAATAGTGACCTTCAGTAGCCACATGGGCAAGTTCCCTCTTAAAATCCAAGCCTCTATGGGAGGGGGGAAGAGGTAAGCTCTCAAAGAATAAAGAGACACGATTGTGTGCGTGTGTGCGTGTGTGTGTGTGTGTGTGTGTGTGTGTGTGTATCTTTTATTGCTTTAATTAATTGTTTGAATGCTGGTAGCTAGACACCTGAGGGGAAAACAAAAGGACCTGGTGGTCTTTTACCCATTGCCCCCTACCTTCCTTTTCTTCTGAGTTTGACAGGCACTAATTTCAAATTGTGTTCTTTTGTTAAAGATTATGTTTGGGGACAGGTAGGCAATGCAATGAATAGAGCACAGGTCCTGGAGTTAGGAGGACCTGAGTTCAAATTTGACCTCAGATCCTTGCTAGCTGTGTGATCCTAGGCAAGTCATTTAGCCCTAGTTACAAAAAAAAAATTATGTTTGATGGATCTAATCTTATTTCTGATAAATACCTGTGATTTTACTCCACTTTTATGTTTCCTTAATGTCTCTTTTTTTGGTGGAAGAAGGAAAAGGGTTAGCTCTGTGAGTTACAGAGGAGAGAGTGACCTTGTTAGAACAAAATTAGGATCTCAACCTTCCAGGACATTGTTGTAGAGTCTTTTTGTCTCTAATAATCACAAGTCATTTCATAACCATACTTCCTAGGATAGAATTCTTATGAACTTAGACTATTTTTTAAAAATCTGCCTCATCAGACATGAATCTAATATAGTAACTAATACTTTTACTCAGAATGAAACCTAACTCTAGAGTATTGTCAGAATTGACTTGGCCTCCTCAACTCTCAAAAATTAAGGAATAATCTATGAGAATTCCACATTCTTGAGAATTTATCTCTCTCCATCTCTCTCTCTCTCTCCCTCTCTCTTTTTCCCGTCTCCACTCTCCCTCTCCCACTCTTCCTCTCTCCCTCTTCTTCTCTCTCTCTCCCTCTCCCGCCTCCCTTTCTGAAACATAAATATACATAATGTATATATACATGTATGTATGTAGATATGTATGTCTATAACACCACCCTGGCCTCCACTACCTGAAGACCAGGAGTGTTCCATCTTACCTCTCCCCAGGGCCCTCAGGACCACTTACTAAAGGGTATTTGAGGGTGTCTGGGTTCTCTTCCAATCACTCCAGCCTTGACCAATGGTGTTTTCTCAACTGTAGGAGTAGTATCCTGTTCTATTTATCCACCAACAGTAGGATTAGCTTCTACAGGAATATACTTCAAAGGTGTAATCACAAATATAAAAACTTACTCCTGCAATATGTGGGAGGTGTAGTCCCACTTCCAAGTCCCAAATCACATTTCGGCTCAAGTCCCAGGCACCCTGGCTTGTCAGGGTTTTCTCTGCTGGGTCAGCTTTATGGCAGCATCCTGCAATCCTGGCTCCAAGGTAGCTGGGGATGATCTCCCAGTCAGTCGGGGGTCACCCCAGTACATGAAACTGAGGACAAACACAGAACAGTCAATAGCCAAAAAGCACAGAGCAGAAGCAAACACAAACACTGCCAGGTTCATTTCTCAGAGCCAGGATAAAGAGGGAGAGCCAGAAAGGAGATCCTTTCCCTTGTATCAGTTCAGTTCATGGTAGGCGATCTTCACTCCTTAGAGGCAGCAGAAACGAGCTCATAGGAAAAAACAGGAATCAGATAAAAAGAGATTGTCTAGGTCTTACCAGTTTTAAAGATGCATCCTCTTCCAGGTGCACAGTCAATTAAAGGAGGCTACCCAATTTTGTGGGGTTGTTGGAGCGCCCGGCCTCGCCTCAAGGAGACTCTTCTTCATGAGTTCAAATATGGTCTCAGATACTTACTGGCTGCATGACCCTGGACAAGTCACTTAACACTGCCTTAGTTTCCTCAGCTGTAAAATGAGCTGGAGAAGGAATTGGCAAACCACTTCAGTATCTTTACCAAGAAAACCCCAAATCAGGCCACAAAGAGTCGGATTTAACAACAACAACCACACGGCAAAAGATGCAGAGTACCTCTATGTTACCCTCTCTGACCATACTCCAAAGGCCTCTCTCATGTTAGATGTAGGTATGCACAAACAAGTTCCATTACTTACCATTATATGTGCATGTATACACATATGTATTGTCTATTCATATATATGTGTATTTTCCAAAGTTTTTTAAGAACTTGATAAATGAAACATGATTTTTCCATATAAAAGTAAACCAGGAAAAAATGATTGCGTAGGGGAGATAGGGCACAATGTGCTGACTCTGGAGTAAAGAAGACCTGAGTTCAAAGGCAGCCTCAGACACTCACTAGCTGTGTGAACATAGGTAAGTCAACCCCAACTGCCTCCAAAAAAAGGAGGGGAGGTGGGTGAGTGATGGTATATTAAACTGAATCTCTACTACATTAACATTGCTATTTTTTAAAACATATGTTAAATAAGCAGTACCCACATTACCCTGTTCATCTGTGTCCTTTGCTAACCTTCCTTTTGTTCCCTTCCATGTATTTTTAAAATTTTTTCATTGACTTTTATTTCTTTCCTTTTTTTGCATCATCTCTACCACTACACTCCCCCCCCAAGCTTCCCACACCCACAAAGATAATCCCCTCTTTGTAATAAATAAGTATAATCAGGAAAACCAAATTCACACCTTTTTCATGTCTGAAAATGTGTCTCATTCGATTTCTGCCAGTTCGTCTCCTCTCTGCCAAGAGGTATCAAGCACGCTTCATTGTTAAGTCTTCTGGAGTCAAGACTAGGCACTGCACTGATCAAAGTTCCTGAGCCTTTTCAAGTTGTTTTCCTTTATAACGTTGTAATCGATGTATAAATTGTTTCGGTCCTGCTTCCCTAGCTTTGCACAAGTCTTTAGAGGCTGCTGTGAATCTATCCCTCTTGAACTTGTTTGAATTTGTTCTCTTTATATACTTATATATATACTTTGTTGTCTGTTCCATTCACAATAACTAATGATAATAGCATTTATATCGCATTTAGCAAATATTATTTCATTTTAATCTCACAAAAACCCTGGTGGATAGGTGCTATTATTATATTCATTTTCCAGATGAAGAAACTGAGGCAGAGAGGGGTCATGTGATTTTCCCAAGGGTCACACAGTTAGAAAGTGTCAGGTTGGCTTTGAACTCAACTCTTTCAGAATTTAGGTCTAATCTTCTAGTCACTATACTACCCAGCTGCCTCTAAATTCATTAGGATGTAAGCTCCTTGTGAATAGGAATTTTATTTTCTGTATTTATATCTCTGACAATGAGTTTAATAAATGTTTGTTAATTGATTGTCATTTCTCATGTCATAGTAACATTCCATTACATTCATATACTATAATTTGTCTAGTCATCCCACAATTTATAGGCATTTGCTTTGATTCTAGTTCTTTTTAAATTTTTTTAACTTTTAAATTTTTAAAATTGATTTATTTACTTTTAGTTTAAAAAATTCAGCTCCACAATCTCTTGAGTTTCAAATTTTCTCCCCTCCCTCCACCTTCCATGGCAGCATGCAATCAAGTATAGGATCTGCAAATACTTTCACACTGGACATTAGTCTGGTTGTATATAAGGGTTGTAACCAATGGACTGAACAATGGGAAAGAAGAAACAAAACCAAACATGGAAAAGAAAGATAGCATGTAGATTCTTCAGTCTCCATATAAACTCTGTTCTTTCTAGATTCTAGTTCTTTCCTAAAACAAAAAGAGCTTTCCCTTTTTCTTTTATCTTTCCAGGGTACATGACTAGTAGTGACATTGCTGAGTGAAAGAGTAATCACTTCAGTGACTTCTGGGTTATGGCTAGAAATTGTTATCTGGAGTGGCTAGACCAATTCAAAGCTCCATCAACAGAGCATTAGTGTGCCTACACTTCCAAAACTCTTCCAAGATTGAATTTTTATATTTTATAATGGATAGGAAGTGAAAACTGAGTTTTCAAGATTTGTATTTCTCTTATTATTAGTAATTTATATAACTGTATATGTTGCTGTTGTCTTTTTTCTTTTAGGAGAGGCTGTTCACATTCTTTGATCATTTTATCTTTTGGGGAATGGTTCTCATTCTTATATTTGTATAAATTTCTAATATATCTTTCATATCAGTCTTTTATCAGAGATTTTATACAAATATTTTCCCCAGTTAATAGTCTCCCATTTAAATCCAGTAGCATTGGTTTTATTGTGCAAAACCTTTCAATTTTATGTAATCAAATTTGTATGGTTTTTTTTACATACAAAAGTATTTCCTTTACTTCTCCGTTAATTTGTGTGTGATATAAAATTTTGTTTCTAGAAACACAGTCTATGTGTGTGGTATGTGGTATGAAAAGTTTGTCTAGACCTAAATTCTGCCAGACTGGTTTCCTGTTTCCCCAGCAGTATTTATGGAATTAGTAATATGTATTAGTAATGTAGTAGGTGAAAAATAAAATAAGGAAACAAAGGTTCAAGTTTCTGAGCATATCAATTTATGAAGACATGCATGCCAATTACATAACAACCTTGGAGCAGGCCTAATTTAGCTTAGCACTAAGCCCTGAATGCAGAGGTAGACAAATTGTATGAATTAAAAACAATTAATCAACTAGGGCCAATTAAATAAAAGAAAACATTTAATCAGCAAGAAAAATTAGGGAATCTGATTTCTAATTAGAGGAAAAAGTAGAAACTTTACAATTTGGGAGGAAGTGAGCAAACAGGTACTGAAATTAAAAAAAAAATAGGTGTCCCACTTCCCCCAAGAATGTGTATTAAATTGAAGGAACATGTTTTCAAATAAGACATATAGATTGCTTGAGATGTATAATTGTGAGAAAACTCCTTGCATTAATCTTTGAATCTGACTAGCTTAACCTAAGTTCTTAGTTAAGGGTCTCTAAGCAATGAGTAGCCCTGAAGGGTTGGGAATATTACAATAAAGTCTTTTTTTTCCATAACTCCCATAACTGAATGCAATTTTTTTTCATAGGACAGAAATTGTACTAGACCCATAATTCAAAAGAACTACGGTAGATGCAGAATTGAGTCACAAGATGGAATCAGTGTAATTCCCAAAATGCCCGGTCACGACTTAAATTCTTATTCAAATATTTGTTGTCTTTGGATGTAGTTGGTATCAGTTGTACTGTGCTACTATAATCAATAAATTCTGTTTCTGTGTATCTTACATGTTCCATTGATCAACTTATTTTTTTAATGTTATTTAACCAGTACCAAATAGTTTTGATAATTACTATGTGATATAGTTTGAAACTTGGGTTTTACGACCAATTCTTTTTGTTTCTCTTTCTTTGATAAAAGTATATTGAGATATATTTTTTCCTCAGATGTCTGCTTTGGCAAAATCTAAACAGTTTTGGTATATTGTCTCATTATTACCAATTCTTTCAATGAAATAATCTATGATTTATTCTTTAATCCTTCAATTCTTTAGGAATAATTTAGCATGTTTTATACACCCAGACATAAATATACCTATGTGTGTGTATGCATATATATGAGCATATGTATATTATGTGTGTGCATACATACATATCTTCATTTCTATTCTAATTCAGTAATATATCTATGTCTAATTTGTCTAAAATTGTATTCAGACCCTTCGCTTCTTTTTTTTTTTGTTATATTTATGTTGGTATAAAAGGGGCATAGGTTTGAAGAGGTCCCCAACTATTATAATTTGGCTATATTTCTCCCTAAAGAACTTTTTAGTAGTTAAATCTTCAGAACAATCTGTACATATTAAGTATTGATATTATTCCATTATGTATGATGCATTCAAGAATATGTTAATTCTGTTTATTTCTTTTAACCATGTCATTTTTATACTCTTGTCTTATCTGGAATTGTGATTGCTTCTCCTGCTTTTTAAAAAAGTCACCTGAGATATAATAAATTCTGTCTCAATATAAAATTCTTATCCTATTCAAAATTCTGCATTTTAAGTGTGTGTCTTGTGAGCAGTTGTTGGGTTCTGCTTTTCTATTCTGCTACTTTCCATTTTGTGAGTGGATTTGTCCCATTCATGATTACTGTTAGGACTGTTAATTGTGTGTTTCTCTCTGCCATATCCATTTGTACTTTCTCATCTTTTTGCTTCCTTTACTGTTTTCTTTACCAAGATGGTAAGAGAAAAATAATGTAATTAATAATCTATAACCAAAGTGGTCTAAGGACACAATTCTGACCTTTATCTCTTTGTCAAGATGAGATGAGATCACTGCTTTTTTACTTTCTTTTTCTCTTATTTTATCCCCTCTTTATCCTGTGAAATCCTATGAAATTAAAGTTTGTTTTCCTGTCTCCAACTTTACCCTTTCAATTAATTCTCCCCACATTTCATTTTCTCTACCTATTTGCTTGTTGACTTTAACACTTTTCACTAAATTCTTTGTATACGTGTGTATGTGTGTGAAAACTCCCTTTGTCCTGTTCAAATAAGAGTGATATTCATGAGATGCCTATTACTCTTACCTCTTACTACATGTTTATATATGCTAATTCTTCCTTTCTTTCCTAGTGTATTCTTTCCCTCTTTCTGTGCTTTCTTCTTTTAAAGCCAACTAAATAGAATAAAACCAAACCTGGGTCCTGTGTTTGTTTTTCTCGACTCTCTCTGTGGCCCTTGAAGACAACAGGATTCTAAAGGGACACTTATCTTTTCTTTTCTTATTAGAGTATAAGCACTTCATAATCATTTAGCCCTTTTTAATCATTCAAACATACCTTCTTACATTTATCTTGCCTCCCTTATTTGTGTTTCAATGATTCTACCCAGCTCTGTTCTTTCCACTGGGAATGTTTGAAAGTTTTCTATTCTATTAGAGGCACAATATTTGTTTTTCCTTTAAGATTATATTCAATTTTGTGGGGTAGCTTATTTTTGAGGTGTAAGTCTTTTATCTTTTGCCCTTTGGAAAATTGTATTCCAATATTTTCTCTTCTTCATAGTAGTTGTTGCTGAGTCTTATGTGATCTTGACTGTGGTTCCTAAATGCTTAAACTCTTTTTGTATTGCTGCTTGCAATATCTTCCCTCTAGTTTGGAAGTTATGGATATTGGTCATAATATTTGTGTGTTTTCAGTTGTTTTGCCCAGAAAAGGATGATGTGTATTTTTCTATTTTCATTTTGCTTTCTGGTCCTACTTTTGGACCTTATTTTATTTCTTTCTTTGATCTACTCTGTTTCTAATCTCAGCTACTTAAACCATCTTTAGGTACCTTGGTAGTCTTTCTTTCCCAGTCTTTCTTTTATCATACTGGTACCATACTTAGTGTAGCTTCCTGTTTGGCTTTACCCTAGTACTGCAGGTCAAAATTCTCCAAATCAAGCAATCCTTTAGCTTCAACCTTCCAAGCAGCAGTTACTATAAGTGTGTGTTATCACACCTGGTTCTTGCTTCATTTCTTTCAGCCAATCATGCAGTTCTTATAGCAAGGCACTTTTTTCTCTGAGATACGACCAGCACTCATTGTGGAGTTATCTTCTTCCTCTGGGTTTATCTCTTGGGCTTCACTTAACCATTTTTTTATTGCAATTCTTAAATCAAGTTAAGATGCATGTATTAAGTTCCTACTATGTGTGAAATTAAGAAGCCTTTTGATGGGAGTGGAGAAGAGAATGTAAAAGCTGGCTTGAAGCTTAAAATAAAAATAATTTTTAAAAACCCCTAAGATCTTGGCAACTGGTTCCATTCATTCCTGGCAAATAGAAGCAGAAAAAATGTAAATAGCATTAGATTTTATATTCTTGGGCTCAAAGATCACTGCAGATGGTGACTGCAGCTATGAAATGAAAAGAAGATTGCTCCTTAAAAGGAAAGCTATGGAAAATCTGGACAGCATACTAAAAAGCAGAGACAGCACCTTGCTGACAAAGGTCCCTATGGTCAAAGCTATGGTTTCTTCCAGTAGCAATGTATGACTGTGAGAGTTGTATCATAAAGAAAGCTGGGCACTGCAGAATTGACACTTTCAAATTGTGGTGGTAGAGAAGACTTTTGAAAGTCCCTCAGACAGCAAGGAGTTCAAATCAGTCAATATTTAAAGAAATTAATTCAGGATATTGATGGGAAGGACAAATACTGGAGCTGAAGCTTAAATATTTTGGCTACATAATGAGAAGATGGGACTTATTGGAAAAGATTGTGATGATGGGAAAGATTGAAGGCAAAAGGATGGCAGAGGATGAGATGAATAGATACCATGGAAACAATGAACATGAACCTGGCCAGATTTCAAGAGATAGTGGAGAATAGAAAAGGTCTGGCATGTTCTAGTCCATGGTCCAACAAATGTATAAAATATTGTGCTATGCTCTTACAAAGAAAGACAAAACCAACTTGCTCTGAAGAAGCATATGATCTGATGATGGAGACAATGTGCAAACAACTCTGTACAAACAAAATTATACATAAGATAAATTGGAGATCATTTCAAAGGGATGTCTCCAGTGTTAAAAGAGACCAAGAAAGGTTTCTGGTAAAAGGAACAATTTTAGCTGAAACTTGAAGGAAGCCAGGTGGCAGAAATGATTAGGGAAAGAATTCCAAGCATTGGAGGGAAGTGGGGGGGGGGGGGGGAGGGTGCAGACAGCCAGAGAAAATGCATAGAATCCAAAGATAGAGCGTCATGTTCAAGGAACAAAAAGAAGGCTAGTGACATTGGATTACAGGATACATGGTGGAGGTTATGAAAATAGGTAGTAAAGAATACAAGTCATGAAGGACTTAAAAATTCAGAGGATTTTACGTTTAATCTTTGAGTTAACAGGTAGCCACTGAGTTTATTGAATAAGGGGGTAGACCTGTGCTTTAGAAAGATTACTTTGATAGCTTAGTTGAGGATGGCCTGGAATGGGAAGAGAGTTGAGATGGGGAAAACCAACTAGCAGGCTCTCGAAAAAATCCAGGTATAAGGTGTTGGGGACCTGTACCAGAGTGGTGACAGTATCAAGGAAGAGAAAGAGGCATTAAGGTAGAATCTACAAGACCTGGCAACTGTTTGGATATGAATATTGACAGTGAGGAGCTGAGGATGATACCTAAGTTTCAAACCAGAGTAACTGGGAAAATGGTGGTGCCCTTGATTATAATAGGCAAATTAGGAAGAGAAGAGGGCTTGGGGAAAAGAAAATGAGTTCAGTTTTGGAAATGTTGAATTTAAGAAGTCTATGGAGTATCCAATTTGAGATGGCTAATAGGCAATTGGTGATGTGAGACTAGATGCCTGGAGAGAGGTCAAGGCTGTACTAGTAGATCTGGAAGTCATCTGCATAGAGATGATAATTAAAACCATGTTAAAACCATGGGAACTGATGAGATCACCAAGTGAAACCGTGTGGAGGGAGAAGAGATGAGGGTCAAGGACAAAACCTTGGGGAACACCCACAGTTAGTGGGGATGACATGGATGAAAATCCAGTAAAGGAAATTAAGAAGAATCAGTTAGGTAGGAGGAGAATTAGGAGAGAACAGTGTCTTAAAAATCAAGAGAAAATACAGTATTGAGAAGAAGAGGATAATTAACGATGTTAACAGCTTCAGAGAATCAAGCAAAATAAAGATTCAGAAAATATCATTAGATTTGGCAACTAAAACATCATTGTTAACTTTCTGGATTGAGACTTGTTCTTAGGGCCAGGCCCCACTCCCTCTCATGCTCTTGGTTTGGGTAGGCAGTCAATTTTTGGTTTCTGCCCCTCTATCATCTTTATGCTACTATTGTTCTGGATGGGGCAGCTGATACTAGGACCATAATCCCTGACATCTGGGTCTATTTACTGGTGGCTCATTACAAGTCATGACCTTACCCTATAGAAGGGGCTCTCTTCTCTACTACTACTTTACCAGGCCAAACTTGAGTTCTCAATGACTTCATAATCTACATATGGGAGACCATGCCAACTTTTGCCTCATCTAGCCTGATCCCTTGTCACAGTAACCACAGGTTTCTTTGTTTATTTTCTTGTGTAAACATGGAGTGGGTAGAAGATCCTACTACTGTTTTTCTTTGGCTTTACTGATCTTTGCTCTCTCTGGCGCTTTTTTGGATTTTTTTGGAGTGTAGCCTGGAGGGCTAGGCTTTTCTACAAACTTTTATGTCACCATTTTAACCAAAAACTCCTCTTCTTGTATATTTGTTGTTATTGTTCAGTCATGTCCACCTCTTTTTTTACCCCATTTAGGGTTTTCTAGACAAAGATACTGGAGTGGTTTGCCATTTCCTTATCCAGCTCATTTTACAGATGAGAAAACTGACGCAAATAGAGTTAAGTGACTGGCCTAGGGTAATACAGTATCTGAGGCCAGATTTGAACTCAGGAAGATATCTTCCTAACTTCAGGTCCAGCACTCTGTCCACTGTGGCACCTAGCTGTGCCTTACATCTTTATTAGAGTATAATAACGTTTCAAAACATTTCACTGCCTCTAGCCTCTCCCTTCTCCAATACATTCTTCCCACACATCTCAGAATAATACTTCTAGGATACCACATTGGTCACTTTGTTGTTTCTCTTTTGCATGCAGGATAAAACCAGTTCTGTAGCTTGGCATTTGAGGTTTTCACAATGTGGCACCTACTGCCCTTTTAAGATTCCTTTGTTCTATTCTCTTTGGACAGTGAAGAGCTCCTCCTAAAAACTCTATTTGAGGAAGGCTCCCAGGTCAGTCATCTCTTAATTTTCTACCCAGTTAAACTCCTTTTATCTTTTCAATCAATAAGTCTCCATTAATAACTATTTATTGCCTGGTTGTTTGACTGATTATGTATCCAATGGTCCAGTCATACTGGACTTACTTTCCTTGATTTCATTCAGTTCTTTTTAGTCCACAATGAATGAATAAATGCAGTTCATTTCCTCTGTCAAAAATGTACACCACTTGGCAAAGAATTGGAAATTTAGGGGATGCCCATCAGCTGGGGAATAACTGAAGAAGCTGTGGCATATGAATGTAATGAAATACTACTGTGTTATAAGAAATGGTGAACAGACAGACTTCAGAAAAACCTAGAAAGACTTATATGAACTGATGCTGAGTGAAGTGAGCAGAACCAGGAAAACATTGTACACAATAATAGCCACATTGTGTGATGACTAACTCTGACTGACTTATCTCTTTTTAGCAACACAAGGATCTAAGACAACTCCCAAAGACTTATGATGGAAAATGTCGGCATCCAGAAAAAGAACTACAGAGTCTGAATACAGAATGAAGCATATTGTTTGCTTTCTCTTTTTTTGTTAGTTTCTTCTTTGTCGTATTTTCTCCCATTGGCTCTAATTCTTCTTTACAACATGACTAATGTGAAAATTGGTTTAATATGAATGTATATGTTGAGCCTGTATCAGACTGCATACCATCTTGGGGTGGGGGGAGGGAGAAGTGGAGGGAAAATTTAAAGTAAAAATCTTGCGGAAGTGAAAGTTGGAAACTAAAAATAAATAAATACACTTAAAAAAAATATGGGTACCACCCATCTCTGCAAGTCGAATTTTTTTCTCTTCCTTCAAGGTTCAGCTCCAGCACTACCTCCTCCATGAAGATTTCCCTGGTTCCCTCAATTGAAAGTGATCTCTTCCTATTCTCCCTGGGCCTTAGTTTCCCCATCTATACATTAAGGATTTTATATTTATTATTTCCACTTTATATCACACTTATTTATGCAAATAATTCATCTCCCCTATTTGATCATAAGTTCCTGAGTACATGCTGCTTTATACATAATGGAGACTAAAAATGTGAATCAATTTAAAATAAGACATCACAGTGGAAGAGGAAATGACTTTCGAGTCAGAAGATCTTTATTCAAATCTCACCTCTGATACTTACTACCTATGTGACCTTGGGTAAATCACTTGTTTTCCCTGGATCTCAGTCTTCTAATTTGGAAGATGAAGGGTTTGGATGAAATAGTCTCTGGGGTCCTTTCAGAGGAGTGTTGATAAATGTTTGGCAACCAACTTTCCAGGGGGAAAAATAAACAAAAAATGAATGAATGAGTGATAGAATAAATATATATGTGTCTCTGTGTGTGTAAATATATGTGTATATATAATGTGTATATATACATATATATGTACATATGCATATATAAAGTATAAATATGTGTAAGTGTATGTATATACACATATACACACATTACATATATATTTACACACATTATATATACATATATATACAGGATAAACTTTTAAGTTCAATCTACATTACTAATGCTTTATCCATCACATTCTTAAGTCTACAGTATCAACAAAACAATAAATCAAGCCCTGATTCATAGCTCTTGCTAATTTCTGAGGTGTAAATACTCACTGAAAATTTAACTATTGGCTCTTGGGAGCCAGTTCATACTATACTTGAGTGCACCCTTGGGTCCCTTCCAGATTTAGGTCCATGATTCTGTAACTTGACCTGACAAACATGAAGGTTCAGGGGCTTCTCTAAAGTACTGCTCTCTTTAGGAGCCGTATAGCTGTCCACATCTATGGACAGTCCCTTCAGCCTACTTCCTACTTCTGTGCCGACCATCTGATGACTTCCAATAACGATTATTTTCCCATTCATTTAGTGCTTAAGGTTTACATTTTCTCCCATAACTCTGTGACAAAGTAGCTCAACCATAATGATTCTTATTTTGTAGATTATGTAACTGATATTCAAAGGGGTAAAGTTACTTGTCTAGGTAGCCTGGATGACCACGTGCTGCCAGATGTCATCCTCTAAAACCTTAATCACAATCCCTATTTGGCCAGATCACTCTACTAGAGAGAGAGATAAAGAATTAGGATGTGGACATTTTAAAAAAAAAAAGCTAGCATTTATATTACATTTTCAGGTTTGCAAAGCACTTTACAAATAGATCATTATTTTGTCCTTAAAAGAACCCTGTTACTATTAATGTATCCACTTTACAGATGAGGAAACTAAAGCACACAGATAAAATGATTTGCCCAGGATCACACAGTATTTGAAGCTGGATTTGAATGGACAAGGCTTTATAAAGTTCCCCCAAGCATGCTCACTCACCTCTTCCACCTCCCTGCATTGAGGTTCTACCCTCTCTAGTGTCTCCTCCACACAGTAGATATTATTCCAAAAATACAGATCTGACCAAGTCACTCCTCTACTCAAGAAGCTCAATCTAGAACAGCAGTTCTCAACCTGTGGGTTATATTCAATTTGTAACAATTAAAATACATCCTGCATATCAGATATATTCATAACAGTAGCAAAATTACAGTTATGAAGTAACAACAAAAATAATTTTATGGTCTAGAGGCTCCCTTTTGTCCAAGGGATAAAATATAAGCTCCTTGGATATATAAAGCCCTTCACAATCTTGCTATAATCTAACTGCAGATCTCTCTTCTGGTAGGTGAGCTAATCTGGACCATCATTTTAGGGGGTGTCCAGATCATTCTAATTTCACTCTTGGTTCCACTCCTCACTCTCTGTATATCTCTGCCTCCTCCCCAGAAGCCTTATTTGACCGATGAACAAATTCAGGCCTCAGGGAAGTTAAGTGATTTCACCCAAAGTCACACAGGAAGAATATGGCAAAACTAGACAGAAGGTGGGCTTCCTCCATCCTGGGAGAGTGTTTCCCTAGTGTTCTTTTCCCAGGTATTCATTCTATGAGAAGTTACAGCTGTTGGTGATGCCAAATTTTGTGTGTTCAGGTAGATCATAGAACTGAAAGGAGCTTTAGTAATCATCTGGTCCAATCCCTTCTTACTTTATAGATGAGGAAATAGACCAAGAGGTTAACCTCTTTACCTCAGGTTCTATGACTCTAAATACAATATTTTTTCCACTGTACCAGGGATATTTTGCAGTTACTTATTAGACATTATTAATTGGCAATGTTTCCCCACTCCTCCTACTCCTTCCCTCACTAGGATATGAGAAGGGACTGCTGGGTTGTTGTTTTTTCACTTTGCATCCTCAGCACCTAGTGTGTGTGTATGTATATGTGTATGTATGCATGTATGCATGCATGTGTATGTGCACACACATATTTAGTGTATGCAAATGCATGTGCACACACATATGATGTGTACCGTGTGTGTATATGTAGCATAGACAGTGATGGGGAACCTGCAGTCTCAAGGCCACATGCAGCCTTCTAGGTCTTCAAGTGCAGCCCTTGGATTCAAAGGGCACTTGAGGACCTAGAAGGTCTGGTGGCCTGGAGGTCACAGGTTCCACGCCCCTGCCCTAGTATATAGTAGGCACTTGAAAAAAAAAAAGAAAGCTGGTTGAATTGTTTGTTGTTAGTCCTTCATTCTCTAGGAGGAACAATGAGTCAGGAGGGTGCTGTTTTGACTTGCAAGTGTTTTGAATTTAAGTGAGGCAGGGCTGTGCAAAGTCATCAGCCTCACTCTCCTCCAGGGTCATCTAAGTCCAGTGGCAAGACAAAGGTCAAGATGACTGGTGATAACTAGGATTGCAATGGGAACCTTGGCCTTTTTAAGCTAAGGTCTTTCCCAGGTCTCAGTTTGTCTGAGGCAACACTCATTCAATGATTAAGGTCCGGGTAAGAACTGAGGGAAAAGGTGTCCTAGTCTTCCTTTACAAAAGAACCATTCTGGTAGAGGAGGACCCTCAGGGTTTCTGGCCAGAACAGAAGCAATTGCTAGTTACACTCACTCTGAATTGAATTGAACTGTCCAAGTCACCTTGATATGGCAACGGTATGATGAGAGTGATGACCCTTTTCTGGACTAACTAGCCCAGGTAGCCCTATGTGACAGCAGGCCCAGACACTGTCAGGATTCAGACTTCAGAGGCCTGCAGTGTGTTTGCCTGGAGAGGGTTAAGGTAGCTGGAGCCAGTTCTTAATCACAGGCCCCAGTAAAATGGCTGCGACTAGAGCTGGCCTGGGGGGTGGCAGTCCCTGGGCCAGAGCAGTCAAGAAGGTGTTTGCCGTCAGCGCAGACATTGTTAAACCTGAGCGGGCAGCTCTGTTTCATTTTGAACTTGACAGATAAAAGGCCGACTTTGACTGAGGCTATTAAGCTTTTGGCACCCGCCCAAGAACGCTGAACAGATGAGGAAATAATATAAAATAAAAGGCGTCTGCAAACATTGATTGTCAGCTGCTTTCCATAAAATACGCCCACTGTCGTGTGTGCAGAACTCCCTGGTCTTTCATTTCCCTTGCCCCACCCCCGCTTCCACCCTCCCTTCTTCCTGGCTTGCAGTGATTATAAAAATGGGTTTCTTAAAAAAAAAAAAATTGTGTTAATGCAAAAAAAAAAAAAGCCACACTGAGAACATTTCCTTCTTTGCAAGGAGCTTCCGAACCCTGAAGCAGCATACCCAAGCACTTAATGCATATCCTCCTACCCCCACGATCAACACACACACACACACACACACACACACACACACACACACACACACACACACTCCCCTCCTCAGTGCTTCCCTTTCAAGCCCCCATCCTGAGCCCATTAGAAAACATAGACTGGGTAGCAGCCAGATGTGAACACAGCAGCTGAGTGAATAAGGTTGCTGAGCCAAGCATGATTTAGAAGCTACCGGGGAGCCAGACTCTGCATCCTGACCTCTGTGAGTCATGGGGTTTCCAGTGAAAATGTGGTTCACAGTGTCAGGAGTCATCATCACCAAAGAAAACAGAATCACAGAACGTTTGAGGTGGAACATAGTTTTTTGCGGGAAAGACTGCTGGTTTAGGAGTCGGAGGACCTGGGTTTTAAAATCTGCTTCTGCTTCTAAGGAACTGGGTGACCATTGAACGAGTCACTTCACCTTTCAGTCTATTTCCTCATCTGTTGAGTAAAGGGAGAATTGGACCACACGATCATTAACGCCCCATGCAGTTCTATGATCCTATGTTCCCCTAGTCCAAGACTCTTTTTCGAGACTACGTGAAATTCAGCATCACTAATAGCTATATACTCCTCAAAGAACAAATGCCAGGGACAAGGACACTGGGAGAAGTCTCTTGCAGAATGAAGGAAGAAGATTTTCTTTTCAGTAAATAATAAAGAAAAAGATGACAGGGATGGAGGCTGTATGTACACACGGTAGCTCCCAAGGAGCAGCAGCAGCTCACACTGGTTTGGTCCTGCCTTCCCTTCAACCCACAGGAAGACAGGGTATCACTTTGCAATTAGCCCAGCAAGGGAATGTGGTTTATTATTTGCTTACGAGAAGAAGCTACACTCAAGCTACCAATCCTGTGGACTTGCCAAGGTTTCTCTCACTCAAGAGGCAAAAGATCTCTAATACATTTGCATGAACTTTCTACTTTTACCAAGCTGCCTTTCATTGTCAAGTCAAGAATGGAAACTTCAGTGATTAGAGTCTAGATTCCAAGCCAAGGGTTATTAACTATTGCACCAAAATAAAAACACTAGAGAAATCTCTGTAATTCTCCTACACCCAACATCTAGGAAATTTCTTATTTCAATCTCAACCACTCCCACTTATAAATTCCAGACAAACAACATTTTGCAGTCACCAATTTGTAATGTATGTAGGAAAAGATGGCCACAAATCTGGCTCTTACTTCCCCCCATATCCCTGACAGATGCTCCCAATTTCTTTAAGCCATGAAAAAGGGATGATAATAGAGATTGTGTGTGTGTGTGTGTGCATTTCCTAGATTCCACTCCCAGATGAGTCTTAGAACGGCTCAAGGAGAAAAGTCCATTTACCTGCTTTAGGATCACTACTCTACATTCTGTGACAGGTAAACAGTCCCTGGCATTCTGGAATTCACCAGAAGCACCAGTTTTGGTCAGCAACTGCTTGAAGGACATCTGCATGAGGAGTGGAGTTGGCACAAGATGTAAGGTAACTCTGAAAATCTACCTTGCATCTATGAGACGAGCAAAGATGACAAAAATAGAGAA
>CM053600.1:44657750-44673067 GCA_028646575.1 Pseudocheirus occidentalis | reverse complement strand
GCCTGCTTCAGCTGTCTTCATGGCGGTTGGAACGAATTGTGTTCATTCGTCCATTCCACCAGGGGAAGTCTTCACATGCTTGGGGTAGATACCCCACTAATTCACCAATGAGTCTGAGACCCCTTGATCACCCTCAACCAGGTTTAGCCCTTCTGCCAAAATGGTTTACCGGGGTGTGGCTGATTTGTATTCTACAGTACATGAACAGTAACTGTCCAAGTCTCTCTAGAGGCAACTCCATTACATGTCATCAGGATGCTTCAGAAAGCAGTGTCCTCAACCTCTTCTGCATGGAAAATTTTATCAAGCAGCATTCTGTACATGCTCATAGCATTCTATATTTGCATGTTGGGGCTGAATTCATTGGCCTGCACCCCATTTACAATAAGATTTTGTGCTTCTCTTAATTCACTGGGATCCTATTTCTTAGGGTATTTACTTGTAGAGGCTTTGTGCTCTGAGGCTTTAGGCTAATTGTATTTGCATATGAAAAGGCCAGAAATGCAGCTTAACCCGGGAAGGAGACAATGACCTTGTCCCTTGGGTTTACTGTAGTCTTGGCAAATTCTCCCCTCCCAGTCATTTACAGAGAAATCTCTAGACTTGAAATCTGGGGAACCCTAAACCCCAGAACCATTTGGTAGTTATTGAGAAAATAATTATTATCTAAGGAGGTTAATGGTCTAAGCTTTTTGGTAAAAATTAGGAGGTATATAGAATGTTCACCCTTCTACCAGGGAACTCCCTAGGAATTCTATTAGAGAAAGTTGGCCTCTGACTTTGGGATCTAAATCTCTAGACCAGGAAGCAGAGTCCAAAGAAAAGAGTAAGCCTGAGGGCCTTCGCCAACTTGAAAGACCCTGTCTTTATTCTAAAGAGCTTGGCACGTGGGACTGAAGATTTTAGGCTGGAGAAATGAAAGACTTAAGTGCCCAAGGCTCTGTGTGAGCAGGCCTGAGAAGACAAGGGGAGGCCTCTTTTTAATCTCAGACAAGGATTTCTGCATTTTTCTAAGAGAGCTGGGGAAAATACATCAGATTAATGCTAAAAACAAGAGGACAAAATAAAACAGCACAACATGGCAGCAATAGCAGTTCCCCCGAGGAAGAGCTAGCCAAGGATTTCAGCTGAGTCAGAAGCTGGAGGCGGCAGAAATTCTGTCTGGCTGACTAGCCCACTGTGGTGTGTCCAGCAAAGACCCATCTAGCAGGCCGTGTCCAGGGAGATAGTGTCTGGTAGAAGGACGTCCAGAAGAGCCGTGTCACACATTGATATGAACAATGTCCAGTCCGGTAGAGATGAAGAGACCAGTGGGAAGCAGTGTCCAGCAGCATTGGAATGTTGTCCCTTTTGCCACATGTGCTGCTCACACACGTTCCTAATGTGTATCACTAAACATTTGAGCCCTAGACACATGTGTTACCCATGTGTGTACATTTTCATGCATGTGCTTTGTCCATACATCCTACTTATGTATATATTCTACCATACATGGTCCCTATGGGGCGACTAGGTGGCTCAGTGAATAGAGCACTGGCCCTGGAGTCAGGAAGACGCGAGTTCAAATCCAGCCTCAGATACTTTACACAAAAAAACTATCTGTGTGACTTTGGCCTTAATTGCCCTTAACCTCAATTGGCCTCCAAAAAGCAAAAAAACAAAAAAAAACCCAAAAAATACATGTTCCCTAAATGTGCCCAATCTTCCTACTGATGCTGTATGTATTTATGGAAGAGTACCCTCTAAAAACAGAGCGGGAAATGTTTTGTTTTCCTTTTTTACTGCGCCATTTCATTAAATGCTTTTGTTTTGAACTAATACCGTCCTATGGATGATTATTAAAAGTAAGCACACTAGCGGTGAAGAGGAGCCCAAAGAGAGTTAGGGCTGCCTGAGACCCCAAAATACCAACATGCCGGGTCCTGCGGAAAGGATTCCACTCAAGTCTTCTCAGCCAAAGAAAAAGTAAAGTTTATTGGAAGTTCAAATTCGCCATATAGGGTGCTAGGGCATTCTGTGGCAGCAAGTCTGTGCTAGGCCGTTGCACAACGCTCTCACAGAGATGGAGGGAAGACAGGGTCTTATATACAGAGGAATCTAGGGGAGGTTCAGAGAAGGAGCCTGGGGAGGGTCTTCAGGAGGAGTTAATGAGGTCAGTGCAAGAGAGGATTGATATTTTGATAGTCTCAAGGGTGGGAAGCAGATGGACAATGGAGGGCCAGGCTACTAACAGGTTTGGGCCCAGCCACAATGAAATTCTTATGGCCTCTGCAAATGCCTCCTGAGGATTCAATTAGACTTCAAGGGGTTTCCCAGAGCATGTACCTCAAAGATTCAAGGAGAGCTCAAAAAGGGAGGGGTCCTCAGAGCCTACACCTCATCAGTGGGGACCCATGAACTATGGTTTTAGGGAACAGAGACCCAAAGTCTGCCTTGAATGCAGCCTTGTCATCGTTAAGCTATTTTCCTTGATGATTGGAGAGTGAACCCAGACAATATATATTGTTGGAGCTCAACTGGGTATGAAATGGGGGTTCATTTCCAATCAAACCAAAGTGCTTAATTCTCTTTTGCAAACTTTATACATCTATGGGGTTTGTCTGATTTTCTTTTCTTTTGAATTAAACTACTTCTCCTAGAATGGCAATAAGATAGGATAACTCCCCTGTATATTGTACGGATCTGTCAGAGAAATTTTGTCTAGATTTCCATTTGGATTGTTTATGTCTTGCAGAGATTCACTGGAATAATTTTTAGTCGGGACAGTTTGCTTTCCCACCTGAGTGTGAAAGACCTCCTCTTCCAGATCCTCTTTGGGAGAGTGCCCAGTACCTTGGGAGCTCCTTTGGAACTACACTCCCTCTCTGAGGGGGGAAACATTCTTTCCTTTCATCATTTTTTGGGTTATTGTCATTTGCATTTTAAATTATTTTTCCCTTTTCTAATTATTGTGGGTTAGGACAGGCTCTTATAAGAATACAAATTGGCAGTAATCTATGAGAACTTTTAAGAGCATCATTTGCTTGTTGAATTTGTATAACTATTTGATGATGTGTATCATCTCCAGGCCCACAAGCTATGGTAGGTTGGTGCCTCAGAAAAGACAATATTTAGGATTGTCTAAGAACTACTCCTATTAAATAACTGAGGGAACCTCCCAACCCCACCCCACCCCGGCCCCAGAGCACCATAAATAACTGGGGGTATTGACTAATTTGCCCCCAAATCCTCCATTTCATTTGGTGAGAAAGCAACTATTCATAGAGGGAGCTAGAAGTACCCCCTCCTAGTAGGTTTTTTTTCCCCCTTATGTGACCAGCAATCAGCATCAACAGCCAGAGAAGAGTGAGAGAAGTGAACAAAGGAACCCCTGAAAAATCTAATGATTTCTCCCAATTAAATAGATAATATTACAATGTGTAGATCTAAGCAGAAGGATACCTCCCATGGAGACAGACAACATTCCATTGTCACTTGCTGGGAGGTAACTCCTTCCATTAGTCGCCAGTAATTAAGCCTCTGCTCCAATTTGTTTGGCACTGGTTCTTTCTCAATGGTATACAAGAGGAAGCTATGAAATGCCTCTCTTTCTTTTCTCACATTTTTTTTTCTCTCTTCAACTAGAGAGCAGCAAAGAAGAAGGGTGAGAATGAGAGGATTTTTCCTTTCTTCCCCATGTCCCCAAGTGTATAAAACACGGCGACTTTCAGGAGAAGCCCATGGTGAATGAAGAATGCTGCTTCCTGACTGCTGTGAGCCCCTCACTGCAAGGTCTTCTAGCCGCAACCCCTTCTCTGGGCTGGTCATCTTTATGGTCCTCACTGTGGAATTCTTTACCCACCCTCCTTCCAAGCTGCCCACACCAATGTATTCTGTGTATCATCGCCTTGAGACCTTGTTCTCACTTATCTGCTGAGGTTGAAAAACTAAATGATAAACTAATCCCCAGTGGTTTTGCCAAGCTGATCTTTATTGTGATTGAGAATCCATGCATGAGGTCTTTAGAATCAATACTGGTAATGGTGGGGTTTCCACTGTGAAAGGCTTCACACATGTTTGCCCTTTGTTTGGCCCTGACAGCAGATACAGAGTTAGCAGTTGGGAACTTTGTGGATCAATTAATAATTATTATCTTTGAGTCCAATTTGTATTTTAAAAAAATAAAATAATTTTCTAGGAGATAGTTCACAAATATTTTGTGAAATACACATACACACATATGTATGTGAATGTATACACAATTACATATACATATGTATATATATATATCTATATCTATATCTATATCTACACTTTCTCTAAACTTATCTTTGTATCCCCAGAAACTAGTGTGGTGTCAGGCACACAATAAGTACCTAAAAAATGCTTGGTGAATGTCCATTTAATGAAATGGCACATGCCAGAATCCTGACCTATGACTGCTTATTCTGGACCATCCTGTACAGGACTGTCATGTTTCCTAAGTGAATTAGTTGTGTCTGACTGGGTTCATATGTTTATGTTTCATCTATTAACAAAAGCTTATATAGCAGATAACGGGAATAGCCACCATTATGTTATCATATCATGGTAGAAGTCATGGCAAGTCCACATCAACTTACAGACCTATGAATTCTTCTCAGTCCATAACGTAACAGAGGCAGGAATTAACAATAAGAAAAGCAGCTCCTCCCATCCTCATTCACATCTGTCTATGAGATCAGTCATATGGAACCAATAAAATTCATTGAGGGAGAAAACACCCTTTATGTTGGGAAAAAGTATGAAAAAGTTAAAAGAGCAGCAGATTTTGAACTCAACTTCTCAGTATCTTTATCTGTAAAGTGATAGGGCAGACTACATGACCCCCAAGATTCCTGGCTTTCCCTATTTTTTTTAAAGCAGTCTTCCATCTACCAGGTACCTTATACTACTGCTTGCTATAGGATAGGACTGACCAGGATGGTCCCCTGGTAGTTTAGGTTCAACATTAGAACCAAATGAGAAATCCATAGTCCATATAGAAGTTAGCAAAAGGAGACTGACTGAAGCATTTCGGGAGAAGGATATTCAACAAGCCTATGCATCATGGACACCATGTCGATCCAGCTGAGTTTAACTTCCTGCCTCTAAATTGCCCATGGAGGTCTATGGATTAATATCAGAGGGGAGCTAGAGCTCTTCTCCCTATTCGCTTTTTTTCCCCTTAGGTGATCAGGAATCAGTGTTAACAGCCAGTGCCTTTAGTGTCTTGAGTCAGTCGAGTCTCAAGGACAGCTTCAATGCCATGTAAGGACAATGACTAGTCCAGCCCAAATGGTAGAGGTCAAGGGAAATAACGATGCCCTCTTTGTTCTATCATGATGGACTCACTTAATTGCATATTAGATGGAGTGCTCAATTTGGAGTTTACTACGTGCCCTAAATTGGATTTTTGAATGGAACCCATAAAAAATAGTAAATGCTGCGTTTGCCCATTTGAGGAATGGTGGAACTGATGTCAGGCTAAGAATGAACTTGGCTGAAAACTAGTTGTGTAGACCCCGGATTAGGTTCAAATCTTGACTCTGACACACGCTATCTACCTGTGTGATCTTTGGAAAATCACTTAAACTCTGTGATCCAGTTGCCTCCTCTGTAGTTCAAGAAATTTAGGTTAGGTAATATCTAAAATCACTTCAAACACTAATTCCTATGATTCTCTAATCCAGGGGCGGGGAATTTGTGGCCTTGAGGCCACATGTGGCCTTCTAGATCCTTGGATGTGGCCTTTTGACTGAGTCCAAGTTTTACAGAACAAATCCTTTTATTAAGGGTATTGTTCTGTGAAATTTGGATGGAATACCCCATTGTGTGGGGTATCTGGTAGAGGGGATCATTGGATATAGAGACAGAGAGCCTTGATTCAAATCACACTTGCTCTTTGTGTGACTATGGGCAGATTGCTTTGGACCTCAGTTTTGTAACCTGTAAAAAGGAGGGAATTAGACTATAAGACCCCCAAGATACCTTCCTTTAAGGACTTTAAAATGCCTTTATAATCCCTTCTGCCATGATACTTGGGCAATTGTCCTCCCTCCCCCTATCTTGCTCCCTTTGTTCCAGCTCATGCTCTTTCAAGGTCAGTCCCTCTACAAAGTTACAAAGTGACTGATAAAGCAGAAGCTTTCTCCTAATCAGTGCCTACCATGTATCTATTCAATATGCATCATTACAAGTCTGTAATGACTTTATAGCTAAACTTTCCTATATTGGAGATGCTTGCCACAGTCCACACTGTCCTGATCCCATCTCAGCACCATATTGGAGGAGGAAGTCCGAGTCTCATTTTCTGGAGGTTTAGCCCAATGGTCAGTCACAGCTGCATTCACACTCTTGAAAAAGTTCCATTCTTTTAATTTTATTAGTTGTAGAATGGAGAATAGCCCCATAGACAGCAAGCCAGCAACCTGGGAGAAAAGTACAGGTGATTAAAAGACTGTGGCGTTCTAAATGGTTACCTAAACTGTCCTGTTTCTGGGATTCTCTGTTACCTACAAAGAGAATCGTGATTGTCAGGGAGAGCCTCCCTTTCACTAGTCTCTCCTCACAGTGATTCATTTCAATTACAGCCATTAAGAGCCCTAGAGAAAGTCTGGAAACAAAGGTCTCCCTTACTCTACCAGGCCTTGCTTCTTCTCTAGGCTAACCCTGCTCCCCAAATCTTCACCTAGCTATTCGATGTCTACTCCTGATCTGAAGAGTGTCAGGAGAGGAAGGGAATTTGGAGGCTGAGGCAGGAGATCATGAAATCCTTTCTGATTTAAACTCTGCTCCTCTACCTCCCTTCAAACCCTCCCTCTACTATCTTTCTTTTTGCCCCTTACTCACTCTCATGGTCATTCTTCCCTTTATCTCTCTGTCTCTGTTTTATTGTCATCCTTTCATAGAAGACTTTTCTTTGGGTTCTAAATGATTTTTATGTCACAGGGATACAAAGAGGGGTGAGTATGTGTTTGTGTATGCATATGAGTGTATATATGTGTATTTGTGTGCAAATGTATGTGTTTAAGCTCACATCTTCATTTGGATATGTATGTGAGTGTGTGTGTGTGTGTGTGTGTGTGTGTGTGTGTGTGTGTGTGTGTGTACAGAGAGCTGAGAAGTCAGGTACCACAGGCCTATGGAAACGCTCCAGACAGAAGAGCTCTCAGCTTCTGACATTTCTCAGACAGGAGATCAATAAGTGGGCAGATCTTGAAAAGCAGATGATGTCCTGAATGGTCCCTGGGGAAACCTTGGGGACTGTCATAGCAAGGGAAGAACATCTAGGGAGGGTAAAGAGAGAAAAGCACAGATATCCTCATTATAGAAGACCTGAGCTCTCTGGGAAGAAATAAAGGAGAGAAATGCATATTATTCTCTGCTCCTCTTTCCCCACTACCTCTATTAACAATGCCATTTACAAATACTTTTAATGTGGTAATATCCATGGTTTGTGCCTGAATGTTTTTAATGGGGCTACTGACAGAGTATTTGTAATCAACATGAGATGGGGCTGAGTGATCAGAAGGGCCCTCTGTAGCATGATGCTTCTCAGAGAATACCATGATCACGTTCTTCTCCCCAAATGGAGCCCAATAGGGAATGAAGATACATGGTGAGCATTTACTAGCCCAGGTATTTCCCTGAAAGGTAAGTTTTTCCCTTACATCCAACTGTAATTTGCTTCTGGGTAGCTTTCCCCCACTGCTCTTAGCTTTATTATCTCAAATATTTAAAAACTTTCCTAACCCCAGCT
Organism: Pseudocheirus occidentalis; assembly: GCA_028646575.1. Classification (NCBI taxonomy): domain Eukaryota; kingdom Metazoa; phylum Chordata; class Mammalia; order Diprotodontia; family Pseudocheiridae; genus Pseudocheirus; species Pseudocheirus occidentalis. Next base: position 44,665,308 of record CM053600.1, on the reverse strand, counting down.
GTGTGACCTCCATGATCATGATATGCTTCTCCATGCTTGGCACTCCCATTTCTTCAACTAATGTTTGCATGGCTTAATTTTGAAGCCATTCACCATCCTATTGCCCCAACTTTGGAATCTCTTCAAATTGTCAGATGCCCTTCTGTAATGGGAATTTGAAGATCTTCTCTGTCCCTTAATAGACCTAGTGGGGAGTTTGAAGACCTCCCCTACTTTGAAGGTAAACTCTGCCCCTCTAATAGGCTGAAATGTAGTCACATGGAGCCTGTGGTGGGAGGAGTTTGCAGAGCCCATAGGAAGCTGGTCAGAGCTAGCCAGAGGGTGGGGGAGAGAGGGAGCTCAGGCAAGGAATCAGACAGGTTCATGAGTAAATATTGATCTTGTATTGGCTTGTGGGAAGGCTGAAGGATGCTGTGGCTCTCAGTGTTATTATGACTTCTGAATATCTTGGGTACTATAATGGTCTGGCTTACTGGTTTGGGGATTTGGTTTTCTGGTGACTAAATAAATGCTTCAGTTCTGCCCTTTACCTAGAGAATCTGGCATATTTTGCCATCGAACATTATGTGATATTTATAATCACGGTCTTTATCATGATTGTGGGCCCTGTAAAATATTGCATTGGTGCTACACATTCCTAAAATATGGTTCTCAGACTGAACACAATACTGTAAATATATTATAACCAGGGCAGCATACAGTAGGTCCATAACTTCTCTCGTCTTTACGTTCGTCATACATCTCTAAATGGAGCTCCAAGTTTCCATTATTTATTTGGGAAGGGGAGGGGTGGGGGTTTATTGTTCAGGCATTTCAGTCATGTCTGATTCTTTGTGACCCCATTTAAGGTTTTCTTGGCAAAGATACTGGAGTGGTTTGCCACTTCCTTCTCCTGCTTATTTTATAGATGAGGAAACTGAGGCAAACAGGGTTAAGTGACTTGCCTAGGGTCACACAGCTAGTAAGTGTCTGAGGCCACATTTGAACTCTGGGAAATGAATCTTCCTAACTCCAGGCCTGGCACACTATGAACTGCATCACCTAGTTTGAAATCCACTAAATCTCACTTCTGAAGTTGTAGATTTTTTTCAAATGAATTGCTCTCAAGTCATGCCTCCCCTGTTGTGTACCTAGTTTTTTTTTAACTCAAGTACAAAAGCTTATATTAATCTCTGTTCAATTTTATTTTATTAGAATTTGACCTAAATTTCTAGTCTGTCAAGATATTTTGGATCCTAAACTCCATCTCACATGTGACCTGTTCTTCCTAACTTTGGGCCATCAGCAAACTTGGTAATCATATTATGATTTTATCCAAGTCTCTGTTAAAAATGTTAAATAGCATTGGATCAGCAACAAATCCCTGGAATATCCCATTAGACATTTCTTTCCAAATTGACATAAAAAAAATTAATGGCTACTCTCTGGATCTAGTCACTTAACCTATTTGAAATCTATCTAATTATACTGTTGTCTAGCCCATATACTTCCTTTCTGTTCACAGAAATAGCATAAGATACTTTTTCAAATGTTTTTATAAAATTTATTCAAATTATATATGATTATGTGTGCATGACATGTGAAGGAGAGAGAGACAGAGACAGAGAGGGAGAGACAGAGAGACAAAGAGAGAGAGAGAGAGAGAGAGAGAGAGAGAGAGAGAGAGAGAGAGAGAGAAAGAGGGAAAGATGGAAAAAGAGAGATAGGTGAGATGAGACGTACAAGTCTTGTACCATTTTCAAAAAAGGAGAGGAGGATAGTCTCCTCTGAACTATTCCATACTGGGTCTCTAATTACTGTTTCCTTTTGTAGATGTTCCCAGTCTACCACTTTGATAACACATTCCAGAATTTTTCCAGGAGTTGAAATCAAGCCCATTAGCTTCTGTTTTCATAATTTAATTTTCTTCTTAGTCTGTATATCAAGGCAACATTTACTCCTCTCCAGTTCTGTGGCTCCTCTACCGCTTTCCACATGAGTTACATTTGTGAAGGCTTATCCAGAACCTTTGTTTGGCTGTTATTGTGGGGAATGGGCTCTCTATATGATTACGGCCTCTATGATATTAGGCTAAATTGATGTTTGGGGACATCTAGGCTGTACTGATGATATGGGATCTAGGCACCCTTTCCTATCTCTGCACTAGAAGGCTACAAATTTAGCAGTATGTTACTCTATAGATCTTGTTCCTCATACAATGGACTGTCCATCATTGGGCTTTGCCTACCAGGTGGTGATGATGATGATGATGATTATCACTATTACGGTTCTAAGAAACAGAAGCTACTGCTAGATCCAAGGAATTGGAGGTACCTAGCAAGTCCCTAGGTTTTCTGCCCTAGATAAGTTGGACAGTTTTGGAAGTCCCTGAGCTCCAACTTAGAGAGTTTTAATTTTATAGGGTATGGAGGAAGATGTGGAGAGTGAAAGTCTTTTTCACAGGAAACTGACAGAATGAAAACAATGTTTTAGGACTAATCAGACTAATAAAGAGTGGATTAAGAGAGGGATACCTCATGAGAGGACATTATAATTATTCCCATATGAAGACTTTGGCTAAGGAGGCAGCAGTGGAAATAGAAAGAAGGAAATTCATGAAGGACATTAGCAAAGTAAAATATGATGGCCTTGACCAGTTGAGTGGATTTGGTGAGTTAGGGAGAGAGGGCAGCTAAACATTTATCTGGAATTTTCAGCCTTAGTAACCTTAGAGGATCATGGAAAACAAGTAGAATAAAGAGCTTTAAAAGCAGAGGCATTCAGAGGAAGAATTATGACCCTGAGGTGTAATCAAGACCAGAAGTGGGAAGGTGTGTTTACTAATCACCAGTTTAGAAGTCAACAGCACAGACTGTGTTGGTGTCCTATATCTCTCAATGATTTTGTAACCCTACCACAAACATATGCCTCATACTCACGCATGTTTACTTGTTTCATTTTACAGACAATTACACTATGGTTTTATCATGGAGAATATAATTGGAAAAGGCATAGTTAAAATAAAAAATTTTGACTAATTTCAACATTAGCCAACTTAACAAGTCATAAATGTGTAGCTAGCCGTTCTAACTTAAATTTCCACTATTCATTTACATAAATCTGCTGTTCTAGCCAGCATAATATAAGGGGAAAAGACTGGACAGGCAGTCAAGGAACCTGGGTTCTAGCCCTGGATGTACTACTAACTAGTTATGTCATAAACAGTAGGTATCAAAGAATAAATGAATGATAAAAGGATTTATTAAAAGCTACATGGTGGGAACGCCAGTAGAAAAGTAGAGACAGCTCTTGCTCTCAGGGAGCTCACATACCAGTTGGGTAGACAAAACAAACTGTGCCAGGCACAGTAAACTCTTAATAAGTGTTGATTGATTGATTGATTGATTGATTGATATATAAGAGGTTTCAACTGTAAGTTTGCTAGAAAGATGCCATTTTCTGTAGGGTACAGCAGCAAATCAGATGGTAATGCACTTTTAAAATGTCATTTCCACTAATAAAAACTATATCCATTTCTAATATTGAACCATTTAACAATGCGAAGGACTTTAATGATTAGAATCTTCTTTTCCAGGTCTTCAGCAGCTGTCGTTCTTGAGGGAAACAGAAATTTGCATCACAACTACTGCTTCCCTGGATGGTGGCAATGAGGAGCTTGGGAGTGGGGTACTGCTACCCAAAGGATCTTGGCCTTAGGATACTAGGCTGTCTCCATTGGATTCTAAGGGGAAATGGTGATGGTCAAGGTGGTATCAGGAGTTTGACTCTCTAGCCACATGTTGTCCCATGTCTCTCCTGGGAAGGTTTCGAGGAAGAGACATTGAGTTGGATACTAAAGTATGGGTTAAAATTCATTAGACAAAAAGGGGCAGGAAAGATACTCCAGGTATTAGGAATAAGTAGCATGAATAAAATGCTAGGTCACTTATAATAAAATGCTAGGTCATTTAGACTACAAATTAGACTATAAATAAATATAGATTACAAATGCCATATTATTCACTATATAGGCAAATAATATGAAATGTAGTTTGTTCAGAAGGTATAGCATTTGTTTGGCCATAGAGTTGGTTGTGGCTTGGTCTATAAACTCCATGTTATTCACTATGAGGGCAGATAATATGAAAAAAAATTGAAAAGTAGGACTCTTCATAGGTCTACAATGGCTTTGGATACTAGGCAGAGAAAGGAGATAGGGAGATAGGGAATCACGGAAGATTTTTTTAGAAGAATGATGTAACTAAATGTGTATATGGCAAAGATTATTCTAATAGTTGAATGATGCAGGGAGAATGTAGGGAAAAAGACCTGTTCAGGGACAAGTGCAACAGGCTAAGCAAATTAAGGCATGTTACAGAATAGCAATTGAGAGGAGGGGGTGTTGGAAACGCTAGAGAAGTGGAATCAACCATTTTGTCAAATGATTATGAGGCATTTTGTAGAAACAGGTCAGAGATTTTGGTCATAATGGCGTTTAACTGTTTGGACTTGGAGAAAATAAATGTTTCCAACTTGCAGACAAAAAGTCTTCTTCCTTGTGGATTTTCTGATAAGACTGTGGGTATCTGTGGGATCCAACACCACACAGAACTGGAGATGTGTCTCTCTTCCCTTGAGATTTCTCATTGTCAAAGACTATCTCCTGGTCTAAAAAAACAGAACATTAAGAAAAAAAAAACAACCCAAACTAGAAAAAACAATTTTAACCCCCTCAGGCGATTTCCCCTTCTAGCTAAAGTGTTCAGGAATGATTCAGGCTGTTTTAAAAAACAAAACAAAAATAGCCTGTCTGTGGTCTTCTCTGAATCTCCTCCAGACCTTGTACATAATGACCTCAGCTGATCGTCCTCCCTATTTCTGAACCCCTTCTCCCTCTTGTCCTTGTGTTTCAGGCCAGTGGGAACACTGACTGTGCCAGGAGAAGAGAGCCAATCTAAGGGATTTGGGTTCTGTTCATTTGAATCCTGCAGCCCTGCTGTTTGAAACACCATCAATATTATCCTGGAGTGTGTATGTGTGTGTGTGTGTGTGTGTGTGTGTGTGTGTGTGTGTGCGCGCGCGCGCGTGCATTTTACTTTGCAAAGGCCCCCTTCTACTCTCTTCCATATTTTTATTAGCTGGGAAGAGAATCAGAACAAAATGACCATCCTTATTCTACTCCAGCTCTAGCCCCCAGAATGTGTGACTCAGACCTGGAGTCCAATAAGATCTTACCTCGCCAGGGCACAGTAAGCAGTCATTAGTCAATGCTTGCTAAATGCTTAGAAACCAAGAACCGCAATGTAATTATTGTCCTGGGCATTTCACCGAGTGAAATGTAGACTCTTTCTTATGACATCATGCTATTCAAACTGGGCTTTTGATGATTATTTGCTTTCCATGGGAACCAGGATTGCTTTTCCCTTCCCAGTCAGAGGCTGGCATATACTTTCAGGAACAGCTTATAAGAGCACTGGCCAAGGAGCTCTGGGAAGGGAAGACTGAAGGGAGGGGTGGGAGGGCTGCACAGTAGAAGAGAGGCAGGGGATTGGGGGATTTGGAGGAAAAAACCCTCAAGTATTACTAGAAGCAGAGTTGGTTTTTTAAAACTGTTTTTACCACAACAGCGTTGTCTGAATCTCACTATTTCTCTCTACGCCAACAGCTACAGCCTTAATTAAGGCCTTCACTTTTCCTTCTGCCTATGAAGGTAATCTCCAATTTGGTCTCCCTGTCTTAGGTCTTTCTTAACTTCTTTCCCCACAGCTGATTTTCCTTAAGAGTAGATTATGTGTTTTCTTCTCCCAGTAGATGGGGAGCTCCTTGAGGGCAGGGGCTGTCTTTTGCCTGTTTTTCTTTTGTATCCTCAGTGCTTGCTGGAGTGCCTGGTATATGGAAAGCTCTTAATAAATATTTATTAACTGTGTGTGTGTGGGGGGGGTGAAGTAGAGCTTTCTCACACCTCTACTTAACAAAATCCAGAATAAAATATAAACTCATCTGTTTGACTTTTAAAGCCCTTTACAACCTGCCACCAACCTAGCTTTCCTACCTCCAATAATCATTCTCCTTTCCTCAGTTGTACAGTTCAGGCAAACTGGACCTCTCTCTGTCCTTCACACACACAGCCACTACCTTTTCAGCCTGTGTACAGGTTATCAGCCATACCTGTAGTACACCCCCTCCATGCTTCTGTCCACTTCCTTCAAGATGCAATTCAAATTGTTGGTACTTAGTTACTCAGTCTTGTCTGACTCTGTGGACCATATCACTCCAATACTATCCATGGGCTTTTCTTGGCAAAGATACTGGATTGGTTTTCCATTTCCTTCTTCAAGGGATTAAGGGAAGCAGAGGTTAAGTGACTTGTACAGGGTCATACAGCTTGCAAGTGTATGATGCTGGATTGGGACTCAGGTCTTTCTGACCCAGGCCGAGAACTCTATCCCCTGAGGCGTGTAACTGCCTCCACAGCTCAGATATCATCGTGTAAATGAAATCTTTTCCAGCTGCTAATGCCTCTCATCCCAACCTACCTTGGACTATTTTGCATTTATTCTCTATATGAATAAGTGAATGTATAAATCACTTATTAAGTGTATTCTAGGTCCAAAGCAAAATGCTAGAGATACAAACTTAAAAAGCAAGACAGTTTCTGCTCCCAAGGATCTCACATTCTAATATGGGGGACAACATATAAGAAACTATCGCATAGGCCTCAGGGCTGGGGGACAAAGCAGAGGAATGGGCTTCTTCACTGTCATTTTCACTGATAATACTATGTGAGTTTCTGATGCTGAACCTTTCAGCATTGGACTGGAAGCACTGCTGTTCCCAAGGCTTTTGGGGTCAGGATCCTAAGCTGCTTCCATCAGGGTCCGAGGGGAAATCATGGTCAAGATGATGATGGTGGTTTAACCCCCCTGACCCTGACCTCCTGTTTCTCCCTCAGAGTTCCCTGATGTTTCAGCTAGTATATTCTATAAATACCTGCATGCATGCACATATATGTGTATGTGTATTTATACATAATGTATAACCTCTATACCATGCATGCATACATGTGCATATGTGTATACACACATATTCATACATTTCTCTATTTATCAATCTGTCTACATGTGTGGCTCCAAGAAGCTCTAACATGTACAGCAGCCACACCCCTGTAAAACTGTCTCAACAGAAGTTGAGAGTAACCAAGGGGCCTCAGATCTGTCAGTGAATTAGGTGGTTGTCTACCCTGAGCGTGTGAAAACTTCCCCCGGCAGAACAGGCAGATGAGAACAACGTGTTCCAAAGGCCACAAAGGAGATTAAAACAGGGGCTGTGAAGCACTTAGAGTGTGGCCAGGCATGGAAGATGCTGAGGCCGTCCACTGCCTCCCAGGCCACCACCAGGAGTCTTGATTTCTGCCTTGCCACACTGGACTTTAGTCACTCTGGAAGAGAAGGCATGGCAGAGTTCCACACTTGGCACAATTCTACCTCCCTTAAATCCAATTCATGCACAAGTCAAGGCATCCCCCATCATAACGTGATCCCATCATTGGTCCTATTCAAAAAGAAAGTATGAACAATAA
>CM053600.1:44637645-44657250 GCA_028646575.1 Pseudocheirus occidentalis | reverse complement strand
GAGTGTGAAACCTGCAGAAACAAAGCATAGAAAAAGAAGGCTTGTGTGTAGAAAAGAGAAACTTTCCCATGAAAATAATAGTGGTCATTATTATATTTATATACTATCTACTAGATGCTGGGTACTTTGCTAAACACTTTACAAATATTGACACATTGGATCCTCAGAAAAAGTCTAGGAGGTAGGTGACATTATTGTCCCTGTGTTACATCCACCCTGAAGCTGAGGGTGGTTAAACGCTCCCAGGCTCATGTAGCTAGTAAGTTCCTAAGGCTGGATTTGAACTATCATATATCTTCATTCCAAGCCAGCCCTACCTAGTTGCCTCCTGACCAAGAGGGAAATTGCTAATGAAGTGATGTGGATGATTAAAAGTAAAATATTATTATAATATTATATATATAATATCTATATTCTATATCTATATTATATCTATATAATATTATATTATATATAATAATACATAAAATTAATAACAGAAATGCTGCTATTTGGATGATATTTTAAGGTTTGCAAAGCTCTTTCTGTAAAGAACTGATCTCATGCCACATGAGGATTTGATCTGGATGGGGAAGAGGGGAAATGTGGAAATAGTGCTTTCAAACTCAACAGAAAAATGATTTCTCTTTTGGTTTTATCAGCAATGCCTTTTATTTTGTTCAAAATACAACTTATCACCTGTTGTTATAAGAATATAAATTCTACTCTTTAGAGATAGAGTGCAGGTCTGGTATTGGATCCTTTTCCCATTTTCAATTTGCCAGCAATAGTGTGTGCTTCCTAGAACATTGACAGGATTCTGGATTCCGTTCCAAGTTCCTGGGGGGCATCAAAGGCTTGCTCGTACTGGGAGGTCAGGATGAGTTTTCTGTTTAGTGACTTCTCTATCTGGGAACTGGGATGCAGGGCACCTCAGAGGTGTCAGAGGTAATAAAAGTCAAAAGTGAGAGAGGGGCTGATGGTAGAGACACAAAAAAAAATGGTTGTGAGTTTTCTGTCTTAGCTGTAATCAGGACCAGCCCTAGTAAGAGGGGTGGGAAGGGGTGGTGGTGGGATGATTAATTGTCCAGTTTGTTGTAGAAGAGATTTGTGTTTCAGCTATTGTGTTTTGACGTCTTTCAAAGAGGACCAATGACATCACAGGGTGGTATCTTGAGGTGCTTGAATTGGATTTAAGCGAGGCAGAGTTGCACAAAGCCATCAGCTTTACTCTCTCTCCCAGAGTTGTTCAAGGCCAGCGGCAGGATAAAAAACAAAATGACTGGTGATGGCCCAGGACTCCGTGGATGACCTTGCTTGGCATCTTTGATGTCTGGCCCAGCTCTAAACACTACATAGCACTTGCTTGATGGCCACTGGAACAAATTGTTCTCATCCACCCATTCTGCCAAGGAAAATCTTCACATGCTTGGGTAGTCACCCCCATAACTCACTGATGGATTTGGGGCCTGTCAGTTACCCTCAGCCTGGTTTAGTCTTCTGCCAAGACAGTTCTCTGAATTTCTTGGAGCCACCGGTGAGAACTGAGTGCCAAGTAGACCCCAAAGGTGAATGAGTAACCCTGAAAAGGGTTAACCTCACACCAGAGGAGCTAGTCCTCCCTGAATGCCCCACATACCCCTTTTACAGTACAGGTTCAACAAGAGGACCTCTGGATTTTTTTTTTTTCCAACCACAAGATTCTGTGAGGACTCCCAAGGGAACCAACCTCTTTGAGGGGGATGGCATTCAAATGGAGATTTAAGGTCCAATCTGTGATTCTATAAAGTAGCTGACACCTCCCGCATCTTTGTCTGCTACCCTGTAGCAAGGAGGTCCCCTTACTGATTAATCACAAGGCCATCTCTGCTTCTTTCTTGTCCTAACATTCCCAGCATAAGTCAGTTCTTAGGATTACAGAGGGAAAAGTGTCTCCAGAAGGCTGCAGTTAAAATTCAATTAGAGATTCATTTGGGTTAACAACCATCTCCTTTTAAATGCAAATACCCATGGGAGGGTGGAGGGGATCTATAAGTCATTTACTTCAATACTACTGGTTAAATCAAATCACTTTCCTCTTAGCACCTACCAGAGACGTCCCACTCAGGGAATGAAATTGTTGATTGAAGAGTGGGGAAGAGAGAAGAGAAAGAGCCAATCTGGCTTCTGAAAATTTGTGGTTGGGTTTTGGATTTTTTAAAAATTGTGTTTGCCATTTATTCTTTTTAATCATATCTTCAGCCTTAGTTTCTAAGCTAGGACTTTGTACATAAGTCAGACTCTGATGTCCCCCATATTCTTTTTTTGTTTGTTTGTTTTGTTTTTGCTTTTTGGAGGGGAGAATGCAGGACAGTTGGGGTTAAGTGACTTGCCCAAAGTCACAAGGCTAGTAAGTGTTAAGTTTCTGAAGTCGGATTTGAATTCAAGTCCTGGCTTCAGGGCTGGTGCTCTATTCATTGCACCACCTAGCTGCCCCTGGATTTTTTTTTTTAAGATATTTTTAACATTTCAAAGTGATTGAATTCCTTTGTAATCCTACGTATTTCATTTTATGCATCTGAGAAAGGATTCATAGGCTTCACCAAACAGCCAAACATGCGACAAAAGTGGTTAAAAAAGTAAGCAAGGAGGGAGGTATTACAGGGCAGGGCTTGCCTCTGACACTTCATGGGCAAGTCACTGGGTCTTGCTGACTCAGTTTCCTCATCTGTTAATAATAATGAGAGCATTTCTATATTGCTTTAAAGTTTACAAATTATCCTTCATAGGTCATCTCATTTAGTCCTAATAACATGCCTTTGAGTTAGACGTACTCTTATCCCCATTTTAAGGTTGAGAAGACCAGGACTGACAGAGATTAAATGATTTGGCCAGGGTCACACAGCTAGTTAGTGTCTGAGGCAGGATTTGAACTCAGGTCTTCCTGAATCGAAGCCCATTGAGCTATCCACTGCATCGGTTAGCTAGATCATTTATTCAAGTATCTAGTTCCCTCTAGGTGCTCTGGGGTCCCCACTGCAGGCTTAACCATTGTGGGTAGAGTGGAGAGAGCAGTAGACCTGGACTCAAGAAGATCTGAGTTAGAATCTGGCCTAGGATACTTGTTGACTGTGTGACCTTTGCCAAGTCACATCTTGTTAAGTGACTTGCCCAGGGTCACACTGCTAGTAAGTGTCAGAGGTCAGATTTGAATTCAAAAAGATAAATCTTTCTGACTCCAAGCCCAGCACTGAGAAAGAAAGAAAGAATAAAAGACAGAAAGAAGGGAAGAAAGAAGGAAAGAAAGAAAGGAAGGAAGAGAGAAGAAGAAATGAAGGAAAGAAGTAAGAGGAAGGAAGGAAGGAAGGAAGAGAGAAGAAGAAATGAAGGAAGGAAGGAAGAGGAAGGAAGGAAAGAAGGAAGAAAAAAGAGAGAAACAGGAAGGAATATATATGTATGTATCTATGTATGTAAGTATACATATATATTTGTGATAGATAACACAAATATATTTTGAAATTTAATATGCTAACACATATAAAATATATTTCTATCCATTATATAATATTTGTGATGCCGTATATAAATTTCAATTTTAAATATTTTAGATATGGGGATCCCTTCGAGTAAGACAGAACTGAATGCAACCAGCATTCAGTGTGAGTCTTAGGCCGCCAGAGGGCAGCATGATGCTATTGAGCGTCCAGAGAAGGAGGGAAGTAGGGACTCCCAGAGAAAGATGAGTGGAACAGAAAGGGAGGTGAGAGGACCCCAAAGACAAGTCTTTATAAACTTGCTGATTCTCTTCAAGACCCAGCTCCCCTCGTCCTTCTTAGAAAGCAGCTAGCAAAAGTCAACCGTCTTCAAAGTAGCTTCAGGAAGAAAACTCCAAATGGGATGGTGATGAGCTGGACATGACTGCAGAATAACTGAACAACATCTCTGGTCCTAGAACATCGTTCTCCCATCTTTTGAAGGACCTGATTCCTTTCGGAGTGGGAAGAAGAGTGCACTCCTTCTCAACCTGTCAAGCTGCCGTCTGGCCCCACTGGAGGTCTCCATCACCCACACCTGGCCCCATAGTGCCTGGAATGCATTTCCTCCTGATCTCCACCTCCTATCTTCTCCTGCTTCCTTCATAGTTCAGCATAAGTTTCACCTTTTATGAGAAACCTTTCCTGGTCTTCCTTAATCTGAGTGCCTTTCCTCTGAGATCACTTCCAATTTATCCTGCATATTTCTCGCTTGTACAGAGTTGTTTATTTGCTGTCTTTCCCCTTGGACTCTGAGCTTCTTGAAAACAGGTACTTTTGGGGGAGCGTTGTTTCCTTTGTACACTCAGTGCTTAGCAGGGTCCCTGGCGTACGGTGGTCACTTGATAAATGACTGTCTGTCCTGTGAATGCTACAGAGGCAGAACTTCAGCATTAGTTATGTGTGGCAAACATAAAACATTTGCACAGATGTTTGGAGTGATTTTCAGTCACACATAGTAATTTTTGTTGTTCAATCATTTTTAGTGGTGTCCAACTCTTCCTGACCCCATTTGGGGTTTTCTCAGCAAAGATACTGGAATGGTTTGCCGTTTCCTTATCCAGTTCATTTTATAGATGAGGAACTGAGGCAAACAGGGTGAAGTGACTTGCCCAGGGTCACACAGCAAATAAGAATCTGATTTTGGATTTGAACCCAGGTCTTTTTTCTGACTCCGGCCCTGGAACTCTATCCATTAGCATTTCTAGAGTGCTTCAAGGTTTGCGAAGCACGGTACAAAAATCATCTCATTTTATCCTTACAACAACCCTGGGAAGTAGATGCTATTATCATCCTCACCATTTCACAGACAAGTAAACTGAGGCACATAGTGGTTAAGTGAGTTGACCGTGGTCACCCAACTAGGAAACATCTGATTCTGGATTCGAACTCTTCTGACTCCAAATCCAGTTATACACACGTGCAGCTTAGAGACAACATTTCTGTGAAGTGTTTTATGGTTCAAAAAGCTTTCATTTTTGTCTCAACCTGTGATTTCCTCGGTGTGGGGAACTGAAGAACTTAACACCACAGATGGAAACTGCTACTCATTGTCTTAGACTGGGGCAATGAGAGCTTGAGTGATTTTGCTCAGGGACGTAGAGTCAGTATTTAGCAAAGGCAGAACCTGAACCCAGGTCTTGACTCCAAGACCAACTCTATATCCACTATGCCATGCTATTCCTCTTAGCTCCAAACAACCATGGAAATATACAGAGCCTAAAAGAATGAGAGAAATTGTACCGCAGACCTTGAAAAACCTGGCAGTTGAACTAAAACAAATTCAGGGACTTAGTCTCCTTTGGAGTTGTTTGGTTTGTTCCAAGGGAAGCCGTGTCGAGGAGGCTGAGGGTGTTTGCAATAGGACTCCGGTGCTCTCGCCTGTACATACGAGTGTCCTGTACCAGTGTGAGGGGGTGGAGAGGGCACTGAGAAACAGGAGCAGTCCCACTGAGCCTGTGGTGAGCCGAATTCAATTTTTATAGATCCGACAGTTCCCTCTCATGCATCATCACGGTGCCGAGCCGCCCGGCTTCTTGAAGACTTTGCCAGCAGAGCCCAAGCGCTGGCAGATCCCACCAGGCTGGAAACCCTCCAAGTACAAGCCCAATGACAGACTGTGTGTCTGGTGTCTGGGGACCAGCCTTGATAAGTGTGGAGAAACTCGTCTCCAGAAGGAAAGCCACCAGGTGAGGGATTTTTCGGCCACAGCAGTTCATAAAATGAACTTCTAAAGCATGTGAGCGTTGTGTCAGTGAAGGGAGTGCCGCATCGATGAAATAATGAGCCCTTGGAAATAAGGATGGAAGGTACGCTTTTTCTAAACCATGCAATAAATTGTGATCTTTTGAAATGATTGTGGGTCTGGATTCTGTGTCTCTGCCACTACCTTACTGGCTAGCGCTAGGCATATGGCTGCATTTCTTTGTGTTGCGATTTACTTCGTCTATAAAAATGAGTGTGCCTTCCCTATCTACCTTAAAAAAATTAATATAAAAATAATGTAAAATAAAAGATGTATAAACCCTCTGAAAAGTTAAAGATTAAATAATTGTTGTCATTATCATGCTAATAGCCTTATGCTAATCATATGATAATAACAGTCAAATTGGAAGAGTCATTTAATCCATCCCCCTGCTTTTAGGCTGGACTTTCAAAACTGGTTCAGTTCAGATTGTATAAATGACTCCTGTCCACTGAGCTCCCCCAGGGACTTGAGAAATGCACCAATCCACTAGCAAAAGGGGGAAGATGAGGACATCTTAATATGGGAATTCAGTTAAGCTGCCCGCTGCATTTGCTGGGGCAGTCGCAGTAGGTGGGCACATTGCATTCTAAATAAGAGAGGAAAACCACTTCCACAAACCTTCCGTAACCTGAACACAGAGCCCTAATATCACATACATGCTAAGCATCTGGTCCTCTTTGTCCTCAGTTCCTCCCTTTGTATAATTTATAAGAATCCAGGGAGGAACGACCTCCTCAAATTAATATTTGATTCAGCTCACCTTTCTACATCACCCTTGGATGCAGCTACAATAGCCAAATTAATCATTCTGGATCTGAGTCAAAAATGAAACATCCTATTCTTTAACCGTTGGTGATGTAGGCAAGCCCCTGGTTGTTCTAAGAAGGTTCAAGTGGGATTAGAGACGTAAATGCAATCTAGTTGGGACAGCTCTCAACCCAGCGATCACCAGGGCTGAGTCAGCAGATCTGGCTGACTAGACAGGTGTCTCCATCCTCTTTCCTGGCTCCCAATGGCTCTGCGCTTATTTGGAGAGCATGGCCCTCCTTCCTTCCCCGCCTCCCCTTCCCAGCCCCACAGAGGGGCATCATCCTTCAGTCAAGCGCAAAGATGCTTTGGCAGCACAAATTCATCAAGGATGACAACAAGGAATACCCTTGGGCTCTGGGATGCAGACACTTGGTGGGAAGTAAACAAACCTACCCACACTGGATGAGAGCCATGCCTACTATAGAATAATGGAAAGCAGAACTAGCTGTCAATATGAAGAAACCGAGAGAAGACAAGGACAAAGGCACAGCAGGACAAAGGAATTCTGCAGAAGGAGCGTGTTGACATCAGCCGCCGTTCTCCCCGGAGACAGTTAGCCTGGACCAACAGGACCAGCATTTGGGTCCCTGGACCTCTGACGTAGACATGCCTTGGAGAAGAGGAACTGTTTCAGAAAGTGGTTTCCAGACCTTGGGAGAAAGATCCTCATAGACATCTCTTCAGCATTCTCCAAGCCCAAGGCCCTAGGAAGCTGGGCACATGAGATCCTCTAAGGCACTACTCACGGGACATCCTACTCCGCTGCAATGGGATCCCAATCAGCTCTTTCTTCTGCAAACTCCTCCAAGCATTCTGCAGTTCTGACCAGACATCTAGTTGCCAAATGCCAGGGGCAGAAGTCTTCTCCATATATTTGCTGACTACCGGTAACCCCAGAGAGGCTAGGTCATCCCTCCGGGGTATT
This sequence comes from Pseudocheirus occidentalis, assembly GCA_028646575.1. Classification (NCBI taxonomy): domain Eukaryota; kingdom Metazoa; phylum Chordata; class Mammalia; order Diprotodontia; family Pseudocheiridae; genus Pseudocheirus; species Pseudocheirus occidentalis. Next base: position 44,649,776 of record CM053600.1, on the reverse strand, counting down.
GGCAGCAGCTACCGCCTTCTTGCCCCCACGGTTCAACGGCACTGAGCTCGGTGCTCTGCGATCACTGTCAGAGGCTGCTCTTGCTGTTGGCGAGCTGCCTGGCAATCTTTCTTAGCCTTGCTGAGGATATGATAAAGAAAAAGCTCTAAGGATGCAGAATACTTAGAGAGAGGCACAGAAAATTGCAGGATGCAGCATCCCTCCTCCTCTGGACTCCTTGTACATGCTTATGGCCCCCTCTTGGTCAGCCCATCTGGGGTTTGCACAGGGGAGCTATTCCTTTGTCTTTGCTTCAATCAATCAATATTTATTTATTAATTGTTTCCGATGTGCCTGGCACTGTACTAAAAAGGGGGTTGAAAAAATAAAAATGAAGTCATCTCTGCCCTCAAGGAGGGAGCTAATGTTCATATATGTAACTATATACAAAATATAAGGAATTAGACAGGACCTGTGATTTCATTGGTATAGGGAACTCCCCAAGGGAGGGAAATCTCCCAAACAATGCAGGTCAGCATCCTCTCTGAAACTTACTAAGTCTGAATAGAGTGGCCTAAGGAAAAATGCTCTCCACCTCCAGGGACAAAACTGATGGACTGAGGGCATTTTGAAGCGTTTTTTTCCCCTTTATTTCTTTTTCTTGCTTTTTTTATGGGTGTGTTTTCTTTTGCAACATGGAATTATATTTTGCATGATCTCACGTGTATAATCAATATCACATCACTTACCTTCTCAAGCAGTGTGCGAGAAAGAGAATTTGGAAGCCAACATTTTTCAAAATGAATGTTAAATTTTAAAAATGTAACTGGGAGATATTTTTTAAAAATAAATTAAAATTTTAAAAAACCAAATACAGTTGCGTAGAGCACTGACAGGTTAATCGACCTGTTCACGATCACATGGTTAGTATGTCAGAGGTGATAAATACAAAATACATACATCATTAATAAAAAATAACTTTAGCCAGAGGAGTCACTAGTATCTGGGACTACCAGAAAAGGCTTCATAGAGGATGGCATTGGAACTGGTTTTTGAAGTGAATGAGGCTTTCTAAGAGGTGGAGGTGAGGAGCATCAGGAAGGTAAAAGCATAAAGGCAGCATCTCATGAGTGAGAGACAGCAGTTTGGTCGGACTGTATTATATATATGAAGGCAAATATTATTAGAATGAGGCTGAAAAGGTAATTTGGGGCTAGGTTGGGAAGGGTTTTCAATGACAGAAAGAAGAGCTAGTAGGAGAGTGACATACATGGGCAGACTGATTCTTTAGTACAATCCTTTTGGCTACTGTGTTCTGGGGAGAGTAGGGATCTCTGGGATTAGATACGATTAGTTTGTGCTTATTTTCATGGAGCAGAAGAAGCCTGAGCTGGCATGATTGCTAACTGATGAGTACTGGTTTTGATTATGCTAAGTAGGCGCTTGTTTTTGCATGTATCCTTGGGGCTTCCCTGTCTCTGCTGTGAATGGACAGCACCCAGGAGAGAGGACAATATCTCTGGACGGGGAAGGGTTCTCTCTCCTAGAACAATCTTCAAATGGGATTTTAAATTCTATAAGACAATGTTTCCCTCCTAACTCCCCCCCCCCCCCCACCTTTGTCTGCTAGCTTTTCATTAGAATTTCCAATTCTTGGGACTGTCTCCCTCCCTCCATCTGTCTGAGCAGCTTTGGGGGGTTGCTCAGCAGCTGGGATACCCTTCAAGGGCCTACTGAAAGTGTCACAGCATTGGAATAATTTCCTGAAAATGCTTTTTTTTTTTTTTTTGTGGACAGGCACTCAATCTTCATCCAGAAAATCTTGAAACACAATGGATGTCCCCTCCATGCCAGCCAGTGTGAAGGGATTAGGGAAGTCAAGGGAAGGCCTTAAGGGCAAAATTTTGGTATCATCTTTTTGCCAGGAAGCTTAAAAAGCCTTGGCTGGCCAGATGTGGTAAGAAGCAGTTTGGAAGTGTTGCCCAGGTTTGTGGCAGTCTTTCTGGATTCCTCCTTTGAACTGACAGTTCCTGGTTTGGGTACTACAGTTTTACAAACGCACTTGGTCATCTGGGCCTGAGAACTAGATTTATTCATTTTGTTCACTCCCTTTTTTTGCCTTTTAAAAAACTTATTAGCTTGAGAGCTCTCATTAAATAGAAAAACAACTGATTGGAATTTTTTTAAATTTTTTTTAGAGGCTCTCACAGGGTTAAAAACAACAACAACCCTAAACCAAGCTGAAAATCTCCCAGAATCTTGCTTGCCAAGCTCTTTACAAGGCCATGATTGTCTCAACTCTGAGCTCCAGCAGGGTAAGAACACACCCTGATGGGACAAGGACATAATGTGAATTCTTATCAAGCTTCCCCTTTCTTCTAGGAAGCTTTGGAGGGCTATGGATCTAAAAGGGAAAACTGAGTGGGGCTTTACAAGGAGACCTGTTGGAATGACCACCTGATACCAGGCCCACTCTGAGGAAGAAGAGTCATCCAGAACTCACAAGAGAGGGCTCGCTCAAGGGTCTGCTGGTAAATGTTTAATGATCAGCTAAGGGGGCAGAGAAATGTGAAAGTGCACGGGACGTACTTTTTAGTTTTGTCTCCATTATTAACACTTTCCTCACCACTTTCTTAAGCCTAAGCAACTAATAAAACACTAAATGAAGCCTTGATTTACACTCTGCTGATTTCTGAGGTGTAAATGCTTACAGTGAAAATTTAACGATCAACTCTGAGAACTGTCTCGCAGCTCCCTGGCCTCAGTTTATTGGATCATGGATACAGAGCTCTTTGTAGACCTCAGAAGTCATCTGACACAAGCTCTTCATTTCACAGACCAGACTAGAAGTCTGTTGAGCTGACATATCTGCACTAAATTAAACAGGTACTAAGCTGCTGAGCAAGGATTCCCACTCACGTCCTCTAGAGTACCAGCTTCTGCTGCATCTCTACCAAGATCCAGAATGCTAAGACTTGTGGACTTTCCATTCCCCTAGATCAGGGAAAAAGTTCATTTCAACAAGGCTAGCCCATGAGGCAGTCTCCAGAAATCCCGACAGTCAAAATGTGCTACTTTCAAAGTCTAGGTTCCCCTTCAGTCCACTGGAAAAAGGACCAGCTGACTTCTGGGATGAACTGACCCTACGCCCACGGCAAGAGTGAGCCTTGTGCTGAGGCAAAGCGTGTGACTTCCCAAGAGGTTGGGACTAACTAATTGCAATTGATTTCAAAACGAATTAATTTATAAAAACACATTCAAAGTCAAGCTGAAATTTAGTCAAGCTAAATATAAAATCCAGTGAAGGTGTGATTGACCTCAGTTTCCTGATGGTATGCATGGAATCACTGAACACTGGGAGGGACCTCAGAAGTCATTCACACCTGCCCCTCCCTGAATCATGAATCTCCTCCAGAGTCTCCCAGTCACTAATCTCTTGAAAACCCCTGGTGACAGTAAATACATTGCCTAATGGTTAGGAAGTCCATCTTATATTGAACCCCAATCCACCTTCCTATAGTTTCTAATCACTGACCCTTATTTTGACCTCTGGAGCCAAGAATACATTTCATATCAGTGTTCGATGAATACTTGCTGATTAACATTGAGACATACCTTTCTTGGCTCCAGAGATCAGAATTAGGACCAGTGGGTAAAATGTGTTGGAATACTGCTGGATTTGGAGTCAAAAAATCTGTGTGATAGTCCCAGCTCTGCCATTTGCTTACTGCCTGTGTGACCTCCAGTTAGTCTATCAAAGCAACGGTGTCATACTCAAATATAAATAGATACCCATGAACCACATATTGACTTAGAAAAACACAAATTAATGTTATCTATGTTGTAATAAGGGCACCGGGACTGGAGTCAAGAAATCCTGGGTTCAAATACAGTCTCAAGCAGTTACTCACTGTGCAACCGTAGGCAATTCACTCAACTGCTTGCCTCCGTTTCATCATCTGCAGAAAGAAATGGCAAACCACTCCAGTATCTTTGCCAAGAAAGCTCCAATATGGTCACAAGGAGTTGGATATGACTGAAACAACTCAACAGTGACAAATGTCTCATTGTATCTTTATCTGTTTTGTTGGATGTTTCCCAATGTAATCAGATTCAGGTGACACTCTGGAACTTTGCTGAAAGACTCAGAAGATCCAGGTGCTCATCTAGGTCAAACTCTTCATTTCAGCCCAGAAAACTCTAGAAAATCTAGAGAGTCTAGAGAGTTTGTCTAGAGAGGTTGCAGGATCACACAGAACCAAGAATTAAACCCAGGTCCTTGGACTTTAAATCTAGGATTCCTCGGTTTCTCTCAATCTCAAGTCTCCTCATCTATAAAATGTAGCTTATTTGTGAGGTCTCCTTTAATTCCAACATGCTGGGCCTTGATCATTCTGGACTGGGATGACCAAGGAAGGTTTCCTAGGGCTGGTGTTCCTTTTCCTGGGGGAAAATAGCATGGGACCCTTGGCCTGGGAGAACTGAAGAGGACTGTGCAGGGTCTACTTGATTGCTTATCCTAGCCTAAGGAAGTCAGAATCCACACCCCACCCCTCCGTCCCACATGCAGCATATACACTATATACTCTTTAATAAACAGAGAAACTGAGATAGAAGCCCTGAAGAGGGAGCCTATTCACTCAGAAAGCTACCCTCTAATCCCAAAGACATTTAAAAAATGAGTCTCTCCTTGACAATCCATCCCCACCCCCACTCCTGAGACATATGGAAGAATGAAGTGTGTTGGTCCAAGAAATGTCCAGGTGGCAGCCCAGCCTGAGAGAGGCCTTAATTTCCTTTCTCAATGTCATTAGATAATCGAGGGACTCACTGGGTTACCAAACAGAAAAGCCATGTGCCATCTGCATTAATGGTTCCATGAATAAAATATGAAATCTGTGCAAAAAGTTCTCCTTTTCCCCTCGGCAACATGTGCCAGAATGTCTGTAGACAGTTTACAGGGAGGGGTGGGAACACCCACTGCCTGTCTTTGTAGTGGTTAAAAATAAGGTGAGGCTTCTCAGGCAAAAAGGATGTCTCTGGGTACTGTCCAGAACCAACTCTTCATCGCCATAGGGAGCTGCTCACCTCACAGGTCTGTTTTTCAATGAGGTCAGAAAACACTTAGTAAAGTATTACAAGCCTGGCCAGTGTCAGTCGGTACCACTGAGATATCAGCCTAGATACGTTTATTTCACCTTCTGGTTATATGGATTTCTTGATCAGGGGTTAGAATTACCAAATTGTTATCTCTTCTTGAGTTATGACTTCATTAGCTATAAGTCTTTGGTAGAATAGCTCTTCCTCCTCCTCTGTGCCTTGGAATTTTTAAGCTTTTGATGAGACAGGCTAAAATCTATATAATTATCCTATGTATGGCCAGACAGAACTGTGCATTTTAGAGTAGATTTATCACCATATGAAAAGAGGCAAGGGAGAGATTTGGAGAAGAGGGACAGACTCTGTCTCAATCACATTGGAGAGGTTAAGACTATGCCAGTAGAACAATCTAATATGCTTTTGGTGATTAAGAACAACAGTAACAGTCAGTGCGCAGGCACATGCATGTACATGTGTACACACATGTACACATGTATGTATTTTACTTGATCCTCGCAAGAACCCTAAGAAGTAGATGCTATTTTATCCCTCTTGTTTAGATGAAGAAACAGGCTGAGATAAGTGACTTACCTAGGGTCACACAGCTAAATAAATATCTGAGGTGGCATTCAAGCTTAGTTCTTTCTGTCTCAAAAGTCCAATGATCTATCCACTTAGTTATACTTAAAAAAAATCCACAACTTTTCTGAAGTAGATAGCTGCAATTTCCCTGAAATATTGATTTATGCCTTAGAGTCATAGAAATAAACGCTACCTGCTTTAGGGGCTCCATTCCCAGAATGGCCACATTTACTTTAGTCATGGGATCATAGCATCATGGATTATCTGAATGTCCTGATCTGGGGGTGGAATTTCCAAATTGTTACTTTTTCTTGGGTTATGACTTTATTGGATTCAAATATGTTGGTAGAAGACCTCTTCTTCCTCTTCCATGCCTTGGAATTTTTAGGCTTTTGAACCAGGGAAGGGACCTTAGAGGTCTAGTCCAGTTTCCTTATGGACGAATTAAATAAAGCCCAGAGATGTTAAGCGACTTCCCCAAAGTCACAAAGGGAGAGCCGAAGTTCAAGCTCAGGTCTTCTGACTGCTCTTTCCACTGAACCACCTTACCTCAAACTTTCTAATTTTATAGAACAGCAGTTCTCAACCTGTGGGTCGTGACCCCTTTGGGGGTCAAATGACCCTTTCACAGGGGTCACAGGGGTTGCCTAAGACCATGGGAAAACACATATTTCAGATGGTCTTAGGAACCAAGACACTACTCCTTTATCTGTCTCCAGGTGGGTCTGACCACATGCAGATATGCCCACATAGGAGTATTAAAGGATCATGGCATTAGGAAGGTTGAGAACCACTGTTACAGAAGATGAAAACTGGGCCTAGAGAGGTCTGCTCAAGGCCACACAGAGTCAAGATGGACACTCTGGACACCATGAATAAGCTTTTTCTTTGTGGAAAAATAAAAGATGCTTGGAATTTGGACCAATGAGGGTTTATTGAGTTCACTTGCCTGGGTCTTGCATGACCTCATAGGGTCTATGGATAGATTTCAGTTGGTCCATGAATTTGACTGGGGAAAAAAATTATATATTTATTTCAACAAAATTTGTCTCCTTTGTATTCCTAATGTATTTTATTTTATACATTTAAAAACATTATTCTAAGGAAGGCTCCACAGGCTTTACCAGACAGCCAAAGGGGTCCAGGACACTAATAAGGTTAAGAAACCCGACTTGTAGGATCACAGCTTTAGAGCTATGGTGTGTAGTCCAGCAACCTCATTATAAACTGAAAAGCATCAGACTTACATCACAGAAAGGGAGGCCGCATGATCATGGCAGATCCAGCAGCAAAAATGTTGAGTTTGAAGTCAGTTGACCTGGATTCGAATCCTATCTCCCTGTGTAAGCTTGGGTTTAACCTATCTTAACCTGTCTGAGCCTCATTTGAAATATGATTTGAGGTCCCTAGACCTATTGAGCATAAATGATATTCCAAAATACTAGGCGCTGTAGGAAGTCCAATACTCTGTCCCAGCCCACAAGAAATGTACCTGCCGTTGGGAGTGGTGCAGGGGATAGAAGGTGAGTAGCACGCATAGACAAAGTATTGTTCTTGGGTCAGTCCTATTTGTGGGTGGGTGCATGCTGCTCTTGTCTTCTCCTGCACCACTCCCAACAGTAGGTACATTTCTTGTGGACTTGGACTTCTCTTTGGCTTCCCACAATGCCTAGTATTTTGGTCTATCATTCATGCTCAATAGGTCTGGACCTCAAATTATATTTCAAATGAGGAAACGGAGGCTCAGATAGGTTAAGATAGGTTAGCTCTAAACTTACACAGGGAGCTAGGATTGGAATCCAAGTCAACTGACTTCAGACTCATCATTTTTGCGGCTGGGTCTGCCATGATCATGTGCCCTCCCTTTCTGCAACATAGCTTCCTAAGTCTGATGTTTTTTAATTTATAATGAGGTTGCCAGACTGCACTGTGCTACAGAGAACTTACAAAGGCACCACGGGATATTTAAAAATTTTGACCTAATACTCTAATAAATGGAACTGTTTACCATTTCCTTCTGCCTGGGGCTCCAGGAAAAGTATCACCGAGTCACTAATAGTGCCATGGACCAAGAATGTTCGGGAACCTCTGGTTTATAGGATTTGTTTATCAGCAAGAGAGGAGGAGAATGAGGAAACAGGGGCCAAAAATCATTTTTAAAATTGCAGTCTGCAAAACAGAAGGAGAGGGGAGGCTAGGTAGTACAGTGAATAGAATACTGGCCCTGGAGTCAGGAGGACCTGAGTTCAAATCTGGCCTCAGACACCTAATACTAGCTGTGTGACCTTGGACAAGTCACTTAACTCCAATTGCCCTGCCTTCCCTCCTCTAAAAAAAGCCCCCCCACACAAAAAAACCCAAACAAAACAATATAGAAGGAGGATTGAGAAACAGAAAATTCTTCTTTCAGAGAAGTAGAGTACTAAGGATGTAAAATGTTGTATATACTGTCAGCCCCAGTTATTGCATAAGACAGTTTTCAGTAACAGTTTTCCTTTGCTCATTTGCAGGGTTGGAGGTGCAGGGGGATAGGAATGATGGTGATGTGAAAGCAAAAGTCACTAACAAAATAACTTTTTTAAATTAAGTGGTGGAGGGGTTCATAGAATTTAAAGGGAAGTCAGAGTATTTTCTAATATAAATCCCTCAATTCAGTGCCTTTCAGTTCCATAAAAAAAGATTTGGAATTTGGGGAAATCATCTCATCCCCTCTCTCCTACCTCCCTGGTGTGCTCCAGCAGGCCATTGAAAAAGATTGGCATAGGTCAGCTACATTCCAAAAGAGGTGAAAAATGACACCTTCCTTATTCCCTTCTGCATCAAACACTGCCTGCACTTTAAGGTGTGGATCTAGAGCTGCTCTATTTTGAGAAGCATGCCATTTTGTTCACACATATATGTCTGTACTCTCCCATTAGTGCTCCTGATGCAAGGAACCCAAAATAGGATGTGCCATGTAATCCTGTTGTACAACCTGTTCTGAGAAACAGCCTGTATACCCTTCCCCCCACCCTATGTGATTTTATGCAAAAACCCCTAACCCTCCTCCAGGGTAAAAGGGTTGTTGTACCAGATACTCATCAAGCCCCAGCAAGAGGGACCGTGACAGATCAGCTTTTGCCACAACCCCTTTACCCTGCTCCTGGTTTCCTGAAACCTATATAAATGCGTGTACTGTTCATTTAGGGAGTCTGTACCTCTTCAAGTGAGACTACCCTGCTGGCAAACTCAATAAACCCCCATTGGTCCAAATTCTGTTTCTCAGCTGTCTGTTGTTTCTGGCACTGAGAAAATCTAACTGCAGCCCCTGCACTCACTTCTCTGGCACCCCTGGTTTACTCAGGTCTCCCCCTTCTTTGAGTTTGTGTTGTACCCCTTGCTCTGGCACTTAGCAACACACCACCTGGCCCTATATGTCCGTCAGACATAGTATTGTTCTATTGTTCTTGAGTCAGTCTCATTTGTGGGTCCCCTGCACCACTCCCAACTGTGGGTACATTTCTTGTGGCATGGGGTTGAGTATTATGCTTCTCTTTAACTTCCCGCAATGCCTAGTACCTTGTTATATCATTGATGCTCAATAGTTGTTTCCGGGAAAGAAAGAATGACCTGTTTGGAACCACTATCCCAGGAAAGTCACTCTTAATCTCTTGCCCTCATTCAAAAGAAATTCTAAGGGCTTGTCCAAAGATCCCTTAGGACATCTTTACAACAGACCCACCACTTCTTCTAGAGGGTCCTCATCTTGACACAGGAACAGGAGTAATTTCTACCCATCCTATTTAGGATGGAGCAAGACCTGGGTAAAATAAATTACTTTTGTTTGCCCAGTAAAAACATAATTTTAAAATTATTAAGATACTTTGGTTGTGTATGTATAAGTATAGCAATCACAGCTAAGTCCAGACAAAAATGTGAGGGAAGAAAAGTTTTCACTTAAGCTCTTCAATGAGGCAGCTGGGTTGCACAGCAGATGGAGCACTGGGCTTGAAATCACAAGGACTCATCTTCATGAGTTCAAATCTGGCCTCAGACACTCACTAGCTGTGTGACTTTGTCACTTTGCCCTTTTTGCCTCAGTTTCCTTATCTGTTGAATGAGCTGGAGGAAGAAATGGCAAACCACTCTGGTATCTTTGCCAAGAAAACTCCAAATGGAGTCACAAAGAGTCAGTCATGACTGAACAACAAAAACAGCTCTGTGATGCTATCCTTTCCCGTTGCTTCACCCTCTATCCTCAACACACACACACGAACACACAAACATACACTCAGTCATTCTCATGCTGCACCTTTACTGGTCAGGACCTCCATACCAATTCCAAATTTACATCTTTCCTACCCGTCAGCATCTCATTCTCCCTTCACTTCTCATTGCTCCTCTATAAAAGGAGCATAATAACATACTACCTGCCTCAGAGAATTGTGGCAAGGGGGAGCACTTGGCAAACCTTAAGGGGCTACATATATATGATCTGTTATCATTTTTGAAGAATTATATCTAGATAGAATTTTTGTCAATCAAACCTTATTTTTAAAATTCAGGGAGTAGGAGTGAGGAAAGCATTTTAAGATCCTTTAAGGAAATCTTAAACATTTTCGTAAAGCTAAGGATCATTATTTACCCTATTTTGTAAATTCCTTGTTTTGTTTTTATTTTATTATGGGAGCTACTTAAAGCAGGACATACCTGGAGAAGAATAGACTATTTCCTTTTCTCTCATCAACCACAGACATGGCTGTCTTTCCCGCCGGTGCTGGTAAAGCTCACAGCAGGGTTTCTTCAGTGACTAAAAAAGCTGTTTTTGCAATTGAGGATTCTTTTGGCTTGCAGTCATTAATATGTGAACTGGATCTGGCCTCTGGATTTGGACTGAAACCTGACCTTTGCTCTCAGGGGTTAGCGGGGATTAAGTGTGTGACTCATGCTGGATTCTAGAGTCTGGGGTTCCTGTATTGTTTCACAAAATGCTGCTACTTGGCTCTCCCTGTCTGGGAGGTAAATGGACCTGATGTAATGCTGAGTGTGGGAAAAATCATAGGAGACCAGTCTGGGGAATCTGGAAATGAAAGAAGTGTGCACTTGGGGCAGGGTAGAGGAGAACAGGAAGAAAACAAGACAAAGGATGGAAGAGTCCCCATGCAGTCTTGGTTGGTTTAAGCTTGTCTCACGTTGGAAAACGTGATATGCTAGTGTACCTCTGTGAGTTTGTATCACTAGCATGCTTGGGGCCTATCCTAGACCTAGGATTAAGGGTTACTCAGGTGACCTAGGACAACCTTTTGGGTTTTGTGCTTTTTTTTAAAATTCATTGTGGCCTCTGGCTTGAATAGATCACCTCCTTCTTCTCCAATTGCCACAGCTGTCAGCCAGCCAGGTGAGTGCTGACATTTCCTGAGTGCCCACAGGGTGCAACACATGGTATCCAAGACTGCTGAGGGATACAGAGGAGGCCAAAGATAGTTATCCTGCTCTTGTAGGTCCCTGTACAAAGTAGAGACAGAATGGGCAACAATACAAAAATATTACCAAAAACTCAGAACAAGAAACATATAGACACATAACCCTGGCATTCTCATTGTCCACAGATAGGACAATTGGAGCCAAAAGATGTTAGTAAAGGAAGGCTTTTTAGAGATGAGTCAGAAAGCATTCTTGGTAGAAAGAAGGGTTTGTGTAAAGGTTGAGAGGTTGGAGTGGACAGTCTGGCAACTGGGGCACATCAGGAAATAAAGACAGCCAGCTAGGTGGCACCATAGTGCGCAGAGTGCTGGACCTGGAGTCAGGAAGGTCTGAGTTCCAATACTTTCTAGCTGCGTGACCTTGGGCAAATCCCCTGCTTATCTCAGTTTCCTCATCTGTAAAATGAGGATAATAATTGCACCTACCTCCCAGGGTTGTTTGTGAGCATCAGATGAGATCATAATTGTGAAACATTCAACACAGTACAATAAAGACAACAATATTCAACAATAAAGACAACATAAATATGAGCTATCATTATTATGGAGCCATGATACGTGGAAGCTCATGATTTAGAAAACACAGGGGATAATGGCCATAGGAGTATGGGTCGTTTTGAGGCTGTCACTAATAAGTTAAAGGGACTGAAAAGAGACTTTTTTGGGGGGAATACAGTTGTATGGTCTATCATTGGATGAATTATGATGAGTGAGCTCTAGTGGAAAGCTCACTGGATCTGAAAACCACAGAACCTGGGGTATAATCCTGGCTCTGTTACTTATTAACTGGGCGACCTTAGTTAAGTTACCTCTGAGCTTGACTTGCATAACATGAGGGGATGGGTTAGGTGATCTCTCAGGTTCTTCCAGCTCTGAATCATCTGATCCAGGCATCTGGTAGGTCAAAATAAAGTCAGTTGCTCTGTATTCCTTCCCCAGGCCACTAAAAGGTTTTTGTTTGTTTATTTTAATAAAGAATCTATAGCTGGAGGTTGGGAGTGGGGGTAG
>CM053600.1:44607619-44622736 GCA_028646575.1 Pseudocheirus occidentalis | reverse complement strand
CTTGAGTGGCAAAAGGAGATGCAGTGGAAGCAAAAAGTGAAGATACTTTTTTCAAGAAGTTTGGCTAAAGGAAAGATAGAAAACAAAATAATTTGTGGTGATGCTAGGTGTCAAGCAACCTTTTTTGAAGGAGAAGGGAGATCTCGATATAATAGATCTCAATTGCTTGAGAATAGTTTCTTTTCAATTTTTCCTCTACTTCTCTTAGCTGATTTTCAAAATCTTGTTTAAGTTCTACCATGGCATGAGACCATTTCATATTTTTCTTGGAGACTTTGGATATAGGAGACTTGACCTTGCTGCCTTCCTCTGGTTGTGTGCTTTAATCTTCCTCATCACCAAGGACTTTAAGAAATTACCTTTTCACCAAGAAAGTTACCTTCTATAGTCTTATTTTCCCCCTTTGCTCATTTTCCCAGTCAATTACTTGGTTTTTGAGTTCTTTGTTAAGTGGAATAGTTTCAGGGGTTTTGTGTAGCTGTTTTCAGAGATATATCCATGGACTTGTAAATTCTCAGTTCTTCCAAAGTGGTATGATCAAAGGAGAGGTGTTTACTCCTCTCCTGGCTTTTGCTCTAGTCTGTGAGCAACCACAAGCACTTTTTTCTGCCCCAGAACTGAGAAGAGGGTTTTCTCTTCACAGCTGCCACCAGTTCCTCTATGCTAATGCCCCTTTTCACCCCAGGACCACCACCCAGGACAGTGACCCAAATCAGTCACTCAATTCCTCTACTGTGTGTAGGCCAAGAGCTCCAGAAACAGCTGCTGCCTCCCTGGGGCTGGGACTGAGCCTGTGACTGTGGCTGGACCACGTTCCTGTCTCACCCAGGTGAGAGTGCTTTCCCATTGACCTTTGCAGCTGTCTTTGGCATTTGTGGACTGAGAAGTCTGGAAACCGCTGCAGCTGCCAATAATTCAGTCCCCTGAGGCCTACTCCAGTCCTGTCTGTGCTGGCATGACCCATGCTGGGCTGCGCTCCACTGTGAGCCTGGTACAATGGCCCCTTCTTGTCAGTCTTCCAGATTGTCTTGGGCTGGAAATCTGTTTCACTCTGTCATTTTGTGGCTTCTGCTGCTCTAGAATTTGTTGAGTCACTTTTTACAGGTATTTTGAGAGGTTTGGGGAGAAAGCTCAAACAGGTCTCTTCTTCTACATGGCCATCTTAGCTCTACCCCCTTGGGAATTGTTTCTTAATTGTTTCTTAACAAATCATTATCCGCAGCGAAATATTTATCTCCCCTGAGGAACTGGATGATATGGAGATGTTTAGACGGATGCAACATGTGGAAGAGGGAAGGATATTGATTAGAACTGCAGCCCAAGGATTTTGAGCAAAATTTTCTTGGTCTACCTTCATGAAGAAAGAGGAGAAGCAGAGCAAGAAATAGGGCCACCAATAAGACAATGATCTTGAATTTATAGACCAAAAGATTACATATATATGTATGTATGTATACACACACATTGTGTGTGTGTATAAATATGTATATATACATAGGTGTATATGTATACACATACATGTATATATGCGTATATATGTTAGCTTTTTCTTTGTGATTCAGAAGCAGTGAAGTAGGACAATTGATGCTTTTTTTCTAGACTTTGTGTATTTGAATAAAAGTTTTATATGTTGTTTTAGGAGAAATATCCCACACCTCTACCCCCATGCAAGTTAGGCTATTTTTTCCCTTGGAATACATTGAAACTATTCTTGAGACTTAATAGTTCCAGTGGTTTAAAGACTTAGGCTATTGATACCACTTACCGGTCACCTGAGTACAAAAGACTCACAAGGTGCTTTAGACACACACAGTGGGCAGCTCAGAGTGGGTACCTTCCACCTGCTGAATCAACTCAGAGTGTCCTTGATGCATATACTTCTTGATTATCTTTCTCTTTCTATGGTTAAGTAATGACTTACAAGTGTCTCATTTCATTTCATTATCATCCAACATAAACTACCAGGGGACTGGACTGAATCAGGCATAGCCCAGGAAAATCCTGTTAAAGAGATTTTGTATCTCCCTTAGACCTTAGTACAATACTCTGCAAGAGTAAGTATTTAATTATTGTTTTTTGGAATTGAAGTAAATGGAATTTGTGAATGGCACCACTACGCATAGGTAAACTATAAGTACCTAACACCTTTTTGTGTATTGACATAGCTGGCTGTGTCTTGTATTAAGTTAACATGCACCCATAGGACATCACTTCTCTGCTTAAGGGAAGGAAGTATGCCTCACCATGGGTTCTTTGAAACCAAGATCGCCCATTGTGTTTAATCTGAATTCTAATGTCTTCGTTTATATGTAACCTAGGGCATGAGCCTAGTCATTTGCTTAAAACTTTCCTCATTGACAGAGCAAACGATTACTCCATGCTCCATGTCTCCAAAAGGGGAAGAAGAGCTGGTTAGAGTTTGAGAGAGGAGTTTTCTTCTGGATTCCAGAAAGGACAAACATAGTTTCAGGTTCTCTTCAGGAAGAGGTACCTGGAGGGAGAGAATGACTTGTGGAAGAAGCCAACATGTAGAAGATTCAGTGCCCTGACCATGCTTTTATTTCTCACTTATTATACTAAGGACTTCAAAATATTTCCCCTTGGATAAGATTGGGAATTGTCTCTCTTGGCTGAATTGAAACACCTGGATTCCAGTGAGAGAGATCATTCAGTCTCTCATTTGCCTGGTATGTTCTCATCTAGAACTTCTCTGATTTCTGTTTGTTACCAAATTAGTGAAATGAGTTTCTTTACTATCTACTTTAGGTCATGGTTTTTGTGTAACTGACATTTGGTGGGATGGGAATCAAGGCTTCAGCTCTAGCTTAGGGGCACTATTTCCCTATAGAGAAATGATGAAAAAGAAAAATCTCTTGAACCTAAAAAAATTTTTTTTTTGAGACACTAGGCAGCGCTTCCCAACCTGTGGGTTATGTTCAATTTGTAATAATGAAAATACATCCTTCATATCAGATAGTTACATTATGTTCATAAGAGTAGCAAAATTACAGTTATGAAGTAGCACTGAAAATAATTTTATGGTGAGGGGTCACCACAACATGAGGAACTGTATTAAAGGGTTGCAGAATTAGGAAGGTTGAGAACCACTGCACTAGAAGCAGCTGGTGGCCCATAGACAGAGTGCTGAGATTGGAATCAGGAAGACCTGAGTTCAAATCCAACCTCATAGACTTAATGTGTCACCCTGGACAAGTCACTTAACTGTGTGACTCAATTTCTTCAACAATAATAGCACCTATATCCCAGCATTATAGCAAGGATCAAATGAGTTAATCTTTATAAAGCAGTTAGCACAGTGCCTAGCCTTCCCTTCTTTCCCTACAGTTACAATATTTGGGGGGGGAGCAGATATAATTCTATCCTGGTATCCCTCCTTTAAAGAGAGTAGAGGGAGGCTAGATGGCACAGTGAATAGAACACCAGCCCTGGAGTCAGGAGGACCTGAGTTAAAATCTGGCCCCAGACACTCAACACAAAAACTAGCCATGTGACCTTGGAAAAGTCACTTAACCCCAATTGCCCTCCAAAAAGAAAAAATTTTAAAAAAATTGAAAACTTAAAAAAAAAAAAAAGGAGAGTAGAGCAGGCCAGCCTCATGGCTCTAATCTTCTGCTCCAATCTTGGCCAGAAACAAACTTTCCCTTAGAGAAGGGTAAGTAATATTCCAGAGATATCAATTAATTGTTGGTCAGTCTTTTAGTCATGTCTGATTCTTTGTGACCCCATGGACCAAAGCACATCTGGCCCTTCTGTCCTCCATTATCTCTCAAAGTCTGTCCAAGCTCATGTTCACTGTTTCCATGACACTATCTATCCATCTCATCCTCTGCCATACCCTTCTCCTTTTGCCTTCAGTCTTTCCCAACATCAGGGTCTTTTCCAACAAGTGCCATGTTCTTATTATGTGACCAAAGTAGTTAAGCTTCAGCTTCACTATTCGATGTTCTAGTGAATAATAGCCCGAATTAATTTCTTTAAGTATTGACTGATTTGATCTCCTTGCTGTCCAAGGGACTCTGAAAAATCTTTTCCAGCACCACAGTTCAAAAGTGTTGATTCTGTGACATTCAGCTTTCCCTATAGTCCAGCTTTCATAGCCATACATTGCTATTGGAAAAACTGGAGCTTTGGCTATATGGACCTTTGTTGGCAAGGTAATGTCTCTGCTTTTTAGTACGCTGTCTGGGTTTGCCATAGCTTTCCTTCCAGGGATCAATGACTGCATTTGCCATCTTCAGTGATCTTTGAGCTCAAGAATATAAAATCTGATGCCACTTCTATCTCTTCTCCCTCTATTTGCCAGGAAGTGATGGGACTGGTTGCCAAGATCTTAGTTTGTTTGTTTTGTTTTTGTTTTTGTTTTTGTTTTTAATGTTCATCTGCAAGCTAGCCTTTAGTCTTTCCTCTTTCACCCTCATCAAGAGGCTTCTTAACTCTTCTTCACTTTATGACATCAGGGTGACATCCGCCTATCTGAAATTGTTGGTATTTCTCCTGAGAATCTTAATGCTGGCATTTGATTCATCCAGTATGGTAATTCTTGGTTCACATATTGCTGAAACATAGCTTGCAGAATCTTAAGCATAACCTTGCCGGTGTGTGAAATGAGTTCAATTATTTCGTAATTTGAACATTCATTGGCATTGCCCGTCTGTAGAACTGGGACATAAATTGATCCTTTTCAATCTAGTGGCCACTGTTGAGTTTTCCAAATTTGTTGGCATATTAAGTGCAGCACTTAAACAGCATCATCTTTTAGGATTTTAAATAGCTCAGCTGGAGGTCCATCACCTCCACCAGCCTTATTATTAGTGATGCCTCCTAAGACCCACTTGATTTCATTCTCCAGGAGGTCTGACTCTGGATCAGTAACCACACTATCATGGTTATTGGTGATGTTAATATCTTTCTTGTATAGTTCTGTGTATTCTCGCCACCTATTCATAATCTCTTCTGTTTCTGTTAATTCCCTGCAATTTATGTCTTTTTCCCTGCCCATTTTTTGCATGAAATGTTCCCTTATCTCTAATTTTCTTGTAAAGATCTTTTGTCTTTTCCAATCTATTCAAGCCTCTCTGAAACTTCATTTTGACAAAAACAACATGGACACACAAATGCAAGCACTCTACATATGCTACTGTGGTCATTGTATATATTTTTCTCTTGGTTTTGCTTTCTTTAGTTTGTATTAATTTTAACATATTTTCATAAGTTTAAAAAATTCTTCATATCGATCATTTCATGTGACAATATTCCATTATATTTATATATTATGGTTTATTTGGTCAATCATCAGTTGACAGGCACCCATTTTGATTCCAGTTTTTTGCTCTCACAGAAAATGCTGTTATGAAAATGCATGGTATTAATCATTCTGTCTTTATCCCCCTTGGGGCATGTGACAAGTAGTGGGATTTCTGAGTCAAAAGTTATGCTTGGGCCAATTTACAGCCTTAGCATTTTGGGATTTGGCTGTAATACATTAACAAAGTTACTGCCAAATGACATTGATTGGAGCAAATTTGTATGAGGCAAGCCTACATTTGTTGAATGACTAAATTGACACTTTTTAAAATAATATTTTATTTTTTCCCAATTACATGCAAAAACAATTGTTAACTTTCTTTTAAATTTTGACTTCCAATTTCTCTCCCTTCCTCCCTCTCTTCTTACCTCCTTGAGATGGCAA
Organism: Pseudocheirus occidentalis; assembly: GCA_028646575.1. Taxonomy (NCBI): domain Eukaryota; kingdom Metazoa; phylum Chordata; class Mammalia; order Diprotodontia; family Pseudocheiridae; genus Pseudocheirus; species Pseudocheirus occidentalis. The sequence continues at coordinate 44,617,026 of CM053600.1, read as the reverse complement.
GTGTTTGCTATAGATTATACATGTGCATTCATGCAAAATATAATTCAATATTAGTCATGTTGTAAAAAAAAAACACCCCCCCCAAAAAATCACACACAAAAATGAAAAATATGATGTTTCAATTTGTGTTCAGAGTCCATCAGTGCTTCCTCTGGAGGTGGATAGCATTTTTCATCATGAGTCATTTGAAATTGTCTTGAATCATTGTATTACTGAGAATAGCTAAGTCATGCACAGTTGATCATCATGCAATATTGCTGTTACTGTGTAAAATATTCTCCTGAATATATATGTGTATATATACATGTATACATATATGTATATGTAAGAGAGTATATGTATGCATAAATACATATGTGAATGTGTGTATGTGTGTACATGTATGCATAGAGTTCACAGGATGAATTGAATAGGAAGGGATGTTATCTAAGAAATAAAATTAAGAGGCGAGAGAGGAATATAATGAGAGAAGGAGAAAGGGAGAGAAAGGGAGAATAGGGTAAATTATGTCATATAAAAGAGGCAAGAGAAAACTGTTACAATGGAGAAGAATAGGAAGGTAAAAGGGAATGGATTAACCTTACTCTCATTAAATTTGGCTTAAGGAGCGAATGACATGCACACTCAATTGGGTATCTTACCCTACAGGGAAGTACAGGAGAAGGGGACAAGAGGGAGGATAATAGAAGGTACGGCAGATTAGGGGGAGTAGTTAGAAGCATGCATTTTGAAAAGGGCCAAAAGTAGAAAATAGAATAAGTGAGGGGCAGTATAGGATGGAGGGAAATATAGTTAGTCTTTCACAATATAACTACTGTGGAAATGTTTTGCATAACTAAATACGTACAACCTATACTGAATCGCTTATCTTCCCAGTAGGGGTAGGTGAGGAGGGAAGAAGGGAAAGAATTTGGAAATCAAAGTTTTAAAAGCAAATGTTAAAAAAAAATTGTTTTTCACATGCAACTGGGAAATAAGATATATAGGCACTGAGTTATAGAAATCCATCTTGCTCTACTAGAAAGTTAGAGGGGGGATGGGGAAAAATATAAGAGAAAGCCTATTGGTGGAAGGGGTATTCAGTAGGCTTTCTATCTTGGGGTGGGGGGTAGAGGAAAGACGGGAGAAAATTTATAACTCAAAATCTTGTAGAAATGAATGTTGAAAATGAAAAATAAATTTAAAAAAATATTCTCCTGGTTCTGCTCACTTCATTTTGAATCAGTTCGTCAAAGTCTTTCCATGTTTTTCTGAAACCATTCTGCTCATCGTTTCTTATAGCACAATAATATTCCACTACAATGATATACCACAAATTGTCTAGTCATTTTCCAATTGATGGACATCCTCTCAATGTCCAATTCTTTGCCATCACAAAAAGAGCTACTATAAATATTTTTGTATAGATAGGTCTTTTTCCCTTTAAAAAATATCTTTGGGATGCAGACCTAGTAGTAAGTAGTTAATTGTCATGTTTAATTCTCTACTTTTATAATATGCTAGCCCTCAAACACTTTACAGCACTTGGTATGGCTCCGTGGGCATTGCATCCTACTAATAAATCCTCAACAAGGATTGAGGATTCCTTGAAAATCAGTAGCCTCCTTTCATTGAGAAACAAAACAATGATTTGATTTTGAAATGTGTTCTCTTTCCACACCACTGTCAAAAAAGGGACACTATTTACAAATCACTATCTATGTCTTCCATATCAAACTTTTGTATATTTTGGCCAGTTTTTTTTTTTTTGGTAAAGGATTCCATTCTTGGCATTCATGGATCTGAACAGGCTTAGGTTAGTAAATGCATCTAGACTTTTAAACTCAATTTCTTTCCTTGGGTATTGTATTCTCATCAACATTTTTAGTAATATTTCTTGTCATTGTGATAATAGAGTATTTTTTCATTCACCTAAAGCCAGAAAAGGAAATTACTTCTGATCAAGTGATTTCATTTCCAGAAAGTTTGCAGGGCTTAGGAAAAAAATAACTTTGTCATACAAGGCAAGCATAAAGTAAAGGGATTAATAATAATTTAGAATATCATGAAATTTTTCCTTTGTTTATTGATCCAAAAAACCCTTTACCTGGTAGCTATTCTTCTGGGGGTGATCTTCTCTGTACTTAGCCAGGTGTAATGTTAATAGGATTTAAGATCTTCCCCAACCATTAACAGGTCTCACATGGAACCCATTAAGGAAAGCTTAGTTAGGGGAGGCTAGCTGGCAGGAAGGCTTCATACCTTTTGCTAATTTCTAACTAGGCACTGAATCTCTGGCTCTGAGAAGTGTATATATACTTTGAATTGGTATTTTGCTTTGAGGGCTCCTTTATGAGAAGGATGTTGTGATTGTCTGGTTGAGATTCTGAGTGGTCATATGTTCAGAGCTCCCCAACTGCTCAGATGTAAAGGCTCTCTCAATCCAGGGATGTATGTAAAGTGTAGGGTTGATTCAAGCAGTAAGAGCCCTGTCTGTTGGTCTTTATTTCTCTGCTTGTATTTTCTCTGAAGTTCAGGGTGCTGACATTTCCACTGAACTAGTGAATGGGATTAAAAAAGATCATTGACCCCCTCTGAGAGAGTGAAAGAAGATAGATATACTGGGAAATGTAGAGGATATAAAAACAAAAGTTAGCAATAACTTCTCTTTTTAAATGTTCTTTTCCTGATATCAAATAGAAATGTGTTGTTGACTTCATTGTTCCCTTCAGGATTATTCCTGAATCTCAGGGGCAAGAACAGCACAGAGAACTTCCTAATTACCCACGCAATGTGATTTGAAGGATTCGTAGTAGTTCTCCAAAGTGTGTACCATACCTTACTAAAATAAATCTCCCTATTCTAGGAACTAGAATTTACCAGTAGGTCTTAAAAGTGTTTCAGTTTTCAAGTCTACTATTACAATACAAGTATCCCAGTGAACAATAAGATCTGATTTTAGTAGGGTCAGCAGGGTCAGTTCTTTGTTAGCAAAGAAGGAGAGTTTGTATGAGAAGAAGAGAAGTGGTAGATGGCCCTGGTCCCAAAGGTGTAGAATATGTCCAAGGAGTAGAATGTTCCAGCCAATTAGGAATGGTGCTTATGAATGGAACTCCATCGACAGAATTCTAGTCATTGAGCATTGCTTACTTTATTCAAGCTGAAACCATGACCAGTGGACTCTGGTTGTTTAATTGTTTCTTTTTGACTCTGAATCTCAAGAACAGGGTTGGGTTAGCCATAGCATAGTGTAGTAGAAAGGCCCTTGGTCTGAAGTCTGAGGACCTACATTTGAGTCCTAACTTTGCTCATTATTATTTGTGGATGTCATAACCTTTCAAAAGTTTTCTCATTTTAGGAATTAGACTAAAAAAAGCACTGAGGTTCCTTCTAATTCTTGATCCTAGCCTAGACAGTCAGGATTTGCCCCAGGATGCCAACATGGTGGAGCATGCTTCCCCCAGGATCAGTATTCCAGATTGTTATTCCTGACTGTGTGGAGATATGAGGGTCTGACACTTCCCTTCTGCCCCATGGGTCTAACCCCTCTCTCACTGAAGCAAACTCCACTTCAATCGACCATTTCCTTTCCTCCCAAGCTATTCCTATGTGTTGTTTGGCAAAAATGCATTGAAGCAGGATGTCCAAACCTTTGTGCTTTCCACACTACTCCATTGAATTTGTCCTGGGTTCTAGAATTTCTCATTATGGCTCTGCACCTTAGACCAAGAAAAAAAAAAAGCCTAGTTCCATATGGTTTCTGAAAGGCAAGAATGGAAACTTTCTGGTCAGTGTGACATATCTAACTTTCAGCTTAATTCCATTCCAACCAGGAGACACTCTAGTCACTGCCAGTGTGGCACACTGAATAGCTTCCACAAAGGTAAGCTGCTGTTGCTAGCCGATTCTATCTGACTCCAAGGCATCGGATCAAGAGCACCCTGCCCTGTATTTCGATTTCTCTGAGACCAGAGTCCTGTCTTGATACTATTTCAAAGGCCTAAAGATCTGACCCCTCAAACTGTGGATTTCTGCAGTCACTCCTCTCTTGCACTGCCTGCCTGCTGCTGCTGGATTTCCTGACCAATAGGCCAGGCTCCATCAGTGAAGTCTATTCACACCTCTGGTTACAACCCCAGCTTCTGCCTCTGACCATTACTAGAAATCTGCTTCACAATTCTTCCATCTTCTCCAGTCCCAGCCTGGTGTGTTGATTACACCTCCCTGCCAGCTGTTTCATCCAGCATTGTCTTGCTTTTTGAAAAAAAAAATTAGTGATATCTTTTTTTTTATATCACCTTCATTCCCCAATATATTCCTCCCCCCCTCCCCTGCTCTCCCAAATATCCCTCACCAGTAACAAAGAATAAACCAGTGAGTCAACAAACATTTATTAAATACCTACTATGGGCCAAGCACTATGCTAAGCCCTAGGTATACAATTACAAAAAAGAAAGAGAGACCCTGACCTTAAGGAGCTCACAGTCTAATGAGGAAGAGCACACATTAAAAAGAAGCTGTAAAAGGAAAGGAAGGGGAGACGGAGGGAAAGCAAAGCACCCTCCATGGGGGCATGAAGGAGTCCAGTCCAAAAACAATCAACAAAATAGTAAATGAGGCCCTGATTTGCTAATTCCCAAGGTGCAAATGCTTACATTTAAACTTTTTAAATAATATATTGATTTTCCCCAATTACATGTAAAAACGATTTTTAATATTAATTGGGTTTTTTTTTCAGTTCCAAATTCTCTTCTTCCCTCCCTGAGATGTTCAGCAATCTGATTTAGGTTATACATGGGTAATCATTACATCGAAAACTTAATTGTCAGTCCTCCTGAGTTGATTGGAGCATGCTGCAGTATGCCCCTGTTCTGATGGGATCTGTTCTGATGGGGTCAGATGAGTCAGAAGGGGTTGGTGTGTGCAGCATCCAGATTTCTCTAGTAAATTAGGATATGGCCAGATAAAGGAATACATGGAGCTATAAAAGGGGGGAGGATTTCAATTAGAATGCTTCATTGATGAATTTTAATTTACTTAAATACCAAAGTCACTTTCCAATACTACTCTCTCTTTTGTTCCCTAGATTTCATGGGTGTGAGGAACTCCAAATACTCAGCATTGCACTAGTGTAGATAAGCTCCTGTGTGTAAATTGTGGTCTTGGAAATTTACTTTGGGGCACTGAGAGGTTACGTGATTTGTCCATGTATATGCACATGGACATGCATATGTAGGAAGCAGCACTTGAATCCAACTTTTCCTGACATTCACTAGCTATGTGACCCTGGGTAAGTCACTTAACCCCATTTGCCTCAGTTTCCTCATCTGTACAATGAGCTGGAGAAGGAAATGGCAAACCACTCTAGCGTCTTTGCCAAGAAAACACAAATGGGGTCTTGAAGGCTTGGAAATGAGTGAAACAAATGAGCAATAAAACAACTTCCTGATTCTGAGATCACCTATTTATGTCATACTCCTCATGCTTTCCCTTATGGAGTCACGGTTGCCATGTTGGATTGCTTAGTTTAACTCTTCTCTTGATTTTACTCTTCTTTTTTCTTCTATATACATATTATGTATATGCATATTGATGCACCATAAAACTATTTTAAAATCAGATTTTAATTTTAAATGTAATTTTTAAATCAGCAAAACTGACAGTTATTGCTAGAATAACAATTCACACCTGTAGTCTATTGCCTCCTTACTAAAGGGAGAGAAGTACGTTTCAATATCAGTTTCCTGGAACTCACATTGGTCATTGCATTTAGTCTGAATTCTGCCCTTAGCACAATGCCTGGCATGTAATAAACACTTGAAAAATGTTGATTTGACTCTTCATGCCCCCATTTGGAGCTTTCTTGGGAAAGATACTGGACAGGTTTGCCATTTCCTTCTCCAGCCCATTTTACAGAGGAGAAAACTGAGGCAAACCAAGTTAAGTGACTTGTCTAGAATCACACAACTAGTAAGTTTCTGAGGTCATTTGGACTCAAGATGAGTCTTTCTGACTCCAGGACCAGCACTCTGCTCACTATGGCGCCACCTAGCCGCCCTAATGAGAGTAGACCTGGGGCAATAGGAGAAGTCTGAGGGTTATCAGCTATATGTGTGTGTGTGTGTGTGTGTGTGTACACACACACATGCATATATATTTATATATATTTCACATGCACACACACATATATATGGTTATCTACCTTATGATAAGAAATTATGCGTTTTCAATTACATGTTACATTTAACTTAGTAACTAGGCACAGTTACTAGGCGTGTTACATACCTGTGAGTACACAGACTGCATGCATGTTTATTTGCTTGCTTGTTCATTATTTTTCTTCTATCATTGTTTTAATTCACTCTTTTTAAGACATTGGGTATATTGTTGTCCTGGTTCTGATTTCTTCCTGCTGTTTCATTTCAAACCAATTTTTTCCACGTTCTTCTGAATTTCTTATTTTCATCTACAATGCAATAATATTCTATAATATTCGTATATCACAATTTGTTGGAGGCATCTCAAAATTGATGGACATTTATTTTGTTTCCGCTGTTTTTTTTTTACTATCATAAAAAGTAGTACTGTGAATATTTTTTTGCAACTACATTTTCCTGTTCATCTCAGTTCCTTGATTGGGCACTCTTCACATAGCTTTGGGGGATTTGATTTATGCTTGCCCTTTTTCCAAGAATTCATTCTTCATGATTATTATAGCTTAGCTCTCTGTAACTTTTGTCATCCGTATCAGGAAAGCACTGTTTCTTTTGTCCATCTGGTCAGGTGATATTACGTTCGTGCAACAATATCACTTTTGTCTCACATTTTATCTCCACTCAGCTGCTCCTCTGTTTCGTGCCTACCTTGAGGTTGATGGATTTTTGTACTTCATGCCAGTGTGCCGATTACTTCTCAGCCTTTTCCTTTAGATTCATTTCTTTAAACTGAAGTATATTTCATGTATGTCCTAGGCTGCGCCATAGTGCATAGGGTACTGAGTCTGGCAGCTAGGTGGCACCATAGAGCACAGAATGCTGGGCCAGGAATGAGGAAGACTCATCTCCATGAGTTCAAATCTAGCCTCAGATATTTACTAGCTGTGACCCTGGGCAAGTCACTTAACCCTGTTGGCTTCAATTTCCTCATTTGTAAAATGAGCTAAAGAAGGAAATGGCAAACCACTCCATTATCTTCAGCAAGAAAACTCCCAGTGGGGTCACAAAGAACCAAACATGCCTGAACAACAATGAATATTTCCTATTGTTGTCATTAGTTCTTTTAAGGCTCAGTGAGACTGATCAGGTTCTACGCATTATAAGAGGAATTTAGAGGCATATCTGACATTTCTTAGGCTATGAGAGAAAATCCTGTAAAATGGGGGTAATCATATTTTCGTGTGGTTGTTTTAAGGAAACCACTTAGTAAACCGTAAAATGTGATTGAAATGTGAGTGGTTGCTTTTGTCTTGATCTGTGTGTAACGGGGTCAATGGCTATCTGGCCCATGCCCAGACCTCTCAACATGGTGTCATGTATGTAGAAGATGCTAGGGCATTGCTTTCTGGAGACTGGAGGAGTGTTGGCCCATGTAGACATTCTGCATTGACCTACCACATGGTTTGGAACAGTGTCACTGAGACTACGGGTGTCTTTAAAATGACCTGACTCAGAAATATCTCTGGTTTTTGATGCATTGGTATCTGAGAGTGAAGAGTACTCCTTCACTTATACCATGTAGAAAGAGGGAAAGATGTTAGGGCTACTTTCTTTGCTTCTCTACCTCCTCCCACCCCTCCTAAAAAAAGTAAAAATAATATAGTCTTTAGAATGGGCCAGATTCTGGTCTTTTTGTTTATTCTTTTCCCATTCAAAACATGGGAAACCAGGTGGGGAGGAAGGGAGAGAAATAAACATTTTATCTAGCACCCATTATTTTCTAAGCTTTGTGCCAAGATTTTTTTAAAACAAATATTATCTCATTTAATTTTTTACAATAACTCTGAGAGGTAGGTAGTATTATTATCCCTACTAGCTTCTTCTGCAGGTGGCTCTTAAGTTCAAATCTGGTGCAGAGACTTACTAGCCGTGTGACCTTGGGCAAGTCACTTAACCTCTGCCTGCTTCAGTATCTTCAACTGTAAAATTAGGATAATAATTTTAATTATTATATATAATATATAATAATATACAATATAGTGTATGTAATATATTTTATATATTATATATAATGATTATATATTTAATAATAATAATAATAATAATGAAAATACCACCTAAGATTGTTGTGATGAGGTGTAGGCTCTGGGACTCCCCAACTTTTGAGCTCTATTTGAATCTTTGAGGTACATACTCTGGGAAACCTCTTGAAGTCTGATTGAATCTTCAGGAGGCATTTGCAGAGGCCATAAGTATTCACTGTGGCTGGGCCCAAACCTGTTACCTGTTACTAGCCTGGCCCTCCATTGTCCATCTGTTTCCCACCCTTGAGCCTATCAAAATATCAATCCACTCTTGCATTGACCTCATTAACTCCACCTGAAGACCCTCCCCAAACTCATTACTGGAGTCTAAACTCATTGGCTCTTCCTGAAGACCCTCCCCAGGCTCCTTCTCTGAACTATCCCTAGATTCCTCTGTATATAAGACCCCATCTTCCCTCCACGGGGTGTGAGAGCGCCGTGGGATAGCTTGGCATAGACATGCTCTGTGAGAGCGCCTTGGGATAACTTAGCACAGCACAGGCTTACTCTGTGAGAGCGCCATAGAATAGCTTAGCAGAGACTTGCTCTGTAAGAGTCTACCCCATATCTTTCAATAAACTTTACTTTTTCCTTGGCTGAGAAGACTTGAGTGGAATTCTTTCCGCAGGACCCGGCATGTTGGTATTTTGGGGTCTCAGGCAGCCCTAACCCTCTTTGGGCACCCTCTTCAGTTGTGATAATTAAATGAGATAAGATTTGTAAAAAACTTAGCACAATGCCTGGCACATAATGGGCACTAGATAAATATGAGAGAGAGAGAGAGAGAGATATGAGATACTATGTATATATATATATATAAAACATATACATATATATATACATAATACATTTAAATATATGTGTATGTTCATTCTCCTAGCCCAAGGAATATCAGATATTCCCCCAAGTCTTTCCTTTAAGTCCTCTTGGTCAAGTTCAAGCCCAAAGTTGCTCTAGATGGAGCCCTGGAACCTTTTGTTGCCTTTCAGGACCTCATTGTGGGATCAGATAAAATATCCATCTTTGATTCCTGGGCTCCTAATTAAATAATCTCCTTCCCTTCTTCCTCCTCCCCCATCTCTGTCTCTGTCTCTGTCTCTCCCCTCCTCCTCCCTCCCTCCCCTCTGTCTCTCCCCTCCTCCTCCCTCCCTCCCCTCTGTCTCTCCCCTCCTCCTCCCTCCCTCCCCTC
>CM053600.1:44591343-44607119 GCA_028646575.1 Pseudocheirus occidentalis | reverse complement strand
ATATATATATAATAGACCATTGACTTGAAAGAATCATTCATTCAGTAACCATTTTTTAAAATGCCAACTATGTGCCAGGCCTTGTTCAATGTTCTGAGGATACATAGATAAAATGATAAAAATGAAAAAAGTCCTATGTACAGAAATACTACATATATGTGTGTGCCTATATGTACATCAGTGTATGTATGTATAGTATTTCTTTAGGAGTCCAGGCATCCAAGCTGTATGTTTCAGTTAACCCCACAGTGAGGCCCTGAAGGATAGAAAAATATTTCAAAACTCCACCTAGAGCAAATTTGGACTTGAATTTGACCAAGAAGTGTAATGCCAAGCAAAGGCAACTTCCAAGGTTCAGATTACCCACATAGCAAATCCTGTTTATTCAGCAAACATTCACAGAACAGAGAAAGTCAAAATACAATATAACTCATTCATTTAGCAAGTAACTTCTCAATTCAATCCAGGTACTACTCCACCCCTAAACAGTACATTCATTTAGTCAGTCAAAGTCTCTTCTCAAATGGAGATCAGTTTCCCATCATAAACAAAATACATTCATTTGGTCAGTCACAGAGCACCAAAAGGCCAAAGGTTTCCCACCCCTGGACAAAAGTAATTATAAAACCATCCATTAACATCAAGCACTTTCTCAAAAGGGAGGAGGAGAGCACAAAAGGCCATCCACCCTAAAGCCATAACAAAGTTAAGATAACACCTCAGCATTGAAAACCCAAGGAAAGGCCCTTCTTTCATCTTAACTAGAGGCAAGCCCTCAGCAATTTCAGTTCCTGGGGAGACAACGCTCAACAAAGCCATAGCCAGAGTCCTCATCAAGTCACTCTCTGCCTGTAGAACAGTCCCAGAACCCCTGAAAACATCAGCAAGGTCCTCTTTCGGGATTTCTGTGAAGGTACCACAAGAAAATCTTCCTTCAGGGTTTCTGAACCAACAGCCAGGTTCCAGGACCTCTACAACAGCCGCACCGTCCTTCACCATCAGGTGAATCTGGCAAAACAACACTCAGACAGACAAAACACCAGCATCACAGCCAGGCCTCCTCAGTTCTCAGGACCTCCAGGTGGCAGTTCTCAAAAGTCCTGGGCAGCTCCAGCGGGCCCTCAGCAGTCTTTCTCTCAACAGCTCAGGCTCCGCTATACTGGATACTGCTCTCCCAAAGTCCTTCTGGCCTTCTCTGGGCTTGGGCCTCTTTCTAAATTCACAGCCCTTCTCAGGTCAGCCCTCTCTCTTCACCTCAATAAGTCCATCCAACAAGTGGGATTCACAAGCTCTGGGTTTTAACACTCAGTCCAAAAACCAAGACAAGGGCTAGCCTTAGGTGGTATTCTCAGGAGGGACTGAAGAGACCAGAGTAGAGAGAGATTTGTACAGCAGCTGACCTTTATTGTATTGTAGCGTCCTTCCTTAAATACCCTATAGCCCTGGGGGTAGCATGATTCTCACATGCACTGGAGGGTAACTGGCCAATGGAGGAGGAGCTGAGCAAGCTATTTCAGCTGCCACTCTTCAGGTGAGTAATTTCTCCAGAAACCTCCCTATGAGCTTAGCAACTGAGCTGTGACCCTCAGCACCACCGGTGCTTTGACTCACACTGATCCCTCCAATAATATTTGCACATGATTGTTGTGAGCAAACCACTTATAAAGGCAGAAATGCGAGCTGTTGCCGCTGCCATGTCAACTTGTGTGTGCCTAATTTAAAGTACTTTGCCAGATCCATATGGTTGTCCAGGATGCGTTTAGATCTCTCCAAAACTGGAGAGAGCATAATGGGAACAAAATAAAACCATACACTGACTGGGAATAATCTCTGGACATGGATATGATCTCTGCTCACTCACTCGTTGTAGAACCATAATCATTTCACTTTCTTGGACATCACCTTCTTCATCTTTAAAATAAGAAGGTCAGACTGTGTGGTTGTTGCTTAGTTGTATCTGACTCTGTGAGTCTGTGGACTATGTCACACCAACACTGTCCTTGGGGTTTTCTTGGCAAAGATACCAGAATGGTTTGCTGTTTCCATCTATAGTTCATTTTACAGATGAGTAAATTGAGGCAAACAAGGTTAAATGACTTGCAGGGTCACACAGCTAGTTAGTGTCTGAGGCTGGATCTGAAATCAGGTCTTTCTGACTCCAGACCCAGCATTCCATCCATTGCACCACCTACTACCAGCAGGGTCAGACTAGGTAAAGTCCTTTCCATCATTAGGATGTTATAATATTCTATGAGACTCAACTACTGTCACATAATTACATGAAGTCTTATGATAGATGCTCTTCCTGACATGGTTGAGCCTGTTTTCTTCTGTGTATAGAATAAAAACTCTTCTAATTTTTCATATTTTAGAAGTATGAAATTATCCTGATAAAACTTTCATAGCCTTTTAATAGGTGCTATTAATATTAAAACAAAACAATTAGGTTGGTTAGCTTTCAGGTCAATCAAGTGCATTGTTTCTGGGCAAAAAGGGTTGGAATCCTATAATATTCTTCCCTTTTCCTGACGTTTTCCAGGCTTTGCAAATGCTAGCATGGTTCTATGAACAAGCTATATCCTAAGGAAAAAAAAGCCCGGGGCTGACCCACCTTCAAAATGTCGTTTTAAGATTATTTTCTGTCAGCCAGGTGGCTGATAGGTTGTATTAGACAATGGATAGATATTGTATCCTGTCTGAAACCAGAGAATTGGAAGAGAAAAAGAGCAATTTCACATTTATTTGGATTGTCTGCTATCTGGGAGTACAAGGTACAAAAGACATTTATTTCATTTTAACAAATGGAAGACACCTCCCTGTTTTAGGCCAGAAGAAAGCAACAGCCCCAGTCAAAATGAGAACAAAGATATCCATGAGAACATGTCTAGGTTGAAGGACTGTCTTTACATTTCATGAAATCGCTGAAAATAATCTTAAATATTCATTCAGGAACTATATGGTTCATAGGATCAGAGATTCAGAGCAGGACAAGATCTTAGAAATAATAGCATCAGCACCCCCACCCTTCATTTTAGAGATGAGGAAATATAGGCCTAGAGTGTAATTGATTGAATTTTGAAATTTTAGAAATAGAATTGTTTTGTGCTTTGCACAGCAGAAAAAAAAGGAAGTGAGAAGCCCATTGGCTTGAAAAAAAATCATTCATTCATGCATTCAGTAGCCATTTTAAAATGCCAGCTATGTGCCCAGCATTGTTTAAGGTTCTAGGGATAGAGAGGAAAAAAAACGTATCCTTTCCCTCGAGGATCTTACATTCTATTGGGAGAAACAATGTGAAGCAGGTAAATAGGAAGCACTCAGTGTTTATTGCTTGACTGATTAGTAAATACAAAATATATTGTATTAATAAATTTCAAGTAAATACAAGCATTACTAAGTACATACAAAATAAAAAGTAAGGTGTTAGCAGCTGGCAGGATCAGGAGAGGCTCTACCCTTTGAGCTGAGAATAAATAAAAAAAGGAAAAATAATTTGGAAGGCCTTCCTAACTCCAGGCCTGGCACTCTATCTACTGGGAAGCAAAGATGAAAAGAGGAATTAGAAAATCCAAACTGTAACTAGGGATTAATTAAATGTATTGCAAGAGAATTCCCTTCACACACTGAAATAGGAGCATGGCAAATGAGATAAAGAACATTGGACTGACTCATGGAGCCTTCATTTTAGTCTCAGGTTTGCCATTCACCGACTGCGTGTGACTTTGGGGGAGCTATTTTCATATCTCTGGGTCTCAATTTCCTCACCTATAAAACTAGGTGGTTTGGGGCAGGTAGGTGGTGCAGTGAATAGAGCACCAGCCCTGGAGTCAAGAGGACCTGAGTTCAAATCTGGCCTCAGACACTTGACACACTTACTACCCGTGTGACTTTGGGCAAGTCACTTAACCTCAATTGCCCCTCCAGAAAGCAAAAAACCCTGAAAACCAAAAACCAACAAAAAACTAAGGGGTTGGATTAGAACCCTGAAGCGTTAGCTGACCTCAAGGTTCTATGATCCTACATTGCTCCCCTCTACTTTGCCCTTCATGCCTTCTCCTCTATCCCCATTCCATAGAAATTTCCCCTTTAACCCCAGAGCTGAAAGAATATTGAAAAGTAATGTTGGAGCAAAAGAGAAACAATGAGATTAAAACATCTGCATTGCTTGAATCTTTGAAATAGGAGGGAAAAGCATCAACCTAGAACCAGAAAAAAAGACCTCTTAACTCACTTCCATTATTAGAGCAACAGAGCCATGAAGCTAACACAATTTGGGCTTTTCTCATTTCCAGTGTGTGTGTGTGTGTGTGTGTGTGTGTGTGTGTGTGTGTGTGTGTCTGTGTCTGTGTCTGTGTGTCTGTGTGTCTGTGTGTGTGTCTGTGTGTGTCTGTGTGTCTGTGTGTCTGTGTGTTTGTGTGTCTGTGTGTGTGTCTTCAGTTTGTGTGAAATCTAACAGTTTATATGCCTGAAATTAGCCAAAAAATCTTCCTGCAGCCAGGGTTCACACTCATTCAGACACATGCTCACTATATCCCTTTACACGTTGGGGCAGGTCCAGGTAGGAATAGTGTGGACAGGAGGGAGAATGTCCAGATACCAGAAAGTAGGCGAACTTAGCCAGTGCCAGGCAGCAATCCCAGCATTTGGGCACTAGGATGGTAATAATAATATTTATACAATGCTTGCCTTCTACCTGCCAGGTACTGTGCTAAGTACTTTACAATTATTACCTCACTTAGTCTTTACAATCACCACAGGAGGTAGATAGTGTCATTATCCCCATTTTACAGATGAGGGCACTGAGCCAGAGAGAGGTGAAGTGACACAGCTGGAAGTACGAAGTGTCTGAGGTTAGATTTGAACTCAGGTCTTTCTGACTCCACAACTAGCACACTCTTCACTGTGCCACCAATTCACAGGTCTAGGCAAGTGGGTCATCGATACCTGGAAGCATCTATCAGCAGGTAACAGAAGATATAGTTCAGGGACAAGGACTATAATATATGGAAGGATTTGGGGAATAAGGTAGGAATCCCATTTCCTAGGTAAGTAGGTACTGAGTATGGAAGCACACTAGGACTCAGACTGAAAGAAAAAAATTTGAACAAAACCTGAAGCAAGAACAACTTGATTCTAAACTGCCAAGGAACTGGCCACCTCTAGGGAAAGGCCGAGGGAAGCAAGGTGGCCCCATAGTGCGCAGAGCACAAGGAAGACTCATCTTTGTGAGTTCAAATCCAGCCTCAGACACTTACTAACTGCATGACTCTGGGTAAGTCACTTTGCCTTAGTTTCTTCATCTGTAAAATGATCTGGAGAAGGAAATGGCAAACCACTCCAGTATCTTTGCCAAGAAAACCCCAAATGGAGTCATGAAGAGCTGGACACAACTAAAATGTGTCCAACAACACATACTGGGCATACAGAAAGAGCCAGGAGACAATCTATGCCCTCAAGAGCTCACGATCGGACCGTAAAAAGTCAGAATATTCTCTCTCCAGATTGACACCCAGTCTATCATATGGAGTGCTAACATTTTAGTGTATTCAAAAAATATTTAGGCAACTCTGCCCTGAACCCCAGCCTCTGTCTGTCTCCCTCCCTCTCCTCTCTCTCTCTCTCTCTCTCTCTCTCTCTCTCTCTCTCTCTCTCTCTCTCTCCTTCTCCCTCCCTCCCCCCTTTCTCCTCCAAGAGGGTCTACAGTCACATGTATTTTTTCTCAAAGAAGGAAGAAGGTCCCTCCTATCACAGCTCCTCACACCATCTCTGCTCAGCACATTGTCATGAAGTTGTTGAGTCAGTATTCTTTCGACTTAGGAGGAGAATATTATGCAAATGATCCAGGCATGAACTCTGGGTTACACTAAATTGAATAAAATTTTCATACTGGTTTTATTCTAAAGTAGCCATGTAGACCTAACTTTTCCCTTGGCTTATCATGTGTTCTCCCTATTCTTCTTTAAGAAGTTTTTAAAGTTCATGCTTGTAAAGAATTTGCATATATTATCTCATTTGTTTTTTTTTTCATGAGAACCTTGTGAAATAGGTAGTAAAAATAACATCAGCCCCATTTTACAGATGGCCCTCCTTTGATGTGGAGCCTTTGAAGAAGCAGGGTGGAACCCATAGCACACGAGACTTATTTGTCTGGAAGGAAGACCTTCTTTCAAAACCTATCCACAAGACCTTTGCTGTGTGACCCAGGCAAGGCATCTTACCTCTCTTAAATTCAGTTTCCTCGTCTATAGAATGGCAATGGTAGTATTTAATTTAAAAAAAATTACTTTCAGTTCCAAGTTCTTTTCCTCTCTCCAGCCTTTCCCCTCACCCGTTGAGAAGGCAAGCAGCATGATACAGGCTAAACACGTGACATCATGAGACCCGTACAACCGTGTCAGGATGGTAGGATTCTTAATCTCCTTCAGTCTCACTTTCTTTTTCTTTCTAGTAACATTTTCCCCATTGTTCACAGAATTGCTATGAGAATCAAATGTGAGAATATAAGTTATAGGGCTTGGCAAAACTTTTCTAGAGTCAGTTATTATTTAATAAAATATGCAGCAAGGTAGAATGCCAAAAATTCAGTCCCAGTGAGTTCAGATTTTCACTATCACAGCAGAACAGTAAAGGACTGGGTGCAGATGATCTGCAATGAAACAAAAGCAAATGAGACAAAAGACCAAAAAAAAAAAGAAAAAGAAAGGAAGGAAGGAAGGAAGGAAGGAAGGAGGAAGGAAGGGAGAAAGAAAGAAAGAAAGAAAGAAAGAAAGAAAGAAGGAAAGAAGGAAAGAAGGAAAGAAAGAAGGAAAGAAAGAAAAGAAAACCAACCCCAACCTCAAATGCAAATGGCAGCTTCCTTTTGACCCCATGGGAATTGGGGGATAGGGACAGTAAATAAAATGTTTCTAAAACTAAGGAATAAATCTACCTACTCCTAGATGCAGCCAAAAGCATTCATAAAAATACACTCCTCTCCCTGCTGCAGCCCTGAACCTCCCGTGTACTAGATCAGAGACACTGATAAATCTGGGAGGCCATACATGCCAACCTGCTCATATGTTTTCAGTGAGCAATGACAGGGAGCCAAATTGCTTTATTCCGATTAGGGAAGGGCCTCTGTAAAATATACTGTGCAAAAAAAATATTGGGTTTTAGTTCGCTGACACATCAATTTAAGAGAGTTATGGCTCTCACGCAGGGGCCGAGCAGGTATCTCCCCACATGTATGTGCAATAAAAATTAATTGTTGTGTTTCATACAGGCACCATTTTCCCTCCTCATATCAGGGGGTGACCTGGGCATTACCTTCAGTGGAGAGCTCACTCTGGAGATGCTACCCTGAAGGCCTTGCTTTCCCCTAAAAACAAAAGTGGTAACCCTACCACCAAATTAGCCAAGGAACACTGTTTCTCGTTAAAAACGTAATTTAGTTCTTTGGAATATTAATATATGTGCATGAGCTTTATATGTGTTATGCTTGTCTTCCCTCCCTGCCTCCAACACAAATTTCTACTGGTTTATACACTGAGTCTTCCTGATTCTTTTAAGACAGAGGTATAGATAGATGTGGTCCTGAAGGGATTAGACCTAGGATCAAATCTGAGAATGGAGTCCTAACTCCTAAGCCAGGTAGACCTTTCCTTGACAATCTTCTCTATCTGTTCTTTAGGGCTGACCAACTGGACTGCTCACTTTTCCCCCACCCTTCTCTGACCCTGTACCTCTTTTATAATCATGGTATTTAAAACTAGATGGAAGGGAGCTTAGAGGTGACCTAATGAAGCAGCTATATGGTTCAGTGGGTAGAGCCTTGTGAGATACGGTGCTTGTAAAGGGAATTAGTTACAGTTGAGGAGGAAGTGATAAATGTCACTCCCCTAGAGTCTACCATTTGAAGTTCTCAGATAATCTGAGTGGGCACAAGCAGAGAAGGAAAAAGCCCCTCTTGGCTGTGCCTCTGACCACACTTCAGACTTTGTCACCATGACTCAGTCATCTTCTCACCCTGAAAGTGCCTGGGGCCTTCTCACCTGGGACCATTCCTTGGTCCTTCATCTCCCACTGGCCAAATAATTCTGGGGGAGAAGAGGTTTCCATCTTGGCAATGGGCCCGAGCCAGCCATGATTCTTTCCCTGTCTGTACTCCTGAATCTCAGATTTAACGTCATGACTCATCTGTCTTTTCACCCTGGAACTTCCCTCTTCCCCATTCTCCACTTCTCCCAATGTTGAGTTTTTTTCAAGGACTTTCACTTGGGGGATGACTGCTGGGTCAGGCGTGCCTCATTTCTATCCTGTTTGTTTCTAATTCTCCAGACTTTACCACCATGCCCCTGTACAAAGGTACCTTCTCTTCTCCACTCCCATCCCCCCCCCACACACACATAGTAAGGACTTGGTAAATGCTTGTTGCTTTACTTTACTCTACCAGAGTATGTATACACACACACACACACACACACACACACACTTTAGAGCTGGAAAAGAATTTGGACCATCCAATCTGAACCCCTCATTTTATAGATAGGGAAACAGAGCCCTGTAGAGGTTAATTCTCTTGCCTCAGGTGACACTGGTTAGAAGTGGTAGACTTTTGAACCCAGGTCTCCTGGCTCCAGAGATAATGTTATATTTGTAAGGGAAGGGACTATATGTCCCATTCATCTTTGTAACCCTTTCCCCTGTCTCCGCAGTCCAGTTCTTAGCACAGTTGCTAGGCAACCTAATGTATGTTAAGTGATGAAACTGATGTGACCCTGGTACCTTGAGATACAGGATTTGGACCTAGAAGGGACTTTAGGAATTATTTAAGCTTCAAGTGAATGAAGCCTTTGACAGACAGATTGATTGTGACCTCTCAGGTCCTTGCTACCACTAAAGCTATGATGCCATGATCCTTTGATCACAAAGAGATTTAATACAAATTAATGGGGCAGCTAGATAGCACGTGGATAGAGCACCAGTCCTGGAATCAGGAGGCCCTGAGTTCAAATCTAGCCTCGGACACTTATGTGTGTAGCCCTGGGCAAGTCACTTAATTCCAATTGCCAAGAAAAGAAAAGAGAAGAAAAGAGAAGAAAAGAAAAGAGAAGAGAAGAAAAGAAAAGAGAAGAGAACAAAAGAAAAGAAAAGAAAAGAAAAGGAAAGGAAAGAAAAGGAAAGAAAAGAAAAGGAAAGAAAAGAGCTGTGGTACCTCCCTGCAGATTTAGCATAGGTTTAGGGACACTGATGATGTGATGATGTGAGGAGGTGACCACTGCTGGGAGAAATGGATGGGCAGATCAGGTGTAATGGGCTTCATTAAGCAGGGGAGGGAAGAAGGGAAGGGAACACTATTAAGTTAGGGGAAAGGAACACCTAAATGTCTAGTAAAATTCCAGATCAAGATAAGAAATATTGATGACATCATGAACTCAACCCTTCAGGGTTCCAATACGTCGGTCAGCATTTATTAAGCTCATGCTATGGACTAGGCATGAGCTCTATAGACACAAAGAGAAATAAAAGCCAGCCACTGCTGTGGAGGAGCTCCCAAAGTCACACACCCAGCACGCCGAGAACGGCTCACTAGTGATTGGATCGGACAGCATTTCTCTGATTAAGGCAAATAATGCCACGTTGCTGTTGTCCAGTCGTTTTTAGTTGTTTCTGACTCTTTGTGACCTCATGTGAGGTTTTCTTGGCAAAGTTACTGGAGTGGTTGGGCATTTCCTTCTCCAGCTCATTTTACAGATGAGGAAACTGAGGCAAACAGGGATAAGTGATATGTCCAGGGTCACACAGCTAGTAAGTGTCTGCGGCCAGATTTGATCGCATGTCTTCCTCACTCCAGGCTTGGCACTGTATCTGCTGCACCACCTAGCTGTACTAAATTATACAAAGGACTCAGCAATTAATTATTGGCAAAGTTAAGTCTGTGTAGGGATTTCCGCCTGCTTTGTACTTTCTTTCTTTGAAGCCTTGAAATCATACTGGGCAACTGGAATGGGGTTCTGACCATTTAAGACCCTAGGATTGAGGCGGAGTGAGAGGTTAGACCTTTACAAGCCATGCTCCTCTCCCTGATGGTAATCCTTTAGAAAGGAGGATATGGTAGTGAGGTGAGAGTGTTGGCTGTGTGGCAGGGAGAGCTCAGAGCTCTAACAATGATCTATGCTGCCCAGTTCCCACAGAGAAGTGATGAACTCAGGTTGCAGAACGAGACACAGGTATGTTCGACATGATCCCTGGAGGGAATTTGTTTTACTATGCACATTTGTTACAAGGATTTTGCTTTTATTTTTTCAAGGAGAAGATAGGGAGGGAGAAAAAAATATATGTTTTTTTATCAACAAAAATGAATTTAATTTTTAAAAATTCCCACCTCAGATACTAGCTTTGCCATTCTGGGTAAGTCTCTTTTGTTTGTTAAGATTCAGTTACCTTGCGTGTAAACTGTGAGTAATAATAGTACCTGCCTCATAAGACCATTGTTAGGACCAAATGAGATAATGCATGTACAATTTAATGTATATAATATATAAGCAATTATTATCATTGTGGCAACTGTCTTAGAGTTCTCCTGGGCTTTTCTTTGAAATCTATGTGTGGATTATGGCTTCTGGTTGAGGACCACATCTTTCCACTGGCCTCCATAGACTTGATTCTGCCAGGACTCAATGGTGGTGGTGTTTCATGAAGCATTGTTACTCAGCATCACCAGAAGAAAGCTATCATAAAAATGAAAAATAAAAAGATAGGGAGTCCCTTGGTTTCTTTGGAAGCGCTGTGTCATATCCTGAATGCCGTTGCTACTTCCTTCCTTCTTCCAATCTATTTCTAGGGCTAGACTGAGGTTGTTGTAAAGCAGCGGTTCTCAACCTGTGGGTCATGACCCTTTTGGGGGTGGAACGACCCTTTCACAGGGGTCACAGGGGTCTCCTAAGACCAAGGGAAAACACATATTTCCAATGGTCTTAGGAACCGGGATACTGCTCCTCTATCCATCTCCAGGCAGGTCCACCCACATACAAAAGGGGTGCAGCATTAGGAAGGTTGAGAACCACTGTCATAAAAGATCAAAGGAGGAAATCTATATAAAGTGCTTTAAGAAAGTGCTTAATAACATAAATGTTATAATCCTTCATGGAGAACAAAGGTGTCAGTACAACACTAAGAATGTGACCCAAACCAGATTGACATGTAATTGGGAGATATTTAGAAAAATGTTGTAGAAATACAATACAATGTGGAAAATGTTAATATGTAGTTTTCTAAGTCACTCTGCATCTGACAATGGTTTACTGGTCCTGTTTTCTATGTGAGTCTGACATCATTGATCTAGAATGAGGATAGTGTGATTGAATAACTCAATGGGATGGTCAATCCATTCAAATGTAAATCATAGTGTGAGCTATAGACATTTTCATCCATTTGTTTTGTTTGTATGAATGTTCATAGATCTCACTTAGGACATTTTATATATAGTGTTCTGGGAGTTTGAGTAAATCTTCACCCAGAAATCTCACTATGAATGAATGAAGCATATGTTAAGCCCTCATTGTATGCAAATCACCATGGTAAGAATTGGGGACAAAAACAGAAAAGCAAGACAATCCCAGTTGTCAAGGAACTTGCCTGGGATTCTTAACCCTGCGTGGACAAACTTTTTATATATGTCTGTGTCTATGTCTGTGTCTGACAACCTGTGGGTTATGTTCAGTTTGTAACAATGAAAATATATCCTGCATATCAGACAGATTCATAACAGTAGCAAAATCACAGTTATGAAGTAGCAAAGAAAATAATTTTGTGGTTGGGGGGGGGGTCACCACAACATGAGGAACTGTATTAAAGGGTCGCAGCATTAGGAAGGTTGAGAACCACTGGTCTATGGGGTTTTCTTGGCAAAGATGCTGGAGCGGTTAGCTATTTCATTCTCTAGTGGATTAAGGCAAACAGAGGTTAAGTAACTTGCACATGGTCATACAACCCGTGTGTGTCTGAGGCCAGTTTTAACCTCAGGTCTTCCTGACTCCAGTCCCAGGATTCTATCCACTGAGCCACCTACCCATTCCATCTATATGCACACAATCATGCAGACATGCACACTTCTATTATATACTGATAGTTATATTTTCATATATTGAAAACTGTTTCAATGTTTTGCTTTTTTCTGTAATTCTATTATGTATCATATTTTATGAACTTGAAGACCTTTTTTTCCTGAGAAGGGGGCCATAGGCACACATTTGGCCACAGATGGTCAAAGGAATCAATCATTCACAAAAAAAAAAAAAAAACGAAGAACCTTTGTTCTAGAGTTACCTAACATATGTCAAT
Organism: Pseudocheirus occidentalis; assembly: GCA_028646575.1. Lineage (NCBI taxonomy): Eukaryota > Metazoa > Chordata > Mammalia > Diprotodontia > Pseudocheiridae > Pseudocheirus > Pseudocheirus occidentalis. Next base: position 44,594,798 of record CM053600.1, on the reverse strand, counting down.
GACTGCCTTTTTACCTCCAAACACCTGTTCCATTCTCATGTTTTCATTAAAGATTCTCTAGATTCTTGTGTAGAACATTTTAATCAATATTTTATAGAAATGAAACCATAGACTTACAGGTTATGTTTCCTAACCTCCTCTCCACCATCTTTTTTGTTGATGTTATAGTATTGTCTGTGATTTTATTTATTGTTCTTTTTTCAGATATTGGTAATAATGATGAAAACTAACATTTATGTAATGCTTTAAAATTTGCAAAGTACTTTATATATATTCTCATTTGAGCCTCATCACAACCCTGGGAGGCAAGAGCTACTGTTACCCCCATTTTAGAGATGAGAAAACTAAGAGTTAAGTGATTTGTCCAGTTTCACAGAGCTAGTAAGTGTTTAAGCATATTGTAACCTACATTATCCTTACTTTTCTGTGGCTTCCCCTAAATTTAGGGGTCTAAGCTCTCATCTCTTCGAAACCTGCATCACCTCCAGCACAGATTTCTTTGGTATGTGTTTGGTCAGGTCCAGGTGCCTTTCCCATCTTTATCTCCATTTTTCTTCATTCCTGACCTATTTAGAATCCTTATTTTCTCCTTTAATATGGCTACAGTTGAACTGTTCTCATACACATTGAAAGTTTAAACTGTTTGGCTACAGATGAAAGACTAGTGATAGCAGCTGGTGAGCTGTGTGGAGGAGGAGTAGGGATTTGGCAATCGTGCAAGGTCTCTTCAAGCTCTAATTGTTCTGTGACCCTAGGGAAGTAGACTGGCCATTTCAACTCAAACAAACAAAAAAACACTCACTGTGGAACATTGTGCTCTTGCTTTTCCTGTTTCTTCAACCCACACTGGGAGCCCCAAGCAGAAATGCCTTATAGCATTCACTGGGCTCTTGCCAACATCAGTACCAAGCACTTGATAGCTATTACCTGTGTGGATCCATCCATGTTAAAGAGTGACCTAATGTTAGGTAGAATAGCACCTAGTGGTAAATAATTTTCTTTTTTTAAATGATGTTAATGAATATTTAATAATATTTTATTTTCCCCAATTAAATGAAAAAACAATTTTTAACATCCATTTTTAAAAATTTTGAGTTCTAAATTCTCTCTTCATCTCCATTTCCCACTCCCTGTGATAGTAAACAATTTCATATAGGCTATACATGTACAATCATGTAAAACATTTCCATATTAGTCATGTTGTGAAAGAAAACATAGACCAAAATCTAAAACATGAAAAAGTATACTTTGATCTGTAGTCAGATTCCATTACTGCCTTTTCTTAACATAGATAGCATTTTTCATTGAGTCCCTTCAAATTGTCTTGGATCATTGCTCCGCTGAGAATAGCTAAGTCATTCACAGTTTATCACTGTACAATATTGCTTTTACTGTATACAATGTTTCTCTGATTCTGCTCACTTCATTTTGCATCAGTTCATGTCTTTCCGGGTTTTTCTGAGAGCATCCTGCTCATCCTTTCTTATAGCACAATATTCCATTATAATAATATACTACAACTTGTTCAGTCATTCCCTAATTGATGGATAGATGTATCCTCTCAATTTCTAATCCTTCACCACCACAAAAAGCTGTTATAAATATAAAAATTATTTTAATTATCTGAAATTATTTTGTTATTCTGAATTTGGCAAACAAGAAATATGAGCATTTTCATATGCAAAGAATCAGAATTAAAACTTATATATAAAATCAGGGATTTCTATTATTTATAATATCTATTTATTGAAAATTATTTAATAAATTCAACACTTTAGTTTCAAAGCTATTCTGTTTGTCTATATCTCCTACTAAACTTTATTCTGTTCTTTTCTGTGCTCTTCTTAAAAAAAATGCTTTGATGACCCTATTTTCTTTTTCTTTTTTTTGTTTTGTTATTACTATAACTAGTTCCTTCCCAAACACCAGCCTCCATTTCCCATCAAAATTAGCATAGTCAACCAAAACAAACTCATGCATGGACACCGTAAGGCTCTGCTGTATGTCTAGCTGTCTGTTGAGTATCTTCACCTGCCATTATCTCAAACTTAGCATATCCAAATGAGAATTAATCATTTTCCCGACTACACTTTCCTTTTGCCAAATTTTCTATTTCTTCTGGAGCTGCCATCATCTTCTCAGGCATCCAGGCTTAAAACTTAACATTTCTAACTCTTTTACCAGGACCTCCACAACATCACTCCTGTCTTTCAACTTCTTGTTACTCATATGGCCAATATCCTACTTTGTGCTTTCATTTCCTGTCACACAAGTTATTCTAATAGAAGCATTGAAAGTTAGGTTGGCTCAGAGTGACCCATTGTTCCCAAACTTGTTTGTCAATCAGTGTTGGGGGGAGGTGTCACTCAGCCTGCAGCTTTGTATTAACTGATATTTACCACATATTAAGTCATCCCCCTCCCTTTTTGTATCTGGAAATTGTCTTGTACCTTGGGAAGGAACAGAGTTGCACTGGCCTGAGCCCTTTTACTGACCTAGACCCAAAGTCATCAATAAAAATTGGTCCTATCTTGAAGCCATTGTTCATCACCAGTGATCAACTGGTCAAGTTAACATGTTGTTACCTTGACAGACTTTAATACACTCTTTAAATTCTCTTTGTCCTGAATTTTGCTTCCTTAATCAGGACAGAAGCCGAAACAAAGAATTTTCCTTTTAACAGCATCCTGACTGGTGTCCTTTTCAATCTCTCCTTGCTCCAATTCATTGTTCACAACACTGTCAAAATAATCTTCTGAAAGCCCACAAGTCTGACCCTGTTACTGCCTGTCTCAAAAACCAGTTGCTCGCTGTAACCTCTAGGACAAAACATGAACTTCATGAAAGGTTACAATTTGCTTCCAACCTGCATTTCTAACCTCATTTCTTAGTATTTCCCTTTGCACAATCTACATTCTAGGTTAACTGCACTATTAACCACTTTTCATGTTTGATATGCCATCTCCTGCCTCTGCATTCAGACAAGCCAGTAGTGCCCTCTCTCTCCTCTGTAGCACTCTACTCCTCCACACACTCACACCCAACACCTGAAATATAGTTCCTTCTCAACTTTGCCAACCATCATCTCTATCGTCCTTTCCATTTCAATTTAGGAACCATCTCCTCAGTGAAGCCTTTCTTGATTGCACCCCCATCCCAAGAGAGTTTCTCGCTCTTCTCAAATTACTTTGTATTTATTCATCGATGTTTTCCACACATTCCTTCAGTAGAATATTATCTCCCTGAGGTAAGAGATTGCTGTCTTTCTCTCCTCAAGTCTGTAACAGTGCCTAGCATTTTCTTTTCTCTTCTTTTCTTTTTGTCCTTCCTTCTCTCTCCCTCTCTCCCTCTCCCTCTCTCTCTTTTTCTCTTTCTCCCTCCCTCCCTCCCTTCCTTCCTCCATTTCTTTCTTTCTTTCTTTCTTTCTTTCTTTCTTTCTTTCTTTCTTTCTTTCT
>CM053600.1:44575111-44590843 GCA_028646575.1 Pseudocheirus occidentalis | reverse complement strand
GACAGTTTATCAGCCTGGTCCTTAGAAGTTCTCAGTAGAAGCTATAGAAGGAGGGTCTCAGGAAAAGGTGCAATCTCCAGGTGGTGACTGAGAAAAAGAGCTCAAGGTCCTCCTGGTTCTCTCCTTATATACAGTGTAGCTCCTCCCTGTTCAGCCCCTTCCTGTTAAGGTGTGAACTACTCCCAAGTAGCTCCTCCCTGTTCAGCCCCTTCCTCTTAAGGTGTGAACTACTCCCAAGGAGTTAACTGGAAGTAAGGAGCTAAGCCTTTACTAGGTGCTAAGTGCCTTTACTAGGTGCCAATAGAAAGGGGCATGGAAGATCTTCTGATTTCATTAACATTACACCTGTTCTACCCTGTCCTGTCCTGTCCTGTCCTGTCCTGTCCTGTCCTATCCTATCCTATCCTATCCTATATGTTATGCTATGTCATGTTATAAATTATGTTATATGATGCAATATAGCCTATCATAACATGACATGATATAACATAATTATATTCCTATTATTCCTATTTTAATACAATCCTATTGCATGTCTGTATATGTATATGTATGTACACATACGTGTGACTCACTCATTCTCTCTCTTTTTCTCCACATATGTATGTGTATTTTTGTTGATCTTTTGTAATTTTTCATTAATGTCTGACTCTGATCACATTTGGGATTTTTTTGGTAAAGATACTGGAGTGATGTATCATTTCCTTCTCCATTTCATTGTACAAATGAGAAAACTAAGGTAAATGGGGTTAAGCGACTTGCCCAAGGTCACACAGCTAGTAAGTGTCGGAGACCAGATTTGAACTCAAGAAGATGAGTCTTCCTGACTCCAGGTCTGGCACTCTATCTACTGTACCACCTAGCAACTCTCTCTTTCTCTCTATTTTCTCTCTGTATGTATGTATGCATATGTGTGTGTGTGTGTATCTCTGTAAGTATATATGTGTGAGACAGAGTTGTTATTATCTTTACCTATAAAGAAGACCAGGCAGCATCTAGTTCACACACTGACATTGCAGTGAATAGGGCACTGAACTTGGCATCATCAAAGACCTGAGTTCAAGTCCAGCTTTAGATACTTAACACCTGTATGACTTCAGGTAAGTCAATCTCTGTCTCAATTTCCACATCTCTAAAAATGAGAATAACAACAGCACTTGCCTCCCAGGAATGTTGTGAGAATCAAATGAGAGAAGTTTTGCAAATCATTCTACAAACATTGAAAGGCTGCATAAATGCAAGCTCTTGTTATTAGCAAGAGAAGCAGTAGTAGTAGTAACAGCAGCAGTAGCATCATTTATGAAGGGAAATGGCCGATGTGCAAGAATCTCTACCTGCCTATTTGTCCTATTGCTTGGAATTTCCAACATTCAAATCTCTGGATTAAGTCAAGGATTCTTAACCTAGGAGTCCAGAAATTTGTCATTCTTTTCTTTAAATTTTTTTTCATAACTGTACTTCAAAATAATTCTATATATTTGATTTTATGACTTTGCATCAAAGAATAGATAGGCTTCACCAGACTGCCAAAGGCATCCACAACACCAAACAGGTTAGGAAGCCCTGGACCTTGAATTCTTCTTTTAAAATATAAATACATGTTTGAATCATTAGGTTAATAGGCATAGAGGGGATGGAGAATTACTTTATCAGGTCATTCTGAGAATAAGAATTTTGACTGAAGGAGAAGGGAATAAGATGAGGGAGCTGGATTGAAGGAGAGGTGAACAGACTGAGGGGCTTTACAAAGAATGATTTAGAGGTGTTTAGGAGTGCCCCAAAGGGGCACATTTGTGTGAGGTAGCAGAGTGGAACCCTGAGCAACCAGGGGGCACCTTACACTTGAATAAAGGAAATACATACCTAGCTTTTGTTTAGTGATTTTCAGGCATTTTTTATTCTTCCTGACCCAATTTGGGGTTTTCTTGGCAAAGATTCTGGAATGGTTTGGCATTTCCTTCTCCAGCTCACTTTACAAATGAGGAAACTGAGGCATATAGGGCTAATTGATTTGCGCAGGGTCACACAGTAAATGTTGAGGTGTTTGCAATGAATAGTGTTGAACTTGGAGTTAGGAGGATCTGAATTCAAATCCTCCCTCAGACATTTACTGGCTATGCCACCCTAGGCAAGTTACTTAATCTCACTTAGTCTCAGTTTTCTGTTCTGTAAAATGGGGATAATAATAGCTCTTATTTCCTAGGATTGTTGGGAGGGCTAAAGGACAGACAGGTGAGAGAGAAAGGTGGCGAGGGGGGGGGGAGAGAGAGACAGAGAGACAGAGACAGAGAGACAGAGAGACAAAGAGAGACAGAGAGACAGAGACAGAGAGAGATTGCTTTACAAACTTTTGGACCCTCTGGATAAATATCAGCTATAATTATTTAGAGGGTGCAGGGATGTGATGAAGCCAACTCTTATCCATCTCAGTTGATTGTTAAGCTCAGTTGTGAACATTCACACCTCAGAAATCCACAAATGCTACAAATCAAGGCTTGATTTACTGTTTTGCTGATTGACGACTTAAGGAAGGGATGGAGGAGATATTAATAATGTATTTTAAGCTTTTTTTTTAATGTGTGGTAGGGTTTTCATTTGGGAACAAAGGGAAAAGAGAAGTGGAATAAAAATAAGTATTTTCCCTGATTTCATCATTTTTGCCCGTGCACTGCTGATAAAGCCCCATATCACACAGAAATAGGCGTGTGTGTGCACACTCACATATAAACCCTATTTTAAAATAAGCATCCCACAGCAGCAGAATTCACAAAAAGAATATCCTCTTGCTCTGTGAAACACTTTGAGTCTGACTACAAAAGGAACATGAGAAAAATCCAGCTGGGGGCACACCTGTAGCAGCCTAAGAAGACACTTCGTTTGCCCGACTGAGGAGGGTGACACGAGACTAAGCCATGGAGACAGTCAAACCCCATTCCAGCCATTGGCAGCTTGCCGAGGAGTTCCCACAAGGGCCCAGTCATTTCCCATACCTCCTTTCGCAAAAGCTATGTCAGGAGGCCGGTGCCGACCTGTCCACACCCAACTATTTAAATGCCCCAAGGGGGAGACCCCCCGCCGAGAGAACTGTTAAGTCGCCTCCTGCTGTGATGAGACTCTCCCTTGGTTGGACTGGAGTGACAGTGATAGATTAAATGCACCAATTAAATTAGATCCTATTTTAAAGAGCTTGAGCTGGATTTACTTTTAATTATAGCGCTTGTGCTCGCTGATGAGGTATTGTAGGGGACTTAACAATGGACTGATTGTGCATCCGAGTGTGCAGAGAAACGTTTCCTCGTATAGATTGGGTCAGGTTTTTTCCTCCAGTGTAGCTCTGAGGAGAAAAGAAGAGGAAGGGAAAGAGAGAGAGAGAGAGAGAGAGAGAGAGAGAGAGAGAGAGAGAGAGAGAGAGAGAGAGAGAGAGAGAGAGAGAGAGAGAGAGAGAGAGAGAGAGAGAGAGAGAGAAACCTTCCCGTCTCCAACCAGCGGAAGACAATTTTTCTTTTACTTGTCCCTTGCTTTATAAGACACACGTTTCTGGGGAGCCCTGATGGTTCATAAATCGGGCTAGGGAGGGTGCCTTTCGGGAGTGCTTCGCATCCCTCCCTCCTGTGGTTTTCCCAACGGGAAGGCCATTCATCGCTGGGTTCAGGAAATCCTAGCTCCTAAAGACGCTCCCCTAAGGCTGCTGATAAAACGCCAGCGTTCTTCCCAGGCTGTCTGCCATCCCTCGCCTGAAGTGCTGGCTCTCCTCGTCATCCCCGCCACCCTGTGGGACCCAGCCAGAGGCTTAAGAATCGATTGCTCAGCCATTGAGAGAGCTTTAATGACAGATTCTCTGTCCTTTGCCAGAATAATTGGTGGCCCCAGGCCGGCGACTGGATCCACCGAGCCAGAGGGGCTCCCGCGAGGTCAGCTGCTGCATAAGCAGATCCAGCTCCGCCCCTGCTTGAAGCGCGATCTTGGCAGGTCCTATAACCTGTTTATGTTTTTGCTGCTAACTCAGTGGGGGGGTGGGGGGGGGGGAAGGAGCAGTAATGCCCCGGCTGCCCTACTTGGAGTTTTCTGGAAGCGTAACTAAATCACAGCCTTTCCTTTGCTGAAACATTTCGATCCGGTAAAATAAGACAAGAGATTTAAAAAAAAAAGTACTTGTGTGTGTGTGTGTGTGTGTGTGTGTGTGTGTGTGTTTGTGTGTGTCTGTGTGTGTGTGAGACCACATGCGGTCTCACAAAGGCCACCTGCCCCAGTGCCAAGCGCACCCCCCCACCTCCTACTTTCCCACTTTCTATCATTTTACTCTTGCTCCGGGAATAATAATCAGACGAATACTAGAGCTGCCGCTAAAGGGAATAAACAGGGTTGCCCTGGGACTCCACTCGCCATATTGCAGCTACCTAGACTGACAGTCCCTTCTCTGCTCACAATTCCTCTATAGCATTAGGGGATCTGGATTCGAATTCCTTCTCAGAAAACTTCTTAGCTCTGTCACCATGGAAATGTTACTCTTCCAGCCTCAGCTTCCTCATCTGTTAAATGGGGTTAATAACAATAACATCTATACCACGGGGCTGTGAGAAGGAACAAATGAGATTATATATATATACACACACAAGTATAATACAAATACAAAACAAATGTTAACTCAGTGCTTCTCAACCTTCCTAATGCCGTGATCCTTTAATACTCGTATGTGGGCGTATCTGCATGTGGGCAGACCCGCCTGGAGACCGATAGAGGAGCAGTGTCTCGGTTCCTAAGATCATGGAAAATATGTGTTTTCCGATGGTCTTAGGCCACCCCGTTAGACCCCCAAAGGGGTGGCGACCCACAGGTTGCCTTATTAGAATGTAAACTCTGTGAGGGCTAAGAACTTTTGTGTTTGTGTCCCCAGTGTGTTACGAGGTGTTGACTGGCACGTTGTAGGAACTGAATAATGGCGTGTTGATTTTTCTAATCGATTGATTCTTGCCACTAAAATGTTTTATATTCATATAGCAGCTTAGCAATGGCTGCCACTTAAAATGATCTCATTTGACCTCAGAACAGACCCAACTAAATTTCCTTCTTTACATGAAGCCTTTCCCAACCTCTCTTAATTCTAGAGCCTTCCCTCTGTTAAGCATTTCCTCTTTATTCTGTATATACTTTGCTTTGTATTTTTTGTTTCCATGTTGTGTCTCTGCACCACTCCCCCTTCCCATTAAATTATAGACTCCGTGAAGGTAAAAACTGTCTTTTGCCTCTTTTTTTTATCCCCTGGAACATAGCAGGGCTTAATAAACCTCGATTGATTGACAAAAGTGATAGGGCGAGATTTAGCATCCCCATTTGACAGATGAGGAAAATAAAGCCAGAAGACTAGGTGATTTTCCTAGAATTCTACAAAGCCAGCAGAGCCTGTGTGGAGGTCCAAGTCTCCTGACCTTTAGTCAGAGGACCACAGTATTTAGAACAAGAAAGGATTTTAGAGATGGTCAAGTCCAGGAGGATCAAACTCTTGGCAAGCTGGCCTCATACAGTCAGTAAAACTCCCGCCTGCAGGTCTCTAACTAGATTAAAATATAATTGGGAAATGTTTATCAAAATAAATAAGAATACATTACAATATAGATAATGTTAAATTGTGGTTTTCTAAGTCAATATGAGACCTTCAGGGATCCCTTTCTATTTGACTTTGACACCACTGACTAATCTAGCTGGATCCAGAGCACTAAGGTTTTGAGTAATTTAGCCCTGGGGCACCTGGACGGGACTTCAATGAACCCCAGCATGTGAATAAAGGCAACCCCTTCTCACTCGAAGCTAGGCTCCTGAATCTATCTCAGACTACAGTCCTGGGCCTTAGAGTCTCAGCTTTGGAGGATAAAGAGGAAGTGGGGGATGAGGGGAGAGGACAGGAGTGGGCACAGAACCCCAGTTTTTGGCCCCCCTGAAGTAATTCCTTATTGTTAGACTAGGATCAGAGATTGAGAGATGGAAGCAGTTAGATGACCCAGTAGTCAGACCCTCTTTTTATAGATAAGGAGGCTGAGACTAAGGTCAAGCATTAAGTGGCAAAAACAGGATTCAAACCCAGGTCCTCAGACTCCCATTTGAGCCCTCTCTTCACCCCAATCTCCATCATTCCTTCTGCAGCAGACAGAGGATTTAAACTGAGAGTCAATCTCAGTGTCTCCTCCTCTCTGTCACTAACTCTCTGCATGAGGTTGAATGACTCATTCAGTTTCTCTGGTCTCATTTGCTTATCCCATCTTGTCCCTCCTTTGTTCTGGAAGAGGACCAAGGGCCTCAGGAATATGACATCTACACTTGCTAGTGGATTGTATTTAAATGAGTCAGGGCAATGCAAAGTCACCAACTCTCCTCCTGAGTCCCCAGTCCCGGTCCCCTTAGGTAGACACCCCTTGGACTCTTTTTCCAGCTCAGAAACTCTCTGGTTCTGTTCTAATTGGCTGGATGAGCAGACACAAACCTGCAGCTCTGTTTTTCCTCAGCTCACGCCCTTCCCACCACAAGGCAAAGTTGCAGGGATTGTCACAAAGGCACTTAGAGAGCCTTCAATGTCACAAAGGACTCTGGATGGGAAATCCTGATAAATTTTTGGCTTAGATTTTCCTTCCCCACTGAACTTTATTTGTTTAGAAAATGAATTTAAAACATTAAGCCCACCAACCCTGTATCTTGGGTATTCAAAGTCATTGGGCATTCAGCTCAATAGATTTACAAGTTGCCTACTATATGTCAGACATTGTATTTGATGCTAGAGATAGATGAGGAAAATGAATTAAATAGAACCTGCCCTCAAATAGCTTACATTATACTGGGGGTCTGAGGGGCAGAAGAATCAAACAGAGAAATGTCACCCCAAAATATTTACCAAGAAAATAAAAAGTTACCAGGTTAATTAGAATATGGTGTCTGAAACAAAATAATGTGAAATCAGGTGAAGAAATGGGTTTGATCCAGATCTTTCTTTTATTTTTTGATGAGCCAGTTAGGATTAAGTGACTTGCCTAGGGTCATACAGCTAGTGAGTATCAAGTGTCTGAGGCCGAATTTGAATTCAGGTCCTCCTGACTCCAGGGCCTGTGCTCTATTCACTGAGCTTCCCCTGATCCAGAGTTTTACAGTGACAGGAAAGTTTGTATTTTACCCAAGAGTCAACAGGTAACCACTAGGGTTTTTCAGACAAAGCAGTGTTGTGGCCAGATATGCATTTGGATTATCAATATGGCAGCTGTGTGGGGATGGACTGGAGAAGGGAAAGATTGGAAACAGGAAAATTAGGATGCTGTTGCAATAGTCCAGGTGAGAGGGGATGATGCCATGAATTAGGATATTGCTTCTGTGAGTAAAGGCAGCAGATGCAAGTGGGGACCATTGGGGTGACCAGGGGAAGGCAAGGGAGAACAGAGAGTTGAAGTTCTCTCCAATACATAAAGCAGACGGAGGCAAAATAAAATCAGAATTCATAAAGCACATTCCTGACATGCAGCCCCAATTCAGGTTTGTTGCTAAGAGCTTGCTCATGGTCAGGGAGACCATTTCTACCTACTTCCTGTGCAGCACTAATGAGGTCACTTGGTGCTCGGTTTCTATGTGTCTCTGTCATTAGATGTTGAAAACAGGGAATTAAAGGGGGGGGGAGGCGGTGAGCAAGACATTTGTGAGCCAGGCTTAGAATGAAACAACTTCCAACTACAAGCTGATGAAATCATAGATCTTATCTTTTCCCTGCCTTCCCTGCCCCATCCCCACCCCCACCTGGGGCTTCTTTACAGATAAGGAGGTTTTGGAAGATGGAAGCAGAGGATTAAGGCTTCCTATTCCAGTTTCTCTACCAGTAGTTCAAAAAAGGAAATTACCATCTTTCTTATAGGGGTCCATTGATACAAAAAAATGACACAGCAAACCCTCCATTACTATTCCTATTTCCAAAGTCCCAGGCTACTACTACTGGGAGGGTTCTGAACAAGGAGCGATTTGGTTAGTCATCTAAGAGTTTGTATAAGAAAAGCTGCTGTGTTGTGTGCTTCAAAGAGCACTGGACAAGGAAAATCAGAGACTCAGCCTCTGGTCCCAGTTCTGCCATGAACTAGCTGCAGACAATAGGCAAGTTGTGGGCAAGTTCCATCACCTCTCAGAGGCTCAGTTTAGTCATCATGTAAAAGGGAATGCTACATGTCCGCTATATGCTACAAGCACAACGTGAATGTCCCCTCAGAAGTTAAAGGAAGATGGGAAATTCCTGTGTCTAGCACAGTCATTGAGCAGAAAGTTACATAGACCAATCACCCCATCTGATCGTCGTGGCTTTTACAGAAGCTTTGCAAGTCTATGGGCTGGTAGGGCTATGTGTTGTAAGGAGAAAAAAAAAGGTAGGAGGGGAGGGCAGATGGAGGAGAGCTAAGCCTGAGGAGAGCCAGCAGCACAGGGAAAGAGGAAGTGGCATTTCTGGGTTTGGTTTTATTGACTTTCCAAAATAAATAAAGGGAGGCAGTTAGGTCGCTTGGCGGCAGAGCACAGGGACTGGAGGCAGGAAGACCTAAGTTTGAATGGGGTCTTAGACACTTACTAGCTATATGACCATAGGAAAGTTACTTAACATCTGCCTGCCTCGGTTTCCTCTGTTGTAAAGTGGGGATAATAACTTGCAGGGTTGTTGTGAGGGTTAAATGAGATGATATTTGTAAGACACTTGCCAGGCATAAATGCCTATTTCCTTCCATTCTCCCTCCTCCCAGGACAACCAAGGATAAGCCTCCTTGGCACTCCCAGTTGGCATTTCTCCAGTTGAAATGGTTAAAACAAATAAAAAAGTCATAGGTACTAGCCACCTGTCTATATATCCCTGAAGAGGGAAAAGAAGAGCTTGGATTAGCGTAAGGAAGAGGCAGCATCTTCTTTTCTGTCTAAGTTATCAATAAAGGAAGTGATGTTCTCCATCACACACATAAATATACACACAAGCACACATATGCCCCAATGCATTACTGTACATGTATACACATTCACACTTACACCTGTGTCTATATAGATATAAAGCTTTAAACACAGGCTCACACCTATACGCATACATATGCATGAACACGACCCATCACAAGTATGCTTAGCCACACCAGAGTCAACAGGAACTCAGAGACACTGTCCAGAAGTCACTAAGGCAGCCCCCTCTGTGTGGTCATGCACTTTGAACCATTTACCCTCCAATGGGCTGTAACTGTCTTGTTTCTGATTAGTATAGTAGCTTCCTGCTTTCACATTCACGATGTAAAATTGGACTTTGAAATGCCTTTCCAGCTGAGTTACTTTTTTTTTTTAAGCTCCCAGGTGAGGAATTTTAATGAAACTTCTGCAGGCATCTTTGAGCTGCTGGGTTCTCCCAGGTGATTTCCTTTGAACCAAGCATCCTTGGGAGGGTGTAGATTTTAAAAGCATCTACCCTGAACATCTGTAGTCAGAAGGGGACCCCCTAGAGATGTAGGAAGAACAGGTTTTTTCAGTTTAAGAAGGAATCCTTCTCCAGAAGTGGAAGGTACCCTTCCATGTGTGTGAGTGTTGGTGGTGGTGCTGGTGGTACTGGTGGTGGTGGTGGTGGTGCTGGTCTGGTGCTGGTGGTGATGATGGTACTAGTGGTGTTGGTGCTGGTGGTACTGGTGGTACTGATGGTACTGGTGGTGGTGGTGGTGGTGCTGGTGGTACTGGTGGTGCTGATGCTGGTGATACTAGTGGTACTGGTGGTGCTGGTGGTGCTGGTGGTACTGGTGGTGCTGGTGGTGGTGGTTTATAAAGAACAACAAATTTTTTTTTAAGACATGATTTATTCCTTACAATTGGGGGGGGGCACACATTTATATTTATTCACATGTATACATGTTGTCTTCCTGGGTACACTGTAAGTTCCTTGACTGTCTGATTTTTGTCTTTGTAAGAGAGGATGTTATGGTATTTTGTTTTGCTCCCACAAAAGTTATTGGGAGATAATCAATACCTGTGAGAAAGCTTGCTTATCTTATTTTTCTAAGACCATGACCATCCTGGTGCCAGGGGAAACTAGAAAAATGGGGTGTGATAAATAGCTTCGACTCTAGAGGCTGCGCCCTGGTCACAAGTATTCTCACTACCATGCCTACATAATCTGCAAAAAGAGGGAATGTAGAGAAATAAAATGAGGCATTTGAACTAACCCTTCTCTAACCAGAGGGACAGGACTGTATGCCCTCACTCCTGCTTCTGTATTAGTGTGGGTGTGTCCCTAGTGAGCACCACATGACTGCCTTTCCAGAAGTGTAATAAACACCTTCCTCCGTACACTCTGTTTCTGAGTTCTTTCAGTGAGAAGGGGTTTGCTGTGTTAAGGGGCATATCACGTGAATCTTCCTGAGGGCACGTGATCTGGGAAGCAGCGGACAGTGGAAGCTCTTCTGGGCTAACTCCCTGACCCTGCCTGCGATGCCCTGTGATCCCCACAAGTGTGTTCCTCACAGTATACCTCCAAGGTTGGGCACAGTTCCTGGTGCCTAGTAGGTTGGCATATGTGGCCACTGGATAGGGTGCCAGTATCAGGTTTTTTGTAAAGATAAAAAAAATGCCATTTGTAAAATGCTTGGCAAATCTTAAATCACTCCAGAAATTCTATCTATTTTTGCTATTATTTCTCTGAGATCTAAACCCCGTATTCACCAGAAGACTTGTTTCCTTCTTTATTCAGAATCCCTGATAATGGGATTTTGCTGGAGGGCCTCCACACATCCCTGTTAATGCTTGGCCCCTTCCTTTCATTAAGCAGCCAGGGAAAGGGGCAGCTGTTAAAAGCCAGGGAGTATAATTGACTGAACAGAGACATTCCAATTTGGGGACTTGCCTGGTGAGTGCAAAACTCAGTGCCACCAGTGGAAATAGCCAAATTCCAGGCCACATGATGGCATTTCTTTTGCATGGCAGGACATTCTAGCAGAGTGCCCACAGAGTCAAGAGGTGCCATGGTTATCTTGTGCTTCAGGAAGGCACAGGAGCCAATCTAGCTAGTCACTCAGCACAAGAGTCAGCAGGCCCTGCCCATTGTCTGAAATTAATATGTGCACCCTCATAAGCATCCATCCCTCATATCCACACCCACATACAGCATTTCTGGTCCTAGGCAAAACTGAGAAACAGGCAAAATTCATCTTTCAGCCAACTTCTGTTTCAACAAATGCCCATCCCCACCTGTGTTCACTGCATGCATTCTGTTTGCTGGTGACTTGATTACATTCAGCTTACCTCAGTCTGATGGCATTGGTGACACCTACTATGTGTAAAGCACTTTACTAGATAGAAGAGAGAAAAAAGAGTTTGCAATGTCGAATAGAAAATAAAGCGCTGGACTTGGAATCAGGAAGGTCTAGGTTCAAATCCTGCCTCAGATACTTATTAGTTCTAAAATCCTAGGGAATTCACATAACCTCTCTTTACTTCAGTTTCCTCATCTGTAAAATGAGCAAAATGGACTTAATGACCCAGAAGTTCCTTTCTAGGCATAAATCTATGATCCTCTCATCCAATGAACCACTGGTTACCACCAGTGAGCCTTGAAGTCAGCTGCAACTGTGGAAGAAGCAGCTTCAATAGCTTTCAGCCCAGAGAAGACAAGGAGATTGGACAACTGATCAGAAATAACGCATTTATCCTGCTCTTATTGAGAGTAGGATTTAGTAACAGGCTGGGGAAAAATAATGACCTACCACAAATCGAAAGAAGACATAGTGCTTTCTGTGCTAGAGAGACACAGAGGGCTGTGCACTGTACAAAGATGTGTAATTTACTTGGACCAGGAGAAAGTACTGAGAATTGTGAATTTTTGGACTCCCAGCTGGTAGGGGAAGCTGAGTCAGGGGGATCATGTGAGCTATAGTAGGGATAAAGCAACTGGGTGTTGGCACTAAGTCTGGTAATAGTGTGGTGGGAGGTAGGGATGGAGGCAATACAAGATTGACAAGGAAGGAAGGAAGGAAGGAAGGAAGGAAGGAAGGAAGGAAGGAAGGAAGGAAGGAAGGAAGGAAGGAAGGAAGGAAGGAAGATAGGAAGAAAGGAAGGAAGGAAGGAAGGAAGGAAGAGAGAGAGAAGGAAAAAGAAAAAAAGGAAAAAACAAAGGAAGAAAGAAAATCCAGGACCCAACTCACAAAGCTTGAGTCAATGACAGAAAAAAGCCAGAGTGTATGAAATATAAAAACGGAGCTGAATTGAACACGAGAGTAAGACTTGGAGAGTTGGTAATTGGTTAATAGGGCTATGTGTGTGTTTCCTTTAGGGAAAATCTCCCATCACATTTTCTGGTACGAAAGGGGTGGATAGCAAATAATCAAAGAGAAGGGACAGACTATCTAGACTAGAGAGTCAGCGTCTGATCTATACTTTAGGTGCATCAGCCAGAGCTCCTCTAAGAAATATAGAAAGGATTAGATTTCATGACCAGAAGAGGGTGAAACCAAGAAGTAGCAGCTTATCTGAATTCTTCCAACATTCCCCTCCAAACTCTTAAAAATAACACCACTAAATCAAATTTTGGAGCAGCATAGTCAACAAAAGGTGAGAGTGAAACATCTTTCCAGGCTAAGACAACTTCGGTGGTTAGTCAGGGAGGTTTGTGACATCAGGGTGGAGTGACTTTACCTCCAGTGAGCTTTGAAGGCAGCTGCAACTGTGGTAGCAGCAGTTTCAATAGTTTTCAGCTCAGAGAAAACAAGGAGATTGGAAAACTGATCAGAAAGACACTGAGCTCACACACTGGGCACAGGACCAGGTGCCGTTTGGCAATTCTTTTGCTTATAAGCAATTCTAGGTCTCAGTTCCAGAAAGAAAAGGAGTGCTTCTGGTTGGTCACAAGGGAGCAGGGGCCTTGGTTCCAGTTCCAGTTCCAGGGCAGAGAGGGACAATAGCACTTGCAACTGCAATGGAACAGGGACCCTTCCTGGGTAAAGATGGGAGTATAGACCAGGGGAGCAACAACTGATCCTCTCCCAGGATAATACCATTTTGGAAACCCCCCAAAACTTGTAGAGTCTCAGAACTAGCTCTGAAAACAGCAGTGTGAAAAGCCTAAAGCTTAGGACAGTGTTTTCCCCACCTCCAGGGGAGCAGAGCCCAACTTTAACACAGAGTTCAAAATCAAGAAAAAGACTAGAAGAATGAGCAAACAACAACAACAATAAAAAGAACCTGATCATAAGAAAGCTACTATGGTGTGTGTATGTGTGTGTGTGTGTGTGTGTTTTAATGATGAGAAAGAAGATAAAGATACAAATTCAGAAGAAAACAGTGATGTCTAAAGTCACAAGCAAAGTCTCAAAGACAAATACTAATTGGACCAAAGCCCACCAAGAATTCCTGGAAGGGTTTTTAAAAAGAGAGACATAAGAGTGCTAGAGGAAAAATTGGGGAAAGAAACGAGAGAGATGCAAGAAAATCATGAATTGAGAATTAATATGTTAGTAAAAGAGTTTAAAAAATGAAGAAAACATTTTATTTTTTAAAATTCCAACAATAACAAAATTGGTCTAATGATAAAAGAGGCACAAAAATTCATTGGAAAAAAAAACTTCTTTAAAAACAGAACTGGTCAAATGGAAAAGGAGCTACAACAGCTCACTGAAAAAATTCCATAAAAATTAGAATTGGGCAAATGGAAGCTGATGACTCCATGAGACATCAAGAAACAATAAAACAAAGTCAAAATAGTGAAAAAAAATTGACAAAAATGTGAACTATCTCATCAGAAAAACAACTGATTGAGAAAACAAATCAAAGAGAAGTCATTTAAAAAATATTGAACTACCTGAAAGCCAATATTTTAAAAAAAGAGCCTAGATATCATATTTCAAGAAGTTATAAAAGAAAACTGCTTTAATATCTTTGGTTCAGAGGGTAAAATAGAATTTGAAAGAATCCACTGATCACGTACTGAAAGAGATTCCAAAATGAAAATTCTCAGGAATACTATAACTAAATTCCAGAATTCTCAGGTAAAGTAGAAAATATTATAAGCAGGCAGAAAGAAACCACACAAATATTGTGGACTCACTTTCAAGGTCACGCAAGATCTAGCAGCTTTCACATTAAAGGAGCAAAGGGCTTGAAATATTACCAAAGGCAAAGGAGCTAGAATCACAACCAAGAACAACTCACCCAGCAAAACTGAGCATAACCCTTCAAGGGAAAAAAATGGATATTAATGAAATACAAGACTATTAAGCATTACTGATGAAAAGACCAGAGATGAATAGAAAATTTGATATTCAAACACAAAACTCAAGAGAAGCATAAAAAGTAAACATGAAAGAGAAATCACAAAGGACTTAATAAGGTTAAATTATTTACATTCCTATATGGGAAGGTGAGACATGAAACATCTAAGAATTTTGTCATAATTAGGACAGTTAGAAGGAGTCTATATAAACATATGGGTATGAGTCGGTTATATTGGGATGATCTCAAAAAAAGATGAATAGATGAAAAAGAGTGATGCACTTGGAGAAACAGGGAGGGAGGGGAAATTATTTCACATAAAGGAGGCACTCGAGGAAGTGGAGGGAAAAATGGGGCGGTGGTAAGCAACATTTGAACCTCACTCTCGTTGGAACTGGTTCAAAGAGGGAAGAATATATATACGCACTAAGTTGGGTGTAGAAATCTATATTATCCAACAGAGAAGTGAAAGGCAAAGAGGATAAAAGAAAGGGGGAGCAGGAATGATAAAAGGGAGGGTAGATTAAGGGAGACAGTGGTCAGAAGCAAAACAGACTTTTGAGGAAGGATAGGGTAAAAAGAAAGAGGGAAAGATAAACAGAAAAAAATAGGATAGAAGGAAATATAAAGCAATCCTAATTATGAATATAAATCTGATTAACTTACCCATAAACCAGAAGAAGATAGAAAAATAGATTAGAAACCGGAGTCTAGTAATATGGGTTTGGTTTTTTGTTTTGGTCAGGGGGTTTCTATGTTGAGTTTCATTTAATGACTGGCACCTCCCTGCAGAGGAGGAAGCAGGCAGCTAGGTGGTAGCAGGGGAGGACGTTCACTTGAAGATCTTGCCCTGATTGAAGGGTTTGCCCATGTGCTGGAAGGCTCCCTCCCAGAAGAAATACTCTCGAACCATGGGTCTGGGCCTCCTCACTGCCAGGATCCAGCTTCTGCCACGGGTAGGACTTGTGGTCTACCTGCCAGTCTGGACTCAGCGGGAAGGCGAGTTCCTGGCCCTGGAAAACCCAGACTCCAGAAATGGCACTGCTATTGTTGATGCCAAAAAGAATGATGCTTGCAAAGGCGTTCTTCCTCAGCTTGTCCAGGCCCTGGAACATTCCGGTGTTGAGGTTGCAGCTCATGAAGGTCTGGCTGAGCTCCTGGGGGAAGTGGTACTGGGCATACCACAGGGACCAGTCCTCACAGTCAAAGTGCTCCAAGAAGTATGGCAGGGCCACCGTCAGCGTGTCCTTGTTGGAGTACTTTCTCTTAGACTCATCCAACACAAAAGTGCTCTTGGGCAGGTGGGCAAAGGGATCTTTGGCCTTGGGCTCCGCAGCCAGGGCCTGGTCACACTCATCCATCTCCTCCTCAGGGCCGGGGGCTGAGGCCGCCTTCTTCTCTTCTTTCCGTTCTGCCTGGGCCTTCGGTTTCTCTTCTCGCTGCCCCTTCTCGTTCCTCGGGACCTCCTTCTTGGGCTGACTCTCAGCAAACGTTTTAGCATCAAAC
>CM053600.1:44542117-44574611 GCA_028646575.1 Pseudocheirus occidentalis | reverse complement strand
CTTTGTTTGTTCATGGCCTGGCTGATCCTTGGGTTCCAGGCAAGAGAAGTGGTGAAGGGTTTGAGTTGTGCTAGACCCTGTGAGCTTCAGTGTGTGTCAGGGACTGCCCTGAGGACTGGACAAGGACCTGGGAGCTGTCTACCTCTTAGGACTGGACGAGAACCTGGTAGCTGTCTGCTTCTGAATCCAGGTGACTGTTTGGCAGATTCAGGAGGGAGCTGGAACCATGGAAGGGGATCCAGGGAATCAGAGAGACCTCCCAGAGTCAAAATGAAGAAAAGGCCTCCCCTTGGACGAAACTGAGACTTGCTGGACACCAAGGGGTGGAGAATTTGTGTGGTTTTCTAATGATTGAGTAGTGACTGATTAAGTTAATGGTTGCCCCATGAGGGGAAGTTTGATTATTGTATTATGAATTGATTAGTGATTGATTAAGTTAATGTTTGCCCCACGAGTGGAAATTTGATTATTGTATTGTGAATTGACTGAATGATTAAGTCAGAAGGGTTTCCCCCTTAGGGAAACCAGATGATTTTTCTTTTGTTCCTTGTAATAAATATTGTGACCACTGTAGTGAAAACTGCGTGGCCATTCTAATGTTAAGCTATTATGAACACTATGTTGTGACTTTCTGTGAAAAGATGTAATGTTGTAAATATTATATCTTGAATGCTTGCCTCGATTTGTAATGGAATAAACAGTGTTCACTATTACTGTGTAATCCGATACTTAAAAGCTGTTCACAGTAACATTCTTTTGGGAATCTGCTGGTGCATGGTGTTACACGGTTGGAAGCCTGTCTGCTGATCTGTTTCCTTGTCTGCTTGTAACTTCTGTCTGTATTCTGTTTGTACTGTCTGAAGTTCAGGGTGTTGACTTTTTCCCCTGAACTAGGTCAATGATGTTTGATTGATTAAAGTAAGATTGTTAACCCATTTTGAGTTGCTTTCCTTTAGAAAAGCAGATCTAAGAACCCGTGCTAGCAGCCATCCTGGGTAGGCTAGGGTGCTTGCTGATACAGTGACCTTGGGCAAGTCACTTAACCCCAATTGCTCTGCCTTCCCCCCTCCAAAAGAAAGTATCAGACAATGAGGCAGCTAGGTGGTTTAGTGGATACAACACTGTACCTGGAATCAAAAAAAATCTGAGTTCAAAGTTGGCCTTACATACTGACTAGCTATGTGACCCTGGGCAAGTCATTTAACCACTGTTTAACTTAATCCATTGGAGAAAAAAACGGCAAACTACATCAGTGTCTTTGCCAAGAAAACCCCACGAACAACTCCAATGTCCACAGGTTAATGAAGAGGTGGACACAACTGAACAACTGTAACTAGAGACAATGAAGTAATATTAAAAAAAATATGGTAAACTTCTCTGATAAAGGCCTCATTTCTCAAATATATAGGCAACTGAGTCAAATTGATAAAAATAAGAACCATTCCCCAATTAATAAATGGCCAAAGGATATAAACGGAAATTTTCAGAAGAAATTGAAGCTATCTGTAGTCATATGAAAAATGCTCTAAATCACTATTGATTGGAGAAATAAAAATTAAAACAACTCTGTGATACCACCACATATCTATTATATTGGCTAACATGACAGAAAAGGAAAATGCCAAATACTGGAGGGGTTGTGGGAAAACAAGTATGCTAATGCGCTGTTGGTGGAATTGTGAACTGATCCAGCCGTTCAAGCGAACAATTTGGAGCTATGTACAAAGGGCTATAAAACTATGCTTGGCCTTTGACCTAGCAATAGATCGAAGTACTGTACTAGATCTGTATCCCAAAGAGATCAAAGAAAAAGGAAAGGACATATATGTATATGTGTGTATGTGCGCGCATACATACGCACACATATTTATAGTGGTTCTTTTTGTGGTGGCAAAGAATTGGAAACTGAGAGGATCATCAAACAAGTTGTGGTATATGATTGTGATGGAGTACTATTGTGCTATAAGAAATGATGAGGAGAATCATTTTAGAAAAACCTTAGAAGACATAAATTCATGCAGAATGAAGCGAGCAGAACCAGGAAACCATTGTTCATGGTAACAGTAATATTATAAGGATAATCAACTGTGAAAGACTTAATTACTCTGATCAATACAATGACCCACAACAGTTCCAAAATACTCTTGATAAAAATGTTATTCACCTCCAGAGAACTAATGAACTCTAAATGCTAAATGAAGTATAATTTTTTCGCTTTCTTTTTCTTTCTCTTTTATTGTTAAATTATTTTATTGTAATAACTTTAGATTTATTGTAAAATACAATAAAATTGTATTTTATTGTAAACTAAAATGGAAATATGTTTTGCACAATTTTACATGTATAATTGCTATATTTATTGAATTCTCAATGGGCTGGAGGGAGAGAATTTGGAATTCAAAATTTTTAATGCAAGAATGTTAAAAGTAAATAAATAATAAATGAGAGAGAGAAAAAAGAGACAGAGAAAGAGAAAAGCAAGTAAGAGAGAAGAGAGGAGAAGAGAGGAGAGGGAGGGAGGGAGACAGAGAGAGAGAGAGAGAGAGAGAGAGAGAGAGAGAGAGAGAGAGAGAGAGAAGAGCCATGACTTTTGCAACTCTCTTCTGTTGACACTCTGGGAGATTTTTCTTCTTCTTAATGGAAATTTTAGAGTGGTCACTCTACTTACTCCTCCAAAAGAACGGCTTGAAGGAGAAACTCAGCTCCTGGGGATTTTTTTTTTTTTTTTTTGCTTGCTATTCCCCCAACAGGATGTAAGGTCCTTGAGGACAAGGCCTGTTTCATTGTAATCTTTGTACCTCTAGTGCTTCAAAAATTGCCCAATAGGTACTTAATAAATACTTGAATTGAAAGAAATTTGTGCTTTGATGGATTGTTTAATGGAGGCATCAGTCCAGAGTAGATATTGCTCTACACTGCCTCCTGGTGGTAAAAACAAGGAAATAACATTTCCAGACAGAAGGCGTGGGAGAGGCATTTATGGAGGCGTCAATGTCTCTAAGAGAGTTCTACTTAGGTCTGACCTCCCTGGGGAGGTAGCTGTGACTTGGATCTCTCTACTTCTTTACTGTCATGCTCTTTGAAACATGCCCCCCCAAATAAAAATCTTGTGTCCCCTAAACAGGTATTCCGAATTTAGGGGAGACACCCCAGAGAAGCTGGGAGATAGCTTACTTAAATTAATTCATTTATTTTTAGTTTTCAACTTTCACTTACATAAAATTTTTGAGTTTCAAATTTTCTCCCCCCTTTCTCCTCCCCGGTCCCCAAGACAGCATACAATGTGATATAAGCTCTATTTAAGCATTCATATTAAACATATTTTCACATTAGTCATGATGTAAAAAAATAATTGATTATATTTCTTTTAAAAGTAACTAAAATATACCCCAGGGAGGCCAAAGGGAAAAAAAAAACTCATGAACACTAAAATAGTTATGGTATCCCTTTTTTTTTTGTAGGGGGGAAGTCAAGACAATTGGGGTTAAGTGGCTTGCCCAAGGTCACACAGCTAGTAAGTGTCACGTGTCTGAGGTCACATTTGAACTCAGGTCCTCCTGACCCCAGGGCAGGTGCTCTATTCACTGGGCATTACTCTGAACAAAAAATGAAAGCAAAGAACCAGAAACAAAATAGGTACCTACCACCTGAGAAAAAGGACCTAGCAATTCACCTGAAATTTGTCACTTCCTCCCAGAGCTTAGGGTCCCCGCCAGGCTACCAGTAAGTAAGGCCAGTGTCTGGGATCTGCTCAACACTATCGCTTCCCATGAGTTCATCCTTTATTCCACTTCAGCAGCACAAAATATGATCACACCCTCCATCTTGCATCACCCACAAGTGTACTACCCCTTATCTGATCATAAATCCATTGGCTTTTCACCCCTTCTCTCTCCCTTTACTCTACTCCTGCACTAACCTCTCTTTCTTCTTTTCTCCATTGGTGAAACAATTCAACAGCATACTACCCTCTCTTCATTCCCTAGACTCTTATCATATTATTGATTATACATGGATGAATCTCAGTCTTGGATCTCCCCCAACATTTGCTGCCTTTGCTCCTACATACCTATGCTGAATGATGGTTCAGAAAATTATCTGTTCCAACTGGATTTAAATTTATGCTACACAGCCTCCCTCACTGCTACTAGGCAATCCTACTACACCCCCCTTTTCAACTCACTATCTAATTTCCACAGCAGCTCTTCAAAACCTTTTCCCCTCTCTTCAAACCCCTCTCTCCACTCTCTCAGATGAAAGTCTTATCTCCTATTTTACAGAAAAGAAGTGAGGCCATTCTTTGACTGTGAGCTCCTTCTTCTCCCCTCTTCCTCACCTCCTGTCTCTCAGGTACCTTCTGCTCCTTCACCCTTGTCTCACACGATAAAGTGATCTTACTCTTTAGCAAGGCTAAAATCCCACTACTTTGTTGAAGTCATGATCCCAGTCCATTCCATCTCCTCCAACAGATTGTCCCTTCTGTCATCCCCACTCTTTCACTTATTTTCAATCTCTCCCTACAACCTAGAAGCATGCCTTCGTGTCCCCCATCTTGAAACATCTATCAGTGTCTCCTTCCATCTCCACTAATGATTGCCCTTTATCTCTTTTGCCCTTTGTAGTTAAACTCATAAGAAAAGCCCATCTACAATAGGTATCTCCACTTTCTCTCCTCTCACTCTCTTCTTAACCCCTTATAATCCAGCGTCTGGCTTTATCATTCCCCTGAAACTGCTCTCTTCAAAGTTACTAATGGTCTTAGTTGTCAGATCCAATGACCTGTTCTCCATCCTCATTCCCCTTGAACTCTGTGCAGCCTTTGACACTGTTGATCAACCTCCCCTCCATGATACTCTCTTCTCTCTAGGTTTTCAGAACACAACTCTTCACTGGTTCTCCTCCTACCTATCTGATTGCTCCTCCTCTATCTCTTTTGCTGGATTTAATTGCAGATCATGCCCTCTCTATACTCTACTTTGTATTCCCATCTCTAGCTACCTTTGAGACATCTCAAACTGGATGCTCAGTAGACATTGAACTCAACGTGTTCAAAACCAAATTCATTCTCTAAATGTGCCCTCCACTGTAATAGGGAAGAAGGCTGGGGTGGGGTGGGGTAAAGACGATGAGTTTGATTTTCTAGGGGTTGCATTTAATGTCTACTGAGTATCTCAGGATCATTGGCCTACAAGGGGGGTAGAGAATGATAAATTAAAATCCTTCCATATCACAAAACAGTAAGTAATTTTTAAAGGTTGTCCAGAATTTTTGAAAGCAGACAACAAAGTACTGATTGAGCAAATACATGGATTGCTCTCTAAGCCTTAAACTAATGTACATAACAATTAAATTTCACAATTTGTATACCAAACAACAAATTCTGTAAACAAATAGGAGAAACACCCTTAGCTATGAAAGAGCACCAACTTGACAGTGGCAAAAACACTAGGTTTCTATCCAGAGGACGTAAGATTTCAATAGCAGTTCTGTTACTTACTATCTATCATTTAAGCTCTGTAGGCCTTATTTTCTCATACACAAAATGAGGAAATTGGCCTAGATAGCCTCAAAAACTCCATAACTCTGCCTCTGAATAACCTGGATTTTCTCTAAAGCTCTGAAAAAATCAGAAAACAAATAGAATAAACTAAGACGATGGCTTTAGAATGGGAGAGGATCTCAAAGACCATCTAAACCAACACATTTGTTTTATGGATGAGAAAATCTGAAGTCCAAAGGTTAAGTAAGTTACTCAGGGTCACACAGGTAGTAAGTAAAGCTTTGATGAGAAATAATATATACTATAAAGCTTAGCCTAATCAATCAGTGTATCAGGGCTGGGGTGGAGGGTGATGTATACCTTTAACAAAAGAAAGGCCTGAGATATTCCTGAAAGAAAAAGACAGAGGTAAATACAATACTAGATGTGCAAACATCCCAGATAAAAGAAACACAAGATAAATAAGTAAAATCCTCAAGAAATACAAACTAAGCAATGAAATCAATTCTCTCATGCATTTGAGCTAGTGGTTTGAAGACATAAAAAATGAGAAGAGAAAGAGGTCAAGGGGGACGCTAGGTGGTGCAGTGAATAAAGTAATGGCCCTGGAGTCAGGAGGACCCGAGTTCAAATCCAGCCTCAGACACTTAACACATTTGCCAGCCATGTGACTTTGGGCAAGTCACTTAATCCCAATTGCCTTCAAAAAAGAAAAAAAAAAGAGTCAGGAGGAGAAAGAGGCTTAAGTCCCTTTTATAGTAATAAATGGGTGGATGGGGGGTGAGGATTTCTTGAGCAAAAGACAGAGGTGACTGAAAGATAAAAGAGATAATTTCAATTATGTGAACTTGAGAAAAATGGAGAAAATTGAGAAAAAAGTCTTTATTTCATATCTCTGATAAAAAGTCTAAATATATAGTGAATTGACACAAACATAAAATAAAATATAAAGAAAATATAAATTATTACAAACATAATATTCTCAAAAGAATTAAAACCATAAACAACCATATAAAGGATTGTTCCAAATCAAATCCCTAATAATAAGAGAAATGCAAGTAAAATATTTGTGGATTTGACCTTGTACTCAGCAGATGGGCAGATATGAAAATGGCAGAGATAGTTAATACTAAAAGGGCTCAGGAAGGGAGGAAGGAAGGAAGGAAGGAAGGAAGGAAGGAAGGAAGGAAGGAAGGAAAGAAGGAAAGAAGGAAGGAAGGAAAGAAGGAAGGAAGGAAGGAAGAGAGGGAGGGAAGGAGGGAGGAAAGGAGGAAAGAAAGGAAGAAAAGAAAGAAAGAATGAAAGAAAAAGAAAGAAAGAAGAAAGAAAGAATGAAATAAAAAGAAAGAAAGACAAAAGAAAGAAAGAAAGAAGAAAGAAAAAAGAAAGAAAGAAAAAAGGAAGAAAGAAAGAGAAAGAAACAGAGAGGGGGAGAGAGGGAGGGAGGAAGGAAAAGATACGAAGAAAAAAAGGAAAGAATGAAAGAAGAAAGGAAAAAAGAAAAAAGGAATGAGAGGGATGGCTAGGTGGCACAGGTCCTGGAGTCAGGAGGACCTTAGTTCCCATCTGGCCTCATGCACTTAACATTTACTAGCTGACTGACCTTGGGTAAGTCACTTAACCTCAATTGCCTTGCCCGAATAAGAGGAATTCAGAGAAATTTCTATAGAATGAACTAAGTAGTAATAGGAAACAATATATACAATGACTACAACAATGTAGATGAATCAACCACAAAAACATAACCTGAAACTGTGAAATTATGATGATGAAGCATCAGTCTTGGAGAAGAAGGGAGAATGAACTTTCCTCTTTTCTTTGCAGAGGGAGTGGGCTACAAATGGACACTATTCCATATGCTTTCAGACATGGTCGATACGTTGTTTGGTTTTACTGAACTTTTTTTTTCGTCTTTGTTAACAAGGGAGAGTTTTGCTGTGATGAAGAATGTATTTGGAAATGTCGTATGGAAGCAAAATTCATCGATACAACAAGCAAAAAGAAACAAAAGAGGGGAAACAGCATTTTAAGAGGTGGCAGAGAAGCAGAAGTACATTCTCAGGCATGGAGGAGAGATTTTGAAAAGGCAGGAAGATAAGAGATGGAATGTTCTCTATAAAAAACAGCAAATACATCAGCTTGGCTGGATTGTAGAACACACAGAAGGGAGAAATATACAATAAGGCTTAGAGTGGAAAGGGAAGATGGAACTAGGTTAGAAGGGCTTTAAATACAAGAGAGGCATTTTTTTTTCATCTATGAAGTAATAGGGAGCCATCAGCATTTAGTGAGCAATGGAGTGACATGGGCAGACTTGTGATTTAGGAATTTCAGTTTGGCAACTATGAGAAACATAGAATGAAGATGGGAGAACCCCAAGAGAGGGAGAACAATTAGGAAGCTAGTGTGACAGCCCATGTGAGAAGTGCTAAGGTAGTGGGGAGGGGGGTTGCCCTTTGATTAGAGAGAAATGTACAGATATGAGACATTTGGAGGTAAAACCAGTAAGACTTGACAATTGATTGGCTAATTGGGGATGAAGAAGAGGGAAGAATTGAGGATGACTGCCACCCTTGGTATTTGTAAGGATGGCCCAGTTCTAGACAGAAATCAGGAAGTTAGGGGAAGAGGCAGATTTTGGAGAAAAGATAGTAAGTTCTTCTCTGGACATAGTGAATTTGATATGTCTGTGGGATATCCATTTGGAAATGTCCTGTAGGTAAATGGTTACATGGAACTAAAGTTGGGAGATTGGAGTTGTACATCTTGGAGTCATATACATAGAAATAATAATTAAATTCATGAGGGCAAGTAAGAGAGAGAGCCAAGGAGAGGGTTCCAGACAGAGCCTTGGAATGGGCATTAAAGAATGGCAGAGGGGGGAACAAGGATGATGATCAATAACATTAATTATTATCACAAAATAATAATGATTCACATTCTATATCTTGCTTTCAAATTTGCAAAGCCTTTTCATCATGACACTGTGAGGTAGACCACACCACATAAGTGGACTTGAGTGTTTTCTGATTCCTAAGATGCAACTTTTACTGGTGTTATTGTCTTTGCAATATTGATGAATCGAGAATTAATAGCATAACAATGAAAACAAACACATTAACTCAAAAGAAAAAAAAAGCATGCTTTTTCTGTCTCGTACCACTGTCCTTCTAAGGCTTGAAGTCGGACACAGGAGACAGCATTCTGGAGAACATAAATCAGTAACACTCTCAACAGTGGAAGCTGAAAACACCCAAGAAAACATATTCTGCCCTTGAACAAAACCAGGTTCATGTGTCTAACTGGCAATGCTGGAATATACTAATTCTGATCAATGTACCTCAGTGGCATGATGGAGATAAAATAAAATTGAAAGAAAGATGGCTATAATGACCAAGGGGAGGAAGGGTCTGCACCATGAGAGACTCAAAAGATTCTGGAGTCTCAAAAGATAGAGGTAATGGTGGTGATGACAGAAATATCTAATGCCATGGTGAACAGACATCTTTCATGAAATTAAGGAATATTAGAACTAGAAGATACCCCCTTAAAACTCAAAAGAGATAATTTTAGGACAAAGGGAAAGGATAATTGTACTATTTCTGTATGATTCACCCAGCAAGTAGCAAGTGTAAGTTCCTTCTCCCAACTGGTGGCAGGTATGGAAAATAAAAGTAGCTTTAAGAAGTCTTTGGAATCTTAGAATCCTGGAGTGGGAAGAGACCTTGGATATCACTGGGTTCATCTCACCTCTTTTACAAAGTATCTTGCTCATAAAATAAGAAAAACACCCTATGCTTATATACCACCATGTATCCCCACACCTAGACTGCAGTGCTGGTTGTGTCTTCTTCAGAGAGAGAGGTAGTATGGTATAGTGCATTGTTCAGTTGTTTCAGTCATGTCCGTCTCCGTGACCCCCACCTGGGTTTTTCTTGGCAAAGATGCTGGAGTGGTTTGCCATTTCCTTCTCCCCCTCATTTTACAGACAAGGAAACTGAGGCAAACAGGGTTAAGTGATATGCTCAGGGTCGCACAGCTCACAAGAGTCTGAGGCCAGATTTGATTTCAGAAAGATGAAGCTTCCTAACTCCAGGTCTAGAACTCTCCTCTGAGCCACCTAGCTGCCTAAAGTTAGAAGCCCTGGGTTCAAATTCCAGTTTTTCAACTTACAATATTTTTGTTACTTTGATCAATATTTTTGCCTATAACATGACAGGATTTGGACAGGACAAATGACAAGATTCCCTCCAGCTTGAAAATTCTATAAGTCTACAGTTTCTTAGTGACAATGTGTCATAGTGGCTAGAGGGTCTGCCTTGAAGCCATAAAGATCTGAATTCCAGTCTAGCCATCGACATGCAGTAGTTATGTGACCTTGGGTAAGTTACTTAACCTCTAAGTGCCCCAAATAACTCTCTAAGATTATAACATGCAGAGAAGGTACCAAACTGGTACAGGGAGTTTCCTTACCTAGAAGTTCCTTGTATCAATAAAATCAATTAGTTAATAAGCATTTTTTAAAACTTGTAACATATTTCAGACTTTGTTCTAGGAGCTTATGTTCAAATGAAGGACTTTTTACAAATTTTGCCCCCTAAAAATGCACATTCGGATATATGTGCATATGTCTATTTGTGTATGTGTGTGAATATAAAATATTTAATTGGGAATACACACATGTGTTCACATATGTATATATACACATATATATGCATGTAAATAGTTACGCATGCAGGTTTTATAGATGCACATGTACATATACACACAGATTTTGTGTAGGGCTATTTGCATAGTGTAACTGGAAGATAATCTCAGGGGGAAGGTACTAGCAAGACAATGGGGGGGTTGTTGTTATTTGGGTGCAGCTAGGTGGCCTAGTGGATAGAGGGCTCATCCTAGCGTCAGGAGGACCGGCCTGAGTTCAAGTCTTAACTTAAGACACTTTCTATATAAAGATGGACAAGTCACTTAACTCTGTTTGCCTCAGTTTTCTCATCTGTAAAATGAACTGGAGAAGGAAACAGCAAACCATTCCAATGTCTTTGCCAAGAAAACCCCAAATGGGGTAACAGAGAGTCAGACCCAATTGAAATGACTCAGCAGCAACAATCCTTTTTCTTAGCCCTATACGTGCATGAATTTCAGAGCCATAGATGTTAATTAGTGAGGTTGTGATGTTGGAAAAATTCTTCACTATTTGAATTTCAGAGCCTAACCAGAACCTGGTACATGTCTTTGTTGTCGTTGCTGGAGAAAAGAATACTGGCTCCCAGCAGGAAGGCATCGCTGAAGCTGAAGTCACATGCGAAGTATTTAACGTTAAAAATCAAGAAAAGGTTTCTTTATGTTAAAAACTCATTCATTCTCTCCTTCCCCCTTTCCTCACTCCCAGTCAATTTGATGGGTCTTGAGGACGTCCTGCTCTGCTCTTGTTGGTCCCGAGGCCTCTTCTGATTGCCATCTTGCTCGGCTCCCTAAGCAGAGCTCGGCCAAGTTGGGACTCTTGGCACGGCCTCGGTGTAGAGCCCAGCCAAAGAATTCCATGCTGTGCACATCTGCAGTGTGGAAGGCAGGCCTTTCCGAGGGAGATTTATTGCTTTTCCTTCTTTTCTCCTCCTTGTGGAAGGTTTCTGGATGCTGTTACTTGTGTACAGCATGTGCCTCAGGCTTATCGGGACGGTAAGTATAAAAGCAATTAATTTCTCCCCCTTTTGGAAAGCGGAAGTTCTAACTGCACTTCAGCCCCATTTGCATTGCTGATTTCTATCAAGCTCACACTTCGAGCAAAGAAAGCCCTGCTGATATAATTTGTTTTTTTAATTGCATTTTCTGGGGGAGGAAGCTGCTTCCTTCTCCTCTGATGTGAAGGACATGTACACATGGGAAAAGCCTCTTGCCTGCACTGCAGGTTAACTAACCTCTCTGATACTAGGGAGGCAGGAACAGGTGCAGTGAGTCTGGAACAGAATTCAGGGTTAGCTTGGGAGCATTTAAAAAAATCTTTGCTCATATTTTCTGAATTTGAAAAACCAGCAGCCTTATTTGGTCAAAGTGGGCAGATGTTGATATGCTTGTTATATTTGCAAGGTCTTTAAGTATCATTCTACCTACTTATTTGGTCTTTTGAGCCTAGAAGTAATTGTCATTTGCATATATGTTGTTAACAGCCTTCATACCATTGTACTCCTCCCTTTCCTCCTCAAATGGGCAGAAATTCAACTAAGGCTACAGGCCACCAGGCTAATGACCTTCAGGGGACAGCCCCTCTCCAGTCCTTGCAGATGCTGCTACTTGGAACAGAACCAGAGTCATTAGCTCCCTTCACCTGGGCTCTTTTCTCTCCCTAGAATCACAAAAACATAAAATTTTCTTTTTCTTTCTTTCTTTCTTTCTTTCTTTCTTTCTTTCTTTCTTTCTTTCTTTCTTTCTTTCTTTCTTTCAACAAGCATTTATTGAAAGTATCTACTATGTATCAGGCACTGTAATAGGCTCTAGGTACACAAAGACAAAAGCAAAAAAAAGGCCCCTGCCCTCAAGGAGCTTATATTCTACCAAGAAACTTGAAGATACTTTCTACTCCAATCTTCTCATTTTATAAGTGAAGAAGCTGGGACCCAGAGAGTAGAGATAACTATTTTCCAGGACTGCAGTGAATGATGAGCTTGATAAAATAGAAAGCAGCTCTCTATATAAATGGAAATGATTGTCGCCATCATCATTATTACTTTGAAGTTTCTCTACCAGCCTCTTTCCTCTATGTTGCTGCAGGTTTTCTATCATCTTGAACGATAAGAAATCAGCTCTTCAGCTGTTCATCCTCATGCCCTCTCCCCAAGATTAGCTTTGCCCAACTGATCCTGTATATAGCTTTTTTATACATAGTTATTTGCATGCCAACTCCCATTGAACTGTGAACTCCTTGAGGGCAGGGATTGTCTTTTGACTTTCCTTGTACCCCCAGCACTTAAACACTGTGCCCAGCACATAGAAGGTGCCTAATGAAATGCTAGCTGACTTAACTTTTAGGTCAATGCTTTGTTGAAAACCACCATCGATACAGCAACCGGTCACTCAGAGAAAACAGATGAAACTTTACTTGGCTCAGGGGATCCCTCATGAGACAGGGAGCATTCCCTTCCTGGTCTAAAGTAAGTCTGGACTACTTGGCTTACCCACTCTACTTCTCTGGCAGCTGTGGAACTCTCCAGGTGAAGGGAGCTAATGACTCTGGTTCTGTTCCAAGTAGCAGCATCTGCAAGGACTGGAGAGGGGCTGTCCCCTGAAGGTCATTAGCCTGGTGGCCTGTAGCCTTAGTTGAATTTCTGCCCATTTGAGGAGGAAAGGGAGGAGTACAATGGTATAGTACAATAGGAAAGTCTCATGGATTTGGGGTCAGAATGCCAAGCTTCAAATAATGTCTCTGCCACTTGACAACAGGATATTAGGCAAGACTTTAAATCTCTCTGGTCCTCAGTTTCCTTATCTGCAAAAGAAGGGGTTAGCCTAGATGACTTCTTGGGTTTCTTCTAGGTCTGAAATTATGATTGCATGATCCTTGCTGAACTTGGGCCCCGCTTCCTCATGGTGTCACACAGGGACATGGATGATCTCCTTGGGAGGAATGGGGGCCAGTAGTGTCACTCGATTTATATGCAGGGAAGCACTGATATATAAAGGAAAGAGCCCTGGATTTGGAGTTAAACTTGGTTTGAGTCCTGGCTGTGGTATCTGTTCAATATAGGAATTTCTAATCTCTCTGGGTCTTGGTTTGTTCATTTGTCAAATGATTTTATTACTTTATCTAACTCATAAGCTCATTGTAAGGAGCCAATGTGTGCAAAGAGGCAGTACTGTATAATGGGTGGAGAGAGCTGGCTTCATGATCCCCTAGACCCAGGTTCCATGTCTAATATATACTGGCTGTGCTATCAACCATAGTATGAAGGTCCAAAGACAAGCATTTATGGATCAAGGGGTGGGCAGAGAACAAAGGAAAGGGGAAGGGTCAAAAGAGACAGCAAAGACATTACCATGAAGGAAAGAATGCCAAGGATGCATTTTGATGATCTTATTATTTTGCCTAGTTTAGGATTAGCTTTGAAGATGACTTCATTAATATTTAGAGTTCATAAGTCACCACTTAGGGGTTAAGATGGTCCTAGGTACTTAAAGATGACCATCAGTAGCTATAGATGTTACACATATGCCAAGTAAGAGGCTGTCTACTTAGTTCAATTTGAGGGGACTGAAAATATCTCTTTTACCAGACCCTCAGTCATTTAAGTTGGAGGGAAATTGGGATTCAAGAGATTAACTGGGATCCCAACAATTTTAATCACTGACCTTGAGTGGTACCTAAAATTCCCACCTATAGGGTCCCTGTTAAAATAAAAATGTATTAGTAGGAAGAGATAACACTTCAATCCGTTGTCAACAATTAATACCTCAACTTGTCAGGTTTTTTCAAACAGTTACCTACCAATCAACAAACATTATTAATCTCCTACTATGTGTCAGACATTGTGCTAAGCTCTGTGGATACAAAGAAAGGGGGGAAAAAAGCAGTTTCTGCTGTCGAGGAGCTCAAAGTGTAATGGAAGGATAATTTAAAACAAACAAACAACTAGCATTCCTGTAAGTGCTTTAAGGTTTACTAAATGTTTTCATTTCATTTTCATTTCAGAGGGTCCTCACAACTACCTTCTGGTGGTAGGTGCCATTGTTTTCCCTATATTACAGATAAAGAAATTGAGACACAGAGAAGTAGAGAATCTTATCAAGGTCATAAGTATCTAAGGCAGGCTCTGAACTAACATCTTCTTGATTCCAGCACCCTATCCATTGTGCCACCAGCTATTAGATAAGTCAATTTCCAAAAGTGCATAGAAATTTAGGAAAAGTATAGAGTATTCTGGGAAGACTTATCTAAGCTGATGCAAAGTGAAGTGAACAGAACCAGGGGAATATTATACATAGCTACAGCAATATTGTAATGATGATCAACTGTGAAAGACTCAGCTCCACTCTGATCAATACACTGATCCAAGAAAATCCCAAAGGACCCATGATGAAAAATGCCATCCAACTCCAAAGAGCTAATGGATAAACTCTAAATGCAGGTTGAAGCATATTCTTTATACTTTTAATTTTTTTCTTGTATTTGTGTGTGTATAAATGTATTTCACACGACTTCACATGTATAATTAATACATTGCTTGCATTTTCAATGGCTGGGAAAGGGGCAGGGAGGAGGAAGTTTAAAGTTCAAAATTTTAAAAGATAAATGTTAAAATTTTTAAAAACCCCATGAAAATAAAGGTTATTGCTGGAGGAGGGAGGGCATGTTAAGAGAGGAAGGGTGATAAAATTTCTCGTTCCTGAATATGGAGAATGCTAAAAGGCCCTGGAAGAAAAACCTCCCCTAACATCAGTTTTGCCCAAGGCTAGCCTTCCTGCTGCTACAGGACATAACTGATGGGCCCAAGGACAGTATTTATGTGATGTGCTTCCTGCTTGGCATGGAAGAAGCCAACACAGACAAGGCCCTGTGAGTGGTGCAGGCATCTGGCCAAAGCCCATCCAAAATCATTTGTGTGGCACCTCGCCATAGTAAGCTTGTCTTCTTAGATCATTCAGTGCACAGCTGACATCTTTATTATGGAAGGCCTCTTCTGACTGTCAGCTTGAGCAGAGAGGTCAAGAACAGAGGAGGTACGCAGGTGACTGACCTAGCCTCTCACCCAGGGGCCTGTAGAGTACCCTTTTTCCCCTCTTTGACCTCTTCTAGTTTCATCAGCCAGGCCAGGTCAGGCCAGGGTCCAGCCTGAGAAGGAAGCTACATCTTTTGGCTTTAATCTTTCAGGGAAGAAAGAAATTCTATATTCAGGACCGTCACTAAAGTATCTTTTGCCAGCACAGAAAGCAGAGAGCGGTGAAAAATAAAAGGGTGGTTCAGTGGAAATAGTGTTGGTCCTGGACTCAGAAGGGCTAATTTCAGGTCTTATCCCCTTTGAAACTAACTAGTTCTCTAAACCTCAGATTCTTCATTGGCAAAATGACAATAATAGGGTTTTCCTTACCTACTTCACAAGGTCATTAAGAGGAAAGTGTTTTGTGCTTTTGCAAAAACTCTATATGAAAATAACCTCAAAACAAATGGCAGGGCATCAGCACGTGGTTATGTGTTTGAGGAATCAATCAATCATGTAACCCACTAGCATTTATTAAATGTCCTACTGCACTGATTTGCTGATGAAATGACAGTCTGCCCTCAAGGACCTTACATTCTATTCCTGAGGGAAGAGCTATCTGTAGAGCAGTAGGTATTTGTCTTGGCAGCGAGTGTGGGTGTTCAGGGAGGCCTAGCACCTCTGCTGCAAGGGTCACTGAGCCCTCTCCAGGGCTGCTCATTCACCTTTGCTGTCCACCTAGTGCTCCAAGAAGCTGCAGCGGCCACACCCCGCATGGCTAAATCAGGTAACCTGTTGAGGAATTAGAGGGGTGTCTATGCCAACCATGTGAAGCCTCCCCCCAGCAGAAGGGGTAGATAAGAACAATTTTTTTCCAATGGCCATGAAAGTGTACTTAAAACTTGGTCAGACATCAAAGACTTTCAGAATTAGATTCAATGGACAGAAACTCTATTTTTAATGGTTTGGGGGTTGAATTTTTTCCCCTTCTTTTATTTGTTTTTTTTTTCATAGATAAACCTACCCTAAATAGCATTGAATATGGTAATCGTCCAAAGAATTTGGGCTAAGTAGTCCAACTACTGATTCTGGTGAATTCTTTGAGTAGTTAAGGGAGTTAAGGGTACAATGTGTTAACAGATGGTGTTTTTACTGTTCTTGTCCTTTGTATCATTATTAGTGGGGAAACACTGAGCTAAGGTCAGCTGAGTCACTCATTCTCTGGCGGATAGAGGAGTCTGGATGACCTGAGCTTAAATTCCCCCTCTGAACCCTAATAGCTGCGTGTTGCTCCCACATAATGCCTTAACCTCCGAGCCTCAGTCTCCTGCGCCAAAAACTGGAGATAATAATCACAGCACCTTCCTCACAAGGTTCTTTCAAAGGATAGACGAGGCTAGGTATTTAAGGCACGAGTCACAACCTCTCTGGACCTGCTTCCTCCGCCATAAACAGCACCTACCTCACGGCTGTGGTGTCAGGCTCACAGAAGATAATGCATGGAAGGCGCGTTACCGGCTGAAGGTGTTGTTTAAAAGGCAACGAATATAACGATGACAATATGTTGGGGACATGAAAGGAAGCGAGAGGCGGAATACTCACTCGGAAGGTTAAAAACTCTGCAAGATCCTGGAAGAAAATATACCTGGAATAATAGTCGGCTTTGACGATTCGTGTCAGTGAATTACCTCCAGAGACTGCCAGATTTCTTCACACACATGCACACACAAGCACACACACACACACACACACAAGCACACACACACACACAGTCCTTTGCAGAGTTTTGCTTCTTCCACAGATGATAAAAGTGTGCAAATCTCAAGCAGCTCCAAAGGTTGCTTGATCAAAGAGCTTAGACCTGCATTCAAAGTCGGCTCTGACAATAGCAGGCTGCGTGACTATGGGGAACTTCAGTTTCCTCATCTTAAAAATGGGGAGAATAATATTGGCCATGCCTTACCTCAGGAGTTTGTTTCAAGGAACACATTTTGTAAATCTCAAAGCTCTTTTTCATAATGTAAGTTATTGGAGAAGTCATATAGTAGAGAAAGAACCATAGATTTGGAGAAGATCTGGTTTCAAATATCAGCTCTGTCATATTAAAGTTACATTTTGTCACTGTTGCTGCTCAGTCGTTTCAGTCTTGTCTGACTCTTTCTGACCCTATTTAGAGTTTTCCTGGCAAAGATACTGGAGTGGTTTGCCATGATCTCCTCCTCCAGATAATATTATGGATGAGGAAACTGAGGCAGACAGGGTTAGGTGACTTGTCCAAGGTCACGTAGCTACCATGTGTCTGAGGCAGGATTTGAACTCACGTCTTTCTGACTTTGCTCTAGGGACCAGGCCACCTAGCTGCCATTACTTACAGGTCCTTGGAAAAGTAACCTTCCTGGGTCTCATAATAATAGTAAATGACATTTATATCACACCTACTTAGATGCCAGATTCTGTGGTAAACACTTTACAAATATTTCCTTATTTGACGCTTACAAGAATTCTGAGAGGTAAGTGCTATCATTACCTGCATTTTGTAGTTGAAGACAATGAAGTTAAATGACATGTAGGGTCACACAGCTAGTAAGCATCTGAGGCTGGATTTGAACTCAGCCCTCCCTAACTCCAGGTTCAGTGCTCTACCCACTGCGCTACATAGCTGCCATAAAATGAGTGGTTACATTAGATGATCTCTCTGGTCCCTTCTACCCCTACATCACAGAATCACAAAGTTGGAAGGTGCCTCAAAAGTAATTTGCTACAACCCCTACCTGAACAGGAATTCCTTTATAACTTCCTCTAAGAACTCACTTAGCTTTTGTTTGAAGATCTCTCTGTCCTATGACCCTTTTCAGCAACTGAGTGTCGAGCCCAAGAACATAAACACTGGAAACCCTATGTCCTTCCCCTCTCAAAAAAAAAAAAGAACCAAAAACAAAACCAAAAAAAGGATAAATTACGAAGTCTTTTGTCTGGTATTTAAACCCTTTCAAAATTGGGCTTCAAATAATCTTCCTAGACTGATTTTCCATTACGGAAAGAAATAGCAACCAGGTCTATAACTTCATTGATACTTGCTAAGTAATCTACTTTTACCAATGCTGACTGACGCCTACTTCAGTCTTGGACAATTCGTAGAGCACTGAGAAATTAAGTGACTCATCCAAGGTCATGTAGCCAAGATGGGTCAGAAGTTGGCCTTGAACCCCCGTCTCCCTCACTCCAATATTTATTACTGTACTCTGCCTTGCATTAATTCTTTTATACTGCTCTTTCATGTACTCTACATTTCAGCCAAACTGGTCATTCACGTTCACTGTGCTTCTATTTTGTGTTAGAGACAGGACCCATATTAACTGTATGACCCTTTCTACAAGTCACTCAATCTTTCAATAACCCAGGCTACGCTGGGTGCCAGGGAAAATGCCAACCTGCATTAGTAGAAGTTTCGTATACCAATGAGATCAAGGGTTCAGTCCTACAATATATTTTGTGTTGACTTACCTTAACTTGTTGACTTAACAATCAACATGTTATTTTCCCTAGCAGCACGTAACTTCCTTGAAGTCAGAGACCATTTCATTTTCGTCCTTATATTCTCAGTGCCTGCCACAGTTTCTGGTACTTAATTGGTGATGAATACATTTGTTGAACTGAGCTGAGTGAGGATGGAGAGGTTTGTATTACAGCTCATGCTCCTAACCTTCAAAATTTATTCCCAGTCAATACAATAGAATGGATATACCAGCCATTCAACCAAACAGATGAAGATTAGTGTTTGATAAACCTTTAGAAAAAATAATATTGGTGAAACATTCATTATTTTTAAAAAATGGACTTGGGACCGAATGCAGATGGAAGCATGCAATTTACTCTTCTTTTTCTGTTTTATTTTCTTTTTTCTTTCTTGTGGTTCTTCTCATT
Organism: Pseudocheirus occidentalis; assembly: GCA_028646575.1. NCBI lineage: Eukaryota > Metazoa > Chordata > Mammalia > Diprotodontia > Pseudocheiridae > Pseudocheirus > Pseudocheirus occidentalis. Next base: position 44,555,495 of record CM053600.1, on the reverse strand, counting down.
AGTTAGAATTCTTCCTTACTTCATGACTAATGGGAAAATATATTTAATATGAATGCATACATAAGTAGAGCCTATATCAGCTGGCACTCTTTCTTGGGGAGAGGGGGGAAGGGAGAGGAAGAAGATTTGGAGCTCAAAATCTTATGGAAGTGAACGTTAAAAACTAAAAAGAAATTAATGGAAAATTGGTCACCTGTTTTCAGGAAAGGAATTAACCCAGACCTTATGCCATTTATGCTTGTATATGAAGGGTGGTGGTTGTTTAGTTGTTTCACTGATGTCCAACTCTTCTTGACCCCATTTGGGATTTTCTTGACAAAGATACTGGAATGGTTTGCCCTTTCCTTGTCCAGATCTCTTTACAGATGAGGAAACTTAGGCAAGGTTAAATGACTTGCCCACAGTCATATAGCTAGTAAGTATCAGAGGCAGCATTTGAACTAATGAACAAGAGTCTTTAGGATTCCAAGTCCAGTACACTATCTACGGCACTACCTAGCTGCCCCAAAAGGGACCTTTGAGGTCATTTAATCCAACACCTTTAATTAACAGATGAGGGAAATGAGACCCAGCCCATGAAAATTAAGTGATTTAAAGTTAAGAGATTACTCAAAGGTCAGCTAGGTGGTACAATGGCTAGAGCACCTGACCTGGAGTCATCTTCATGAGTTCAAATCCTGCCTCACAAACTTATTAGCTATGTGACCCTGGACAAGTCATTTAACCCTGTTTGCCTCAGTTTCTTCATCTGTAAAATGAGCTGGAGAAGGAAATGGCAAACCACTCTAATATCTTTGCCAAGAAAACCCCAGATGGGGTCATGAAGAATTGGACACAACTGAAAAACAAAAACAACATAAAAATAGCACAAGTTGTAAGTAACAGAGACCATGTCCTCCATTTCCAAATTCAACCCCCACTTTTAACTATAATTTACTGCTTACTCTTGTTGCAACAGAAAGGAAGGAATGATTTGGTAACTGATGGTAGATGAAGTGAGAGAAGGGTCAAAGAGAACCCCAAGGTTTCAATATGAGAGACAAAGTACAAAGGGGTTCCCACAAATAAAACTAGTAGAATCAGGAGGAGGAATAGTTGAAGGAACTTGTCAATGTTTTGCCTGGAAAAGAAAAAAAAAGTAGGATGGTATCCCTTTCTTTAAATAAATGTCATGTGGAAAAGGGATTCGAATGATTCTCCTTGGTCCCAGAACTGAGAACAGCAGGTGGAAGGTTCGGGAAGGCAGAGATCTGTCGCCCATGAGGCGACAGGCTTCCTCAGGAAGTGGCTTTCAGGGTAGTAGGAAAATCCTAATGACTAATTTGCAACTGTTGAACTACTCAATATTTTTCTAATACTATCTATTTTCAGGTTCTGAGAATTTACTAATTTATTCTTAGTAGGAACACCTAGCTGTCCGATAGTCTGAAATCAATATATAGCAAATAAAGATACTGCATATTTAAATTCAGTCTCACATACATTCCAAGTAGGAAAAAAATGGCATGGGAATGGTATCTATATTAGCCATCAATAATTAATTTATTTCATCTGAAAGATTTTAAGAGTTATATGATTTAAACTTATTTGTAAGCTGGAATTGAACCTTTATATGAAACACTCATAAGAAGATATACACAAAGAAATATATTTCTGGGGTAAGTAAATATTTATACACACAAAAGTATTTACTTTCAGATATGTGGATGTAGATTTCTTCAGTGGGACAAGAGAAGTGTAAACATTTACTCAGTGGAAATAACTGACAAGTAGTTAGGAAATAAAAATATTTATATTGTATATCTCTTTATTCTCTGTTAAATTGTTTCAACTGTAGTCCATCTACTAATTCCCAAGTTGGACTGATAGGTCAGGAAATCTGTTATAAACTCAGGCCATTTTTAAATTGTGAGTAAAAGACCACTTTTAAAAAATAAATCCATATTAAAATTTTCTAAAAATGCTCTCCACCCCATTATGCCCATCAATTGAGGAATGAATGAATGAACAAGTTAAGGTATAGGATTGTGATGAAATGCTATTGTGCTGTAAGAAATGGTAAAGGGGATGGTTTCAGAAAAACCTGGAAAGACTTATATGAACTGATGAAAAATGAGGTGAATAGAACCAAGAGAATAACGTATACAAACTGCGATATCGTAATGATAATCAACTGTGAAAACCTTAGCAACTCTGATCAATTACAATGCCCCAAGATGGCCCAGTGCTTAGTGCTGTTGTCTGGAGTCAGGAAAACTTATCTTCCTGAATTCAAATTTGACCTTAGACACCTGCTATATGACCCTGGGCAAGTCACTTATCCCTGTTTGCCACAGTTTTCTCATCTATACAATGCACTAGAGAAGGAATAGCAAACTGTTCCAGTATCTTTGCCAAGAAAACTCCCAATGGGATCACGAATATGATGAAAAGTGCTATCCACTTGCAGATACAGAACCAATGGCGTCTGACCGAAGATGGAAGCATAGATTTTACCTTTCTATTTTTTTTTCAACAAGGCTAATGTGGAAATATGTTTTGCATCATTTCATATGTGTAATGGGTATCATGTTTCTTGCTTTCTCAATGAGGGAGGGAGGGGGTAGACGGAGAGAGAGGATTTGGAACGGAGAATAAAAATAAACAGGAAGGAAAAAATGGTAAACCACCCCCAGACTTTATAAAATTTTAAAATAAAAATGTTACACACCTCTGAGGAGAGTCTGATGGTTTCCAGAAGCAATTATCCACAGCCCATAAACAAAGGCTTTGCCTTGCGGCATAGATTAGGCCTCACTTTAGCCTTTAGACAATTTGTGGTTTTGTGTCATGACTGACTTTGCAGCTGAAACCTCTAGAATCTTTGTGAAGGCAGCTAGAGAGACAGGCTTGGGGAGACTCAAGTCCAGTGTAGTTCCAACCTAGACATACAGCTCGAGGCAAGAGTTTTATAGTCAGGGCCATCATTTTTTGTGGGTTGTGAGTCACTGGTTTTCCCCACCCCCAGAAGGGAAATGTGGGTAGGAGACACAGAGAGGAAAAATAACAAAATGGAATTTATGATAAATAGCTGGATTCAACTTTAACATTAAATGTCTTGGCAGTTTGTTGGCAGATTCTCTTAACGTGACTTTTCATTCACATTTCCAGTCTGGTGTGTGAAATAGTTCTTTGTATTCATTCAGTTATGAGGATTTTACCCACCTGTCTGGGAATGCCTCACCCTCTCATTCCTGTACTCCAATGACTCCAAAAGACTTGTCTTTGCCTGCAGGGCTCCATTAACCCCTCTGTCCTCCCTCCTCCACCCGGTACAAAACAGTGGCCCAGGTGCAATCGATAGGGCTGGACAACTCACTGAATAGAGAGGTGAGTCAGAAAAAATTAAAGTGGCCCTGAACAAAAAAGCATGTAAAGATCCTTTACTTTGCCTGAGAAAGTATTTGCCTGGGTATGGAGCAGCATCCTTGCTGCTGGTGCTTTTACCTCTTGCCTGGATTTTTGCCTCTGTTTGGACTCCTTGGCTTGGGAATCTGACCCCTGGTTATCCATATCCTCTGTTGGTATCCCTGGCCCTAAGTCTCCTCATCTCTTAGCCCAAAGTCATGATTTCTGCCCAAGTTCCTCTCCCATGATCCGCTTTACCTGTTTGGATTGAAGTCTCCTGCCTGCCTGCCCAGAACCAACTTCTCAGATTGTCTAATGTTTATGCTAATAGCCCTGCACCCATTGGATAGTTTTCCTAGGCTGCCACACTTTTTTTTTTCAAATGATCACACAAAGGCTCTAGTCAACTCATTAATAAATATTTATCAGTCCCCTATCATATAGTGTTAGACCTAAGTAGAAAATAACTCCTCAAGTCTTTCCTTTATATTCCTATCTCAATGTGTTGATATTAAACTTTTGATCCATGAGCGGTTTCCCCATACTTAATACTTGTCACCCCATAAGAATAAAACAAAAAAAGTCTCATCTAACTATGTAGAAAAGTTATTATTGAGTTTGATGAGACCCCCATAAGGGGATGGTCTGAATTTTAGTAAATGGCAATGAAGTAGTAGGATTCATGTTTAAAGCAAAAGCATTGACTCTGTTGGAAATATTAATATTACAAGAACCAGAGAGGCCCTGGACTGCCCCTGGAGTCACAGAATTTCATCTTGAGAACCACTGCCTTAGAGGCACCACTCCTAGAAATCGTGCCACTGTAGTGGCCAGAGTAGGAGATGGGGAGGATTCCATTCAGAACTAGGTTTAGGCCAAACTCCAAACGAGAGAAATAGTGGGTCTTCTGTAATTCCTCCCTTTCCCATTTATTACTCTAAATCAGCTCCCTCCTTTAGCCAATTGGATACTCTACCTTGGCTCCCTAGTATCTGTAATAAAATACATCTGATAAACCTTAAGAACCATAGTATGAATTATTCAGAGGTGTTCTCCCCTTCCCGGGGCATTTGCAGTCCAGCTCCAACCAGCCTCCTCCTCTTCCTTCTAAAAGTTAAATGCCCTGTTAAATGTAACCTTGGGCTCTGAATGTTGAGCATTCACCTTGTCCTGGTCTCAGGCCTACCTTATAGGGCATCGAGATCTGGTCCTCTATCCTCCATCCCAAGAGAATCAATTTACACCGACAGCAATTCTTGCCCCAGCCATCACTGTCCCGATTTATGTCTCAGATTCTGTCAGGTGATCTTCCCATACCTGTACTGTTGTGTGTCTAGGGAGACCCACAACCGAAGCTTGAAGCCAATAGTATGGGCTCTGCCTTGGCCATGAGACAAGGTCCAATTGCCCCTGACTCAGGTCGCAGGGTATGGGAGGCCATGAGAATGGGGGAAGGGTGGTGGTGGCATAGAGTCAATCCATCAAGCCCATCTCCTTTAGGAACTTTACCCCTCCCTTTCAGAGGCCTATCAGGAACTAGCTGAAATTGGAATTCACCTAGTACACACAACTCTACAGCTCCCTCAAAAGAGACAAAGGATATTATCCCTCTGGAGCATCTAATTCATGACTCTGCAAAAGTAAGTCTTCAGAGGGTTCTTCCAGCTGATGGAACTTCACTGTGAAGACCTTTTCTTCATGGGCACAAGTAGACCACACCCTCAGCAGTCAGCAGCCAGTTATGGAATGCCTCATCAGGTAGCTGTTTCTCTTTCTCCTGCAGGGTGTCCATTCCCTTGGTGGTGAAAGTCTGCCCATCCTCTTGCTCCCTCAGAGGAAGAAAACCTCATACCTGGCATGGAGAGAGAGAAAGAGAGACAGACAGACAGACAGAGACAGAGACAGAGAGAGACAGAGAGACAGAGAGAAATGGAGAGACAGAAAGACAGAGATAAAGACAGAAAAACAGAGACAGACATAGACACACAGAGAAAGAGAGAGACAGAGAAATAGGATATAATAATAAATACCATTCAGGACTTTCTTACCATCAGTTTCCAGGGCTCCACTCTCAGTCTCACGTCCCATAGCTCTAATCCAAACAGGAGGCAGCATCACATTTCCCCAGAATTTCTGGGCTGGTTTCTGAGGCCTGTCACCCCCACTCCATCAGTTTCACCTCAGCTCCAACGATCGCCCCTCTGCCTTCATTCCACGGTCCTTAAAAACAGAAAGTACTATCTTTAGTTAATTGTTCAATGTGCTAGATCTATTTACACAAAGTTTTCTTATGCTAGAAATAGAGATACTGCACAAAGGTTAACAATAATCAGAGAATGGCAGCTTGGATTTCTTTACCCTCCCTGCTTCCACCAGCACCCACTAAGCTAATCACTCCCCATCACTGTTCCATTGAGAGGACTCTCCAAGTAGAGCTAGAAGGGTCCTTGTCACCAGGTGTCACAGTGCTGTCACTAGTCCCTCCATCACCCATCTTCCATATTTGTATTACCATCCTCACTTCAGCCCTAATGTGAACCATGATGTTGGGTCATTCCAACTACCGATTATAGCAAATGTTGTAGGCTGGGCCTGACTTAGTTTAAGTCTGATATTGGAATAAAATGAGACATCCATGGGTAATTCAATCATTAATAGCTTAGCTATATCACCGAAAGGAAACTCAACAAGGCTATGTGACACTTGGCTTTGAACAAGGGGATGTGGCCCCTTCATCTCCTTATATAAAGACACGTTAGCCCAGCAGGGAGTACTAACTTAATGCCTTGGAATGTCTGTCTCCAAATGAATATTTTTCAATTCTGTGTGGAGCAGGCCTTTTAATGCCCTTAACAACGACAACTAACATTTAAGATTAGCAAACAGCTTTACAAATGTGAGCTCCTTTTACTTCCACAATAACATTGAGAGGTAAGTACTTTGTTTATTCTCATTTTATAGGTGAGGAAACTGAGGCAGAGAAAGGTTAGATAACTTGGCCAGGGTCACACATTTATTAAGCACCTGAGGCTGGATTTGAACTCAAGTCTAGAACCCGATCCCCAGTTACTTCTTAGGTGATCAGAAAATGTTAGCCGTGCAGCTTGAAGTCCCTATGAAGCTGAGACCAAAGTTGAGTCATAGCCTCATAGACCAATGAAGTCTTGGGGGACAGTTTCCCTGAATTCTGGGGAAAGAGCTAGTCTAATCTATCAGGGGGTAAAGGGTAGTGTGGGGACCTTGGTAGACATTGATTCTATCACACGTGCAAATCTCCTTTTATTCTGATCTTTATTTAAGGAAATGCTCATGTTAATTGATGTTTGTTAAGTAAAAAATAAGACACAGACCCCCCCCCCCAAACTAACATGTAAGACATGCCTGCTACTAGAGTTTTCCTGAACATCTTTTCTGTGAATCTGTGAGGGATAAACTGATACCCCAACGCTTTATTCAATGACAAAAAGCCATCATTTACTCTATTGGCTTAAGTATTAAAAAGAGGATAAGGACTCAGTCCTAGGACCAATTTGGTCTGAAGTCTAAGGAAGAATAGAATATAAGGAAAAAGGAAAGAAAAGCAGCAACAACCATATTAGTTCATCATTACGTCTGAGATGACAAAATTTCAAAATGTAAAAAACCCTTGAAATTTTCTCACAATTCTCTCATTTTACTGTAAGAAAACTAAGGCCTGAAAATGGGGTGACCTGTTGAGTTGTTGTAGTTGCATTGGACTCTTGGTTTTCCTTGGCAAAAATGCTGGAAGGTTTTGCCATTTCCTTCTCCAACTGATTTTACAGAAGCTGGGGCTAACAGAGTTAAGTGACTTGCCCAGGGTCACACAGCTAGTAAGTGTCTAAGGCCAGATTTGAGCTCAGAAAGATGAGTCTTCCTGACTCCACACCCAGCTGTCTATCCACTGCACCCCCTGCCTTCCCATAGTCACATCCATAGTGAGAGGCAGAAATGTATTTGACCCCAAATTTCTTTCAAATTTACTTTTCCAAGGTCACAAAAGAAATGGGAAAAAAAGAGTTGAAATTAAGTAACATCTTACAAAACTCTTTATATGTCATGTCTCTTTTGCTTCTCCCTTCAACATTGTGAATTGATTATCTCAGGCAATTATTTATTGTCCTCATTTCTCAGCTAGGAAATTGAGTCTTAGAAAAGTTATGTGATTTATCCAAGACCACAGAGCTAGGAAGAAACCCAGCGAAGACTCAGCACATTCTGAAGGACTCAGCCCCCAAGTACCACCATTTCCCTTAACATCCTTCCTATGACATTCAGGTGCCACTCATGGAGACACCTACATACTCCATAAGGATGATTCCTCTGATTCCACGGTCATTGACTGCATATTAGGAGGGCATCTAGGGAGAGTCGGTGTGTGGCAGGCTTCACTATCACCAATCAAGTGCTGTTTGCCCAAACACAGGCTAACAATGTGGAAGCTGCCATGTTCACCAGTTGTTTCCAAATGTGCTTTGCTTCAGAAGAGCAGGAAAGACACTGGCATCCAGCAACATGTCATTTAAAATTGCTCTGGGCCTTGGGGAGAAAAATTATGTGCTTTTTTTTTAACTGAAGACTGTGAAAATAAGTGAGGATAAAGTGGGATTTTTTTTTTATGCTTTGTGCTCTGCCGAGGCACATTCTATGTGAATCCAAGAGTTACTACGGTATTTCCAATTATTTAGAATTCTTGTCTTTGATATTACTTAGTGTGAGTGCACATACGTGTAGAACCAACAGGAGTAAAAGCAGCTTCTCCCTGAAGGGATGGCCTCTCAGCAGGAGCCAGACTTGAAAAAGGAAATTGTCCAATCACAGTTCTGCAAAGTCTGTCTGAGAAACTCATCTTCCAATAGGATGCGCTGAAATTATCCCAGGCACATTGACATTGTAGACACACACACAAACACATGCGTGTTTTCCTTTGTATTCCGAGCTGCTTCAGCAGCTGCTGCCAGGGTCATTTCCTGGGCTCAATTTTGATCTCTCTGTAGAAGAGATCTTGCTCTCTCGAATTTTTGCTGCACAATCTACATTAGGATTGTTCTTAGTGTCTCCGCAGATACCATATACCAGCCACAGTCAGCCAGTCTCTCTTTTCTCTCTTCCTCCTTCCTTCCTCCCTTCAACACACCCACCTTTCACTAGGCAGAGATGCTGACACCTTGTGAATGAAATCCCTTTATGACATTTCTCAAGGTACTACAAAAGAAAGCTATTGACTCTAAAAGTAGAAGAATTGGGAAGAAATAAAGGAAAGGAAGGATGGAGGGAAAGAGGAAGGGAAGAAAGGAAAGAAGAGAGAAAGTGAATAAGAAAGGAAGGGAGTAAGGGGAAGAAGGAAGGGAGGAAAGGAAGGGAGAAAGCAAGGGAGGGAGGGAAGAAGGAAGAAAAGGGAGGAAAGAAAGAAGAAAGGAAGGGAGGGATGGAAGGAGAAAAGAAGGGAGGGAGAGAAGGAAAGAGGGAGGGAGAGAAGTAAGAAAAGGAGGGAGAAAAGAAGGAGGGGGGAAAAAGTAAGAAAAAGATTCTACCAAAATATTCAAAAGAGAAATGTCACATACATGAAAGGGACAAAGAAGACATATTTATGTTTGTGTTGTCCTATGTATTTAGGACACTCTCTGGATCTAGAAGTGGGGGGGGGCATCCTATACCTAGAGCTTGATGAAAATCTAGAGATGGATAGGCTCTGACTCCAGTATCAAAAGGTTTCCTGCTTATTGGCTGCCTAATGGATTCTGCACATTTGAGACTTCTGAGTCGAGGTTCTGTATCACATTAATATGCATGACAATGAGGCACCCTCCTCCTTGCCATAACTAACCCTTCTACTCTAGCATTGATCTCATCTACTCCTGTCCTCTGCAGAGATGCTGAGAGCTGCTGTGAATGAAATCCCCTTATGACATTTTTCAAAGTACTACAAAAGAAAACTATTGACTCTAAAAGTAGAAGAAATAAAAAGGAATGAAGGAAGGAAGGGAGGGAGGAAAGAAGGAAGGGAAAGAAGAATGGAAGAGGAAGGAAGGGGAAGAGGGAAGGAGGGAGAGAGGGAAGGAAAGGTGGAGGAAGAAAGGAAAGGAAGGAGAGGGAGGAAGGAAAAAAGAAAGAAGGGAAGGAGGGAAAGAGAGAGAAGAAAGAAAGAAGGAAGGAAAGAGATGGAGAAAGTGAAGAAGGAAGAAAAGGAAAGAAGGAAAGAAGGAAGGAAGGAAGGAAGGAAGGAAGGAAGGAAGGAAGAAGGGGATCTCAGTCATTCTCCTCTCTAATCTTCAACCTCTCTTTATCTATGCACAAATACCCAAAGAATAGCAAGGTACCTGACCTCTATAGTAGGAACCTTAATGAACACTTGATTGATTGATATCTACTGTTCCTTCCCTACTGCCTTCAAACACACCAGTCTACTCTAGCCATTAAAAAAAATTATTATACAATCTTCTCAATTTATCATCCCACCTGTACTTCCTTTCTCAGTCAAACTCCTAAATAAGTTTCTCTGCTTCTCTCCTCTCACTCCCTCCTTACCCTTTTGAAATCAGGTTTCCAACTTCATCATTCAAATGAAGCTGCTTTCACCAAACTTATCTCTGACCTTTTAAATCAGTAGTTCTCAACCTTCCTAATGCTGAGACCCTTTAGTACTACTATGTGGGTGCATGTGCTTGGGGGCGGACCATCCTGGAGACAGATAGAGGAGCAGTGTATTGGTTCGTATGACCATGGGAAATATGTTTTCTAATGGTCTTAGGTGACCCCTGTGACCCCTGTGAAAGGATTGTTCAACTCCCAGGTTGAGCACCACTGTGCTACATCTGATGGTTTTTAGCTCTCATCCTCCTGGACTTAATTACATTTATCTCTATTGACCTCCCTCTGCTCCTAGATCCTCTCTTCTCTGGATTTTTATGACACAGATCTTCCGTAGTTCCCCTTCTACCTCTCTAACTAGTCCTTCTCATACTTCTTTGCTGATCCATCCTCAGTAATATGACCCCAAACTAGGTATCCCCCAAAACCTTGTTCTGGGATCTTTTTGCTTAGGATTATAGAAGCATAAATTTAGATCTGGGAGGGACCTTAGAGTCTATCTGTTCCAATCTCCTCATTTTACAGATGAGGAAACTGAAGCACCTAGAGACCTATTGCAGTTAATTTGTATAGCATCACACAGATAGAAGGTGTCTGTGACAAGATCTGAACCCATCATCCTGACTTGAAACCTAGTGCTCCATCCACACTGGATCCTTCTCTCTCTACACTCCTTCTCTTGATGATCTTATCAGCTCCCATGGGTGGAACACCTCCATGCAAATGAATCCTGGACCTATATATCCAGTCCCCTTCTTCTCTCTGAGCTTCAGTCTGGCATCATCAACTGCTTATTGGACATTTAAAACAGGATTATTTGGACATCACCTCAAACTTAATATCCTATACAGAACTCATTTATCCTTTGCATTTATCCCATTTATACTTATATCTGTCCTTGATGTCTCCCCAGGTAGAAAATAAGCTCCTTGCGAATAGGAATTATTTCATTTTTGTATATCCATAGACATTAACATAGTGCCTGGCACATGGTAGGAGCTTGATAAAATACTAGTTGATTTATTGGTTGATCGCTATGTTTACTTATTTCTACAAAGGCATTTTTTTCTTTCCTTTTATTTTCCCTTGAAGCAGGGCCATTAGGAATCATCACCCTACAAGACACACACAATGGTGTGTGTGTGTGTGTGTGTGTGTGTGTGTGTGTGTGTGTGTATACACTAAGTGGCATTCCAGCTGCACTCCTTCCTGCACCAATGGCCATTGGCTTAGAGTCAAGATAAGACTTAAGTGATACTATGTAGATTGAAAGAGAGATAGAATATCAAGAGAGCATCGAAGTAGTGAATGATCCAAGAGATGAGAAGATTGGTCCCTCAGCTATCTTACCAAGTAGAATTCCTTAGGCAAGTCAATTCACCTCTCTGTGTTTCAGTTTCCCCATGTGTCAAATAGAGACAGTACAGCCTGATACATCATAACGACCTCACAGGGTTGCTCTTAGACTCAAATGAGATGTCTACAAAAGTGACTTGAAGAGGCTCTATAAATTTTAAATGAAAATAGGGTGCAGAAACTGTGGCCTAATTGAGCTGGTCTTAGGACACTTGGTTTGGACCCTCAACTCTGATACTTATTTGCTGTGTGTCACTAGACAAGGCTCCTAACCTTTGCGCTTCAGTTTTCTCAATTATAAAATGGAGACAATAATATTTGAACTGCCCACTTCCCAGGACTGTGAGGAAAGAACTTCCTAAACCTGAAGATATTATGAAATGTGACTTATCAAAGAAAAATATTAATACTCTACTCCATGGCTTAGGCACAAATCTGCCGGAAATATTTTTTCTAATCAATTTAGCATTATTCTCTATCCCAGCATTTTTAGCATCAAGAGAGAAATGTGCAAACTGGCATAGACCCTCCATGCCCTAGGACATCTCTCTATCCCACAATTACTTAAAGTAACATTAATAGGAATTTTGAACAAGGAAAAGATCACAAAATGTTAAAATATAGTTTCGGGTTAATCTTCTAGAAAAATTCACTTAAGCTTTTATTAACATTTCTCAGACTACTCCTTCCTTGACCCTGAAGGACTGAAATGGCTTCCTTTCTGTGATCAATATCCTTATTTCTAATTGGCAGAGGGCACTGCCCCTGGGTTGGTCAAAGTACCAGTTGCTCCAGGGGCTGGGGAAGGAAAGGATCTTAACAGCATAATAGATACTTATCTTATTCTGTCTGTTTACCATCCTTAATCCATTTTTTCCCTGTGGACTTAGTTTTTTTTGCTCTTAATCTTCTATAAGCTTTGCTAGGAGGAAAAGTGGGAAAGTTTGAGGCTGGAGAAATGTCATTATCTTAACATTTTTGGTTGAATTAAGGGGTTAAAGTTTACTATACTTCACAGACCTATTATTAGTATTAAGGTATGATCAATAACAATAATTATATAAGAGGGTGCTTAGTTTTGGGAAAATTTTTTAACCGGCCATCACTGCTGGATGTCTGGCCTATTTAATTGAGTATAAATGCTATCATCTCTGGTTAGGAGATTTGAAAATAGGTACCTTGTTCAGAATGCAGATTTTTGAGGACGGATATCAACACTTAGAACTGGTGATGTCAAGGTGTTCTATTTGATTGACATGGCTCTGGGATCCTAACGCTTAAGGAGAAAACACTGGATTGATGATTGTGTCTGATGAAAAGCATGTGAGATTTGTAACTGGGTTCCACTGTAGAAGGATGAGCAATAGTACAGAGGCAGTGATCCTTTCCTTAGTTTCCTTGAAGGATTTGTCTGGAATTGTAGGAATTAACAAATGAAAAAAAGCATTCACAAGTGTTTTTTATGTGCCCAAAACTGCTAAATTCAAGGTACAAATAGAAAAATTAGGACAGTCCTTCTTTACAAGGGACTCATGCTCTAATCAGGGAAGACAATGAACAAAATAAACCATCCAGTGGTGGGATAGATGCAAGGTCCGGAGATCCTTGTTTGAATGACTAAGTCCAGAGGAAAAAAGATTCCTAAAGCCTTGGAGTGGCAGGTACAGAGAGTTTGAAGTGTCTTTCCTTTGGCAATCTAGGGGAAGGAGAAGCTGATGGCAGAACCTATTCTGAGGGACGCCATGTAGCATAAGTTAGAATTCCATTGGTAACATTCCAGGGCATGGGATGATTTTTGCAATTTGTGTGGAATCAAAGGCTGTGGAATATGGCATCGATGGTGACAGCTGAAAAGAGTCAGATAGATGTCTTTGGTTCTTAAAGTAGCTAATGCTGGATCAGTCCCAGGGTCCATGCTTGACCTATATTTTTGGTGCAAGGATCTGGAACCCTTGATCTATTGGTGCTGGGGAGCATCGTTTCCAAAGTGAGGTTTGGACAGTACCTCTTCCATAACGTAGGACCA
>CM053600.1:44498751-44541617 GCA_028646575.1 Pseudocheirus occidentalis | reverse complement strand
CTATATAAAACTGAGGCAGGCAAAGGTTAGGTAATTTACCCATGATCACACAGTTAGTAGGTATGAGAGGTTGGATATGAACTAAGGACTTTCTGACTCCAAACCTAAGACTCCATCCACTTCTCTCAATCTATAGTATTTCTTCACTTTTCTGTTTGCTCATATGTTCCATCTCAATTTCAGGATTGGGACTTTGTACTTACATTGGACTCTGTTCCCTCCCATATTTACAGAAGGCATAGGTCATCCCTGCTTATTCTGGGGTACAGTGGCTAAGAGTAAATTCCTTCCTTTACTGGAGTTCCTGGATTTGGGCTTAATCTGGCTCCTTGATTTAGGTTTGGATGCAGCTCTTTTATCTATTTCTCTTTTCATAGTCCCAAACCCGGAGTTAGTGCCATCCCTTGTTCTGACCCTGATGGCCTTCCACCAGATATTGCTAATTGTAATTTTATTAGACATTCCATAAGGCTTTGTCTTGCAGGCAATGGTCTGGCTCTGTCTCCTGCTGCCTTAGTCTTCTATTGGACACTTTTTCTGGCCTATGTCTTACTGTGGATCAGATGGGGCTCTCAGATGGGTATTAGAGGGTATTATACTGCTCATTTGACTCTATTCCCCCATTGTGGTTGGGAAAAAGCTGTTCTAGATACTGCGTTGCCTGGCTCCTGCTCTAGATTTTAGTCTGGATCCATCTCCTGCTGTGGTTCAGAGGAGGGCTGCCCACCATACTGCCTGGATGTGAAGCTTCCTGGGTCCTTTCCCCGGTATTAATCTGATCTTATCTCCTGTGGCTCTTTGTACTATTCTGTACTTTCTACCTAACCTGGCTTAGTTCCACTCAGAGCCCAAGTTTCTGGCATACTTCTCATACAATCCTGGACTGAATGTTGACACTTATAATAATTTCTGTTTTTTTGTTTTTGTTTTTGGTGTGTGTGTGTGTGTGTGTGTGTGTGTGTGTGTGTGTGTATGTGTGTTCACTCGTACTGCATTTCTAGAGCTTTACCCAGATGTTTGTGTGGGACTAGGTTTTATATTTTTACCTCCTACCCATCCTACCCATTTTAGCCAGAGGTCTGATCATAAATTAAAAACAAAACAAAACTTAATTTTCATATTCAATGGACACCTCTATTCTTTATATCTTCCCCTTCCATCCTCACCAAAGATTAAAGATGCAATATTATTAGCTGATCAAGAAACCTGCTTCTATGGTGAGTTCCAAATGCCCTTCCGCCCAAGACCCTCTACAGTCTTCCAGAATTTTAATGCTACTCTTGGGTTGAAGTCCTCCCCTCCCTCCACATGGAAAAAGAAGTCAGCATTGTTGGAAAAATCCAGTAACTCTCCCCTCTGCGAGGTGTTACCTTCTTTCAGAATCTATACTTACCCACGTAACTTACAGTAGTAATGGAGTGAAGTTCAAGTTTGCTTCTCTATCCCACGTAAGTCTTTTTCCATTCATTGGTTCCTATTCCTGTTTATTCCAAGAATGCCTCTGATTGGATCAGGAGTTTTGTTATAGCAACCTTTTTTTTTTTTTTTGCTATTATACTATTAACCAATAAATATTATGCACCTACATGTCAGGCACTGTGCTAAGTAATGGGGATAAAAAAATAGGCAAAAGACAGGTCCTGCTCTCAAGGAGCTCACGGTCTAATGGACCTGGGTTCTTGCAGGTCCTTGCAAACTCCTGGCCCAGGTACCTCTCAGTGTTTCAGTATGGTTTCCACCCATTAATAAGGTTCTCTGGAAATGCCTTGCAGATGCTGGTTAAGGCCGTGTCCTAATGTGAAGCCTTTCTCCCTCACTGACCATCTAGTCTGTATCTACGCTCCCTTTGAAAGGCCGTACCCAAAGCTCTAGCTCAATTGCATGGACTGGCCACGACTCAATCGAAAATCCTTCCTGCAATGATAAGGACCTAGCACCCAGAAAGTTCATATCTTATTGAAGATCTAAGTTCCTCAAAGTTATTAAGGAGAAACAACCAAGATCCAGGAAGATCTTCTAGGCTCCTCTGTGTGTTCTTTAAGCACTTAAGGAGCCATAATGAGAAAAATTGTGGGAATGATGAAGAGAGAGAGTTAAATAAAGATAAAAAGAAAACTAGCAAGCATTCATGCGGTGCTTTAAGGTTTTTAAAGTGCTTTACAAATATTATTTTATTTTTATCTTCATAAGAACCCTGGGAAGCAGGTACTATTATTATATCCATTTTTCAACTGTGGAAACTGAGGCAGAGAGTGGTTAAGCGATGCCCAGAAGTCTATAGCTAGTAAGTCTCTGAAGCTGCATTTGAACTTGGTTCCTCCTGATTTCAGGCACCAAGCTCCAGCCAATGTACTTTCTAGCTGTCTATACTTTTAATTCCAAGTCAGAAGTCCTGAATTTGAATCCTGATTTTACCTTTTATTGGTCAAGTGATCTTGGCCAAGTCATTCCCCTTCTATGAGCCATACTATTCTTATGTAAGCACAGACAGTCATACTAACCTCACAGGGTGGTAGTGAGGTTCTAGGGAGGCGAGGGATGCATCTGTAAAATGTGAAGTATCATTACTATCAGAAAAGAAGAAAGAAATGAAAAAAAATTACACCGACTGAATGACCTAATTGAGATAGTCACGTTCAGGAAAAATAAAACGGTGGATGGGCCCAAAGAAGATAATTTGAGGCTGAACAGGTTGGTTAGAAAACACTTCTGATTCATTCTCTTGGGAAAAAAGAATGCATACATTAGAAAAAGGGAAGGTCAAAGGAGGATGGGGGTGTTAGGAAGAGCAGAGCATCAGAGGACTAGAGACTGGGCACAGAGTACGGATTCTCCGCCCTGGCTGTCTAGCTCTGGCTTCTTCACAAGATTGTTGTGTGTCCTTTCCCTATGTCTGTCTCTGCCAGACGGATCCTTGAACACCAGGGGCACTTGTGTGTGTAGGGCCCACACAGCAGTGGAAACAGAAAGCAAGGCGGCTGGAGGAGATGCGAACGCATGTGACACCACAGATGACAGACAGAGGAAAAGGTGAAATCATTCACGCCGTTAACTACAGCCCATTCAACACAGAGAGGAAGCAAAATTGAGAGACCCGCAGACAGATGTAGAGAGACACAGGAAAAGAGAACCATGGATACAGAGGGAGACTCCAAAAAGACACAGAGACATAGATTCCATACACTGACTTAGAGATGCATGCACATGTTGAAACGCTGAAAGGACAGGAGAGAAAATACAAGAGAGAGAGAGAGAGAGAGAGAGAGAGAGAGAGAGAGAGAGAGAGAGAGACAGAGAGACAGACAGAGAGACAGACAGAGAGACAGAGACAGAGACAGAGATAGAGACAGAGAGACAGAGACAGAGAGAGAGAGACAGAGAGAGACAGAGATGGAGAGAGACAGAGAGACAGAGACAGAGATAGAGACAGACAGAGACAGAGAGACAGAGACAGATAGACAGAAAGAGAGAAACAGAGAGACAGAGGGACACAGAAACAGAAATTTACAAAAGTAAAGAAACAGAAGGAAAATAGAAACACAAAGAGACATAGATTAGGAGATACTAACATCCTGAAAGAGATAAAATGATGTAAGAAAAAAATGAAATGTGCCTCCTTTGTAATCAATGACCCTAAATCCCCCTGTTAAATCAGAGTTTTGCCATACGCATTCTTCTTTAAAATATGCTATTCTCTCTTCCCACTGGACCCCAGATGCTATAGCATTTTCCTCCCAGCCAGGGAGGCTGGAAAAAACAGCTGTCTCACCAGAAGACCCTGCATGTACAGAGAGAAAAGTGCTTCCTGAGAGGGCTCCTGGGGAAGCTTTGGCACAGGCAAGGTATCATTGGCCCAGGCACAGCAGGAAGATGAGCTGCTATGTTCCATCACATGCCTACTCTAGGCTCCTTCAAACAGCGGCATCTCATTTCCTTCCTCTAGCTTCTGATTGGGCTGATCCAGCCTGGCTCTCACCCATTTGTCTCCCTCTGAAAATTGTCATGAATATATTGAATGACATCCTACAGATGTGACTGCTTTTTCAAAAAGTTTTATTTATGTATTTTTCTCTTCCTTCGTTCCTTTGTTCCTTCCTTCTTTCCTTCCTTCCTTGTTTACTTCTTTTTCTTTCTCTTTCTTCCTGCTTTTTCTTCTTTTCTTCATTCCTTCTTACCTTTTTCCCTCTTACCTTTTTCCCATATGTTTTTCTTACCTCTTTTTTTCTTTCTTCCTTCCTTTCTTTCTTTCTTTCTTTCTTTCTTTCTTTCTTTCTTTCTTTCTTTCTTTCTTTCTCTTTCTTTCTCTTTCTTTTTCTTTCTCTTCTATCACAACCTTCTGGGTCTCCCAGCTTCCCTAATAGAACCTCGTCTCTTAGAGATAAGAGGTACACTTTACCGTGAGTGTTCTGATGTCATGACTACTCAGGGTTTTGAAATTGCTCAGAGTTGCTATCCTGTACATGACTGTGAGTACTGTAGAAATGGCTTTCCTGGTCCTGCTTAATTCATTCTGTTATCACTTAATAAATATCCCTCAAAGTTTTTCAGTATCCTTTGTGTTTGTCATTTTTAATGATTTTGTTGCATTCATACAATTCATAATTGGTTCAGTCATTTCTCTACTCAGAGGACACTTAATTTTGTTTTCAGTTCTTTACTACCAGAAAAAGATGAGGCATGGGGCATATACCTAGAACTGGAATGTGTTCAGTTTGATGACATTTGGGCCATAATTCCAAATTGTTTTTCAGAATGGTTGTATCAATTCACAGTCACATCAACAGTACTTTATTGTATCTCTTTTCTCATGCCCCTACAATAATTGACCATTTTAATCTTTAATATTCTTTGCTGATCTGATGAAACAATCTCTTAGCTGACTAAATTTGCATTTATCTTATTATTAGTAATCTGGACAATTTCTTTTCATATGGTCATTGATAGCTTATATTTCTTTTTTTTGATAGCATGTTCATCTGTTTATTTGTTGAGTCATTTCAGTCATGTCTAATTCTTTATGACTCCATTTGGGTTAGGGTTTTGTTTGCTTTTTTGTTTTTGGCAACAATACTGGAATGATTTGCCATTTTCTTCTCTAGCTCATTTTACAGATGAGAACCTGAGGCAAACAGGTTTAAGTGAATTGTCCAGGGTCACACAGCTAATAAGTATCTGAATTCAGATTTGAACTCAGGTCTTCCTGACTCCTGGGCTGGTGCTCTATCCACTGTACCACCTAGCTGTCCCTTCATTTTTTAATCTCTTAATTTTGGGGGAATGACTCTTGTTCTCATTTATTTGTTCTATTTTCCCTTATATCTTGAATATTATTCTTTCATCAAAGATATTCACTGAAAAGATATTTCCCCAAATAACTGATTCAGTTATTTTTATTGTTGTGTTGATTTTGTTCATGCAAAAGTTTTTCCATTTAGTGTAATTAAAATTGCCTATTTTAATCCCCTATGATCATCTCAAACCTTTGTTTACTTAAGAATTTTGCCCTTAGCCATAGTTGTGCAAGATGCTTCCTTTCCCTCTCTCTCTCTTTTTAATGATGTCACCTGTGTATTTCGGTCATGTGGAGCTAACTGTAGTATGTAGTTCATGTTCCAGTTTTCTCAGCAGCCCTTAGTTGACTAAGAAATCCTTACCCAGTAGTTGATGTCCTAAGGGTTTTCAAACATGTGACGGTATGTTCAAGTTTTTCTAAGTCTTGCTTATCAAATCTTTCCATTGATCAGCTTTTCTATTTTTTAACTAGTACCAAGTAATTTTGGTGACTATTGTTTCATAGTGTAATTTGAGGCACACTCATTCCAGATCCTCTTCATTCCTCCTTTAGTTATACATGTATTTATTATATATGCATTCATGTATATATACAAATACATGTCTATAATATAAACACATATGTAACATGTATGTGCCAGGCACTGTGCTAAATATTTTACAACTATTATCTCATCATTTGATGCTCACAGCAAGCCTAAGAGGTAGATGCTATTATTGTGCTTATTTTAGAGATGAAGAAACTGAGTCAAACAGAGGTTAAATGACTTGCCCATGATCACATAACTCGTAAATGTCTGAGATCATATTTGAACTCAGGTCTTCCTGATTTCAGACTCAGTACTCTATCCACTGTGCCATCAAGCTGCTACACATGTGCATGTGCGCACGTGCACGTGCACACACACACACACACACACACGCTCTACCTAAAATAAAACCACAAAAATCATCAACTTTGCTATATATTACTAACAAAACCTAGCAGAAAGAGAAAAAGAAGATCCATTCAAAATGGATCCTCAGCCTCATGTTTCTCCAGATAAGCTCTGCTGTTATTTTCCCTAGTTTTATCAAATAATCTCTTAGTAGTTTTATTGACAGGAAACCAAGTCTACAAAGTTAAGTGTTGTTATAATTTTTGCTTCATTGGATGGCCCAGAAATGAACAACTAGTATCTCTCCATGAATTTCTATTTATTTCTCTTAAGAGCATTTTATAGTTATATTCATATAAGTCCTCTCTGTCTTGGTAGTTCCAACTTCTAGATATTATATACATTTTGAATCCATTTTAAATGGTTTTCTTTTTCCATCTCTTCCTGCTAGGTTTTGTTAGTAATATACAAAGAGGCTGACTATTATTGTGAATCTATTTTATTTCCTGATACATTATGGAAGTAATTTATAGTTGCAGTTAAATTTTTTTGGGGGGGGAGGAGGAGAGAAAGCAAGGCAATTGGGGTTAAATGACTTGCCCAAGGTCACATAGCTAGTAACTGTGTCAAGTGTCTAAGGCTGGATTTGAACTCAGATCCTCCTGACTCCACAGCCCATACTCTGTTCACTGTGCCACCTAGCTGCCCCTGCAGTTAATTTTTTAAATTGAATCTCTTGAATTCTCTAAATGTGCAAACATATCATCTGCAAAACAAAAGTTTCTATTTTGCCTGTTCATATTCCTTTGATTTTTTTCTTATATTTTTGCTACAACTAGCACTTCTTGAACTATAGAAAATAAGAGAGTCTGAGAAGCTCTCAGGTAAGAGATCATTCAACAAGAGTGAAAGAAAGAGGAGAAAAGACATAGCAGCTGGTGATACCTTGCTTAGGGGTAATGAGGTTGCTATTTGTCAACCTGGTGACAGCAATAGAAAAGGAATTCTGTTGTCTTCCTGGGGCATGAGTCCAAGACATCACAGAGAAACTCTGCAAACTTATCAAAATAGTTGGAAACTACCCGCTTCTGGCGATTCACACTCACAAATGACACTTCCAGGATGAACCTAAAAAATATTACCAATAATTATGAAGTCTTTCGGCATGAAACTGAAGACCAAATGGTCAAAGAGTATGTTTTCCTCACCATTACCCTTTGAAGGAAAAAGAGACAGAAACAGGCTGAATAAATAACTGGTTCTGAGAATGGGTCTTAGATTTGTGGACCACAATTTTACAATATAGTGATGATATAAGCCTAGAAAGGTATATTTTTCAGGTATGTTGAAGATCTAATTAAAAGAACTTTAACCTAAAATAGGATGGGAGGAAGGAAACAATTACATAAGCCCATCAAGTCAAATACTATAGAAAGCAGCCATAAAAAAATAGTAGCTGAGACACCCAGAAAGACATAGGACACGTAATCAAAGAGGAATCAGTAGTAAAAGCCACTTCTTTTAAATTTCCATAATAACTTAAAATATAGGCAGCAAACAGGAGTTTTAAATGTCCTAACTCTGTGAGGCATATACAACCTCATAGTTATCAGGGAGAGTACAATGAAACCCATGATTACACCATGGCTGTGAATGTGCATAACTTATTCAAAATTGGTAAGTAAAAGCGGAGTGGGATGGAATCATACGAGGAAATCCAGGAACAGGTTAGAAGGAGAACATCAAGGGATATTAGGGAAAAGATCAAAGGAGAGAAAAACAGAAGTGGTTTTATTATTGGACTCTACTACAGAGCACAGGTGCAGAAAGAGGAAATATATGAGGAGTTGGGGAAATAACTTACAAGTCTGGCATTGAGGCATGACATAGTAGTGATGAGGGACTAAGTATCCAGATTTCTATTGACATTTTTTTTTTTGCCAAATTCAAATACCTTCTTGACTTGACTTAGTAATAATGACATCCTTTGAATGGTAGAGAAGCCACCAATGAGTGAATTTTGTTCTGAACCAGATTCTCACTAACAGTTGGGATCTGTTTGCTGGGGGTGGAAATGAAGGAATCCTGAGGGAAATGACCATTCCATCTTAGATTTTGTGATAGAAAAGGAGAGGAGGAAATCAGTGCCAAAAGAACCATAGTATCAGAAGGGAGAAAAAATGAGAAATGAAATGAAAATTAAGATCTGTCTGTTCTCTGCTATCAGTTATCATCCGGTACATGGAAATCAGTACTATCTTGGCAGAGCCTATTTATGTATCTTGCTTGAGAAAGCAGATTTGAGAAGGGGTCAGAGGAAATCCAGGTAAGATCCCATAAAGTAAAAATGCTTCAGAGGAGGTCAGCCCAAGAGAAATGGGAAATGCTCTAGAATGAAATTCTGAAGGCACAAAGGGAAACAAGAAAAATGAAATTTGTCTGAAAAGCACAGAGAACCAACCTAGTCAGATTTTAAATAGAAATACATAGAATATGGATAGATAACAGAAAGCAAAGATGAATGTGATATAGTTCTGTAAAAATAATGTCAGGAATGATGAAAATCAGAATGAGTTGAAACTGATGAGAAAAGCTAAGGAAGGCAAGATGGTTTTAAAAAAACTATAACAGGAGAGAAAAAAGGCTCAAAGAAAGGATAGGATCTTGGCTTGGGATAGATGGGATAATGGTCACTAATAATAAAAAGAAGAGAGGACTGTCGAACTTTTATTTTTATTTTCTCCATTAAAGATCATGTTCTTTGCACTGGGAATGATAGAACAATAATGACTTCCAGGTAGTTCATATCTAAGATGGGTAAGGAGAGAGTAAGGGAATTTGTAGATATCCTTAATGAATTAGCGACCTGCCCTTATAGGTGAACATCATCCCAGGATCTTGAAAGAACTGGCAGATGTGATTGCTGAGTCCCTGTCAATAATATTAGAAAGATGATGTAAGATAAGAGAGGTACCACAAAATTGAGAGGGCAGCTAAATGAATCACTTGAATAGAGCACAGAGCCTAGAGTCAGGAAGACTCCAATTCCTCAGTTCAAATCAGGCCTCAGACACTTACCAGCTGTGTGACCCTGGGCAAGTCACCTCACCCTGTTTCCTTCAGTTTCATCATTTGTAGAATGAGCTGGAAAGAGAAATGGCAAACCACTCCAGTATTTTTGCTGAGAAAACTCCAAAATGGGGTTGTCACTAGTTGAACATGACTGAACATGACTGAACAAGAAAACATAAGACTGAAGAAGTTCAAATGTCCCAATTAAAAAAAAAGGACAATAGCACCTTCAAACTACAGGTGAGAGATCTTGACTTTGATTTTTGGAGAAATTTTGGAACAGACCATTAAAGGAATGTTTGTTGAACATCCAAGTAGAGGGGGCGGCTAGGTGGTGCAGTGAATAGAGCACTGGCTGTGGAGTCAGGAGGACCTGAGTTCAAATCTGGCCTCAGATAACACAAGAACTAGTCGAGTGACTTTGGGCAAGTCACTTAACCTCAATTGCCCTCCAAAAAAGCAAAAAACAAAACAAAATAAAACATCCAAGTAGAGAAGTGATAATTATAAAGAATCAGTATGACTACCTCAAGAATAGGTCATGCCAAACTAGCCTCATTGTCTTTTTTAACAGAATTACTAAACTAATAGACAAGGAGGATGCTGCAGCCATAGTTTGCCTAGATGTCAGTATCTGACACTTGTGAGGAAGATGGAATGATAGGGATTAGATGAAAAGAGAATCAGACAGATACAAAACTAGTTGCATGGTTATACCAAAAGAGTAGCTCTTAATGGTTGAATGTTAACACAGAAGGAGGTCTCCAGTGGAGCACTTCAGGGATTTGTACTTGGCACTATGATATTTAACATTTTAATGAATGACCTGGACAAGTATAGCTGGTATGTACCATATTTGTAGATGACACAAAGCTGGAAGGGATAGTTAACACACTGGATGACAATCAAGATTTAAACAGAGCTTAAAAGTTTAGAGTACTGGACTGAATCTAATAAGATGAATTTTACCAGGAATAAATGCAATGTCTTGTGCTGAGGTACAAAAAATGAAGTTCACAAGTAGAAGATGGTAGAAACATGGATAAATAGCAGATGTTCTGAAAAAGATCTTGCCGTTTAAGTGAATGGCAAGCTCAATAGGGATCAACATTTTGAAATTGGGGCCAGAACAGCTAATGCAATCTTGAATTGCCTTGAGAGGAAAACAGATACCAGGAACAGGGAAACGAGAGTACCATTGTACTCCACCATTGTTAGACTTCATCTGGAGTATTGTTTTCCATTCTAGGTGCCATGATTGGATATTGATAAGCTGGACACTATCCAGGGAAGCACAACCAGGATGCTACAGGGCCTGGAGTCCATGTCATATCTGAATTGGTTGAAGGAACCTGGAATGTTTAACCTGGAGAAGAGAAGATTTGGGAGGACATGATAGCTCTCTACAAATATTTGAAGGGTTGTCATATGAAGGAAGGATGAGATGTACTCTGTTTGGCACCAGCAGGCAGAATCAGAAGCAATGCATGGACATTTTAAAGAGGCAAAGTAAGGAATGAATGCCAAGAAAATTTTCAGAATAATTAGTGCTATTCCTAAGTGGAATGACCTGTGTTGAGAAATCATGGGTCCTCCCTCCTTGGAAGTCTTCAAGCAGAGACTGGATAGTTACTTGTCAGATAGGTTATCTTAAGATTTCCTTTTGTCTACAATTAAAAATAGATAGACACTGAGATCCTTTCCAGCTCTCAGATTCTGTGATTCTCCTAATAGCCTGAACAATATATGTCCTTGCCTTATCTTTGATCTTATTAGGAAAACTTCCAGTATAGTTCCATAACAAATAATGTCATCTCTTTATTTTAGAGAAATATTATTGATTATATTAAAGAAAAAATATTCTTTATCATATTAAAGAAATATCTATTTCTGTATTGATATCTATGTATTTTGATATCTATTAATTTTTAGTATTTTTAACATAAATGAGCACTACATTTTATCAGAGGATTTTTTCTGTATCTATTGGTAAAATCATATTAAAAATAATTTGGCCTATATTTATCGTTCCCTATTGTTGCACCCTGAATTTTTCATATGTATCCAACTTGATAATAATGATTAATCTTTTAATTATATTGATATAATCTCTTTGTTAATATTGTATTCTTCATATCAATATTCATTAGTGACATTGATCTAGAAATTCTTATCTCTGCTTCATCTCTGTCTGGTTTAGGTATCAGGATCATACATTTATGTAACAGATGAAAGAGTCGTAGATGTTGAAATGTACACATGCAACCAAAGTAGTTATTGGATCCCTATTAATTGTGTAGACTTGGAAGAAATCAGAAGTAGGAAATGAGTTAAAAATTCTTCCACGTCGTAATTTGAAATCATGAGAACCAACAATCACTCCAGATAAGTCATAAAGAAAAATAGATCAGGGACCAAGACAGAATACCAAGGAATGTGGATCCTGTTGGGATACAGATAAAGGAAAATCTTGAGAAAGACCTCTTAAAATATCAGAGAGAAAAACAAGAGAAGACAATATCACAGAAGGTGTCAGACAGAGGGTTATGACATGCAGAAAGAAAAGAGGAAGGAATATATTGACTTCAGATGTCTACAAAGACATGCAAAAGGTATGGGTAATAAACAATGTTTACTAGAGATTCAAAGAAGTATATTTGACCTCAGCGCTAAAATGTATGATGTATTAGCTAAAAAAAATCATGGCAATGAAAAGGTTTAAATTATTTCAAAAGAACAGAGATAGTGTAATTGGATTATAATAAAGAGATGGAAAGATTTAGAGACGGAACAGGCCATAGACATACATCCCCAGATTTTATTAGCAAAGAAATTGAGATCCAGAAAGAGCACGTGACTTACCAAAGAATATATTTGAAAAAATTCATTAATACAGGGGAAAGGATGATTGAAATATTTGGATAATGAATAGTGGAGGAAGAAACAAAAGCAATGTTGTGACAGGAATATACAAACCACCTGGCCAGAAGGAGCAAATGAGTGATAAATTCAGAAAACACATTGGAGAGCTGACAGAAGCTCTGATATAATGACTATGGAGAGTTTTGACTTCCCAGATAATTGCTGGAGTCCTTTGGAGCAGAGGAGTCTATAAATTATTTATTTGACTTAATGATAAAAATTTAACTTTTTAAAAATGGAGGAGATAAGGAGACTATTTTGCCAGGAGGAGGCGGGGGTGGGGCTAAAGAGATTTCTGTGTTCTCTTCCTGATTATGATCATTAAGGGAGAACTAGATGCTAGATGCTAAAGTACAAAATGCTATTAAGTATAGGAGGAAATGGTGACGCCACTTTAAGGTTTGTGACAGAGATGAAGAGGCGTAATCTGATATATTTTAGTTTTGAAAGAACATATTTTAAAAGGGTCAAAAAAGGATAAGTGGATCCCATGGCATTCTTCAAGGAGTCTTTGAGCCAAATGGACAGGCTATTCTTAAAAACAAATTCTGAAGACCTAAAGTCAAACCATTTCAACAAAGAAGAGAGGAAATTGTCTAAAAGACTAATGCAGAACTCTTCAATTATCTTAGCTTTTTGAAAAATGTATACAAAAAGTGGAAGCAAGGGTAGGAAATGGAGAATATATAAAAGGCATTTTTTTGGTCATTTTAGAAGAGTGTCAATAGCACTAAGATTCAGAATAAGTTGAGTCTTGCACAGGCCTGACAAACAGCATCAAGAACCAGTAGAAACCAGGAATGAATGCCAAGGACGACACAAAAGTTTTGTTTTTTTAAAGTTCACTGGGAGCAAAAAGAACCTCAAAGATATGGTAAACATTTCTCTGTGTGAGAAATAGGATAATGGAAAAGACAGAACCATTCCACTTATTTTGCTTCTGTTTACTCTGCTAAAGAGAAACTGAATGGAAAAAAAATTCAAATCAAGAACAAAAATTTTACACATGCAGTAGAAACCCAGGAATAGAGAGGAGATGACTTTGGTAGTTGTTGAATGCCTGAATCTAAAGGGTAGACATTAATGGATCAACATCAACATGGAGAATTGTTTCTAGTTGAGTACCTCAAAGATCTGTCCTTGGCCCTGTGTCTAAATAGGTGTTTGTTGATGGAATAAAACTAAATCTGTATATGCCACAATGTTCTTATTTTGAATGAGATACCCCATTGACTAATTTACCCATGGGCCTGACAGTATGCACTGGTCTTCAAACATTTAACTGCTTAACAAGCTCACATGTAGTTGTTGAGTGGTCTGAAGCATGATGATGCTTCAATGGTGAACAGGGTTGTCAGTCATTTTTACTTGCCCTTTTACCCTTAGTGGGCCAGACTACTTCTCCCCATCGTGTGATGGTTTCTCTAGTAACTGTCTTGGATCTTCTCTTGACCCAAGTCTGGGAAAAATGATGTTTCAATATCAGCCCAGTTAATTCCAGTAGCCCTCACTGTTGTTGACTCATTCAGCTGCCCGGAGGACATCCATCTGAGTACTCTTTCTGCCTTAGGATGCTGTAAAAATGAATCAATAGTTTTCTTTTCTGCTCTGAGCCCTAACAAGAGAAAATGCTCTGGCAAAATACCACAATTCAGAATCTCCCTCTCTCCCTCCTCCAGCAATTTTCAATTGCCCCCTCTCTTTTGCATTTGAACAATGATATACATAGATTAGCAACATGATGGCTAACAGCATTCATCATAATTGCTAAGCTTGAAAGAAACATAAATAAAAAGAAGTGTAAACTTTACAAAAAATAGAGACACCTCCCTTAGAGAAACATCAGGAACATGGCCTCTCGGAAGAGAGGGAAAGAACAGGGAGGATGAAAGTGGAGGATCACTGCCTTGGGTCTTGCTCTCCAGAGGAGCTTCAGCAAAGCAGAATGTACCCAGACATCTCTCTTGCATTCAGAATCTAGGGCTGGCAACCACATTGATGCAGCCCCTCCCCTGCTTCCATGGCAACTGTTTTCCGTGGCTTTTGCTCTCACATCTCTTCATGGCTTCTCCCTTCTGTGTTCTTGTTCACTCACCTCCCACAGGATTTCTTAGCCCCCTCTCTGGAGTCCTTAAGATAAGAGTGTTTGCTTATCAGCTGAAGTCATGCCCCACCAACCCCGGAGGTCAGGAAAAACTATTGGTGGAATTAAAGAGACTGAGAAATATGTTGGGAAATTTCTCCTGAAAACCAGCAGGCATTCATCACCAGTGTCCAGATACTTTTGATGGCATCACGACAGCATTATCCTGGGTTACAACGGATTATTAGAGTAGATTCCAGGGAAGAACTTTGGTATTTGACTCAAGATCTGAAGAGTGGAGGAGATAATTGTCATTCCCATTTGACAGATGGGAAAAGAAAGTATCACCAAGGCTCTCAAGGAGATCCCCTTTACAGTGTCTACTGACCTCTAGAAGCTCATGTCACTTGTGCCAAGTGAAAGGTAAAGTCTAGGAACTGAGAAACCAGTTATAAATGCCTCAAAATAGGGAAATCAATAAGAAAGTGGCATAGATCAACACAAGTAGCACCCCTCTTCTAGATTTAAATCTATGATTATGATCCTAGTGTAGTAGATTGGCAATATATGATACCTGAGGAATGAGCTTGATGTAGTAACAGCTAGGTGGCAGAACAGATAAAATTTCAAGACTAAAGTCAGGAAAATTAATTTTCCTGAGCTTGAATCTGGCCTCAGAGAATTACTAGCCTTGTGACTCTGTGTGATAAGGTCACTTAACCCTGTTTGCCTCAGTTTCCTCATCTATAAAATGAACTGGAGAAGGAAATGGCAAATTACTCCAGTACCTTTGCCAAGAAAACCCCAAAAGGGGTCATGAAGAGTTAGACATGACTGAATAACAACAGCAAAGAGGATACTATACTCCCCCCTCTAGATGCCTGATTTACTAAGAGGGCCACACTCCCGTCCACAGAGAACAGGCTGCACCTGGTTCTCTGGGTTTGAGCCGACATCTTTTTAGATTACATGTCCTACCTTCATCCTTTGGCTGTACCAGCTTGGAGGAGATGTGCCCAAGTCATAGAATCTGAGAGGCCCTTCAGAGAGGGAAGCCAACGTATCAATAAATTAGAGGTAAGTAGATTGTTTAGATAGAAAAGATATTTCTGAGAGCCGAGATTCCCAGAGGGGAGACATGCTACATAACCTATTTAAAGAAGAGTTGAAATGGAAAGTTTGGCTTCTTGTTTTTAGTGAGAGTGGGTGAGTCACAATCATTCAAGAAGAGATCTTTTCTCCTGGCCACCAAACAGAAGGGGAGGGTGACTGAAGACTCACCAGATATTGAGGACTCTATTTCCCATGTGAAAAGGGCTCCTGTCTATCTAAACCTGTCCCAAGATAGTATGAAGAAGGACAGGGAGACGCCTAGAGAATACCTCTTTGTCACTTTAGTAAAGCAGAGAGTCTCAGAGTCTCTCAGAGGCATTACTGTCTGCATAGTGGGCTACCATTTGTTGCTAAAATTTATATGCCTGTAAAGGCAGCAATGGAACTGCTAGGTGGCACAGTGGATTGAGTGCTGGGTCAGGAAGACTCAGCTGTCTGATTTCAAATCTGGCCTCACACACTAGCTGTGTGACCCTGGGAAAGTCACTTCACCTTGTTTGCCTCAGGTTCCTCATCTGTAAAATGAACTGGAGAAGGAAATGGCGAACCACTCCAGTGTCTTTGCCAAGAAAACCCCAAATGGGGTCATGAAAAGTCATCATGACTGAAACAATTCAACAACAAAGGGCTCAACAGGACCAAAATATTCCCAGCAACAATTTTCCAGATAGCAATGTACTTGGAGGGGGTGGAGTGGAATAGATGTCTGCTGCTTGTGGCCTGGTTAAACAAATTGTAATGCATGAATATGATGGAATATTACTGAGCTCAAGAAATGATAAATATTAACAATTCAGAAAAACGAGATTTATATGGACTGATATAGGGTAATATATGTGGAACTAGGACAACAATATGCCCAATGTCTAAAATAACATAAATGGAAAGAATTTTTTAAAACTGAAAACAAAAGGCATTAATAACATCTCAAAGAAGTTTATGCATCTTGAATATATTAAGGGGCCCCAAACAGAAAGGTTAATGTTTTGACACTAAGAATCCATCAACCCTAGGTGGGGGAAGGAAAGGAAGGAAGAGATCTGTCAGTACAGAGGGATGCATGTGAGGGAGTTTGCATTACAGTGATTATGAGTTTGACTTTTAATTGGAATCAATGAAAATGCTAGGATGACTGAAGTGTTTGTACTGAATAATAATCAGAGAGATTAACAGTGGACTAGTCAAAAAATTGCAGAGTGTATTTCATTAATAATGATGCAGGAGAAAGATTTGGGGTTAAGGCTGGGGGTGGGGGAAGAAAGAGTTTAGATCGTCCAAGGACCATGAACCTCCCACTCCCACTCCCCCACTTCAAAAGAGCTAGCCAGAAAGAAAACTAATTGGCTAATCATGAATAAAAGAGAAAGGAAAGGGAGGGCTAGGTAGATATAGACATCTGGAGTCTCCATAGCACTTCCAGGGCCCCATATGGGGCATTGTCTGAGTTAGGCTTTGAAAGAAACTAGGGGTTCTATTCCTTCTAGGAGTATTTGCTGGGGGAAAATAATTAAAAATGGAATTTTAGACAGAAGTAACAGTTGAGTAGAGAAGATATTTTCTGTCTTGGTACTCTGGAAACAGCACCAGAAGGTGCTGCCTTTTTCTCCCAGTGCGACTAGATGCAGGGTTGAACTGTCATTGGCAATGCTGCCTCTGTCTCTGCCTCCAGCCATTTATGCTCTGGGTAGAAAAATAAGATTTAGACATGGTCTTGAAAATGACTTAAGCATGCTATACATGTATGTGTGTTTGAGATACTAAGTTATCATTGGATAAATGGTCGGATAAATGAGGAAAAAGTATTTCTAACTCTTTGGGCAGGGTGGAAAGGTCAGAGGAGACAGTCATTATAGGTCACCCTTCTTTGTGTGACAGAGCAGGAACACTTGAATGGATGGGGGAAAGTTCAGACAGGGAAAGCCAGGGCACCACAGAGGCTGCTGATATTCTTCCCCCCGAAGTTTTTCACACAAAATCATTCATGGCTCAGCGGGAACCAGTTTATCAGTTAGATGTCCCAGAAAACTCACTGGTAATATAACATTAAGGGAATTATGCTTTAACACTTCAGTGGACACATTTTCTAATCCAGCATGGATGTTCCCATGCTTAAACAGCAGCGAGATGGGTACAGTGCTGGGTCTGGAAATAAGAATATCCAAGTTCAAAGCTAGCCTCTGATACTTACTAGCTGTGTGGCACTGGGCAAGGCATTTCATCTGTTTTCCTCAGTTTTCTCATCTGCAAAATGGAGATAACAATACCACCTTATGGGGTTGTTGAGAGAATCAAATGATACATTTATAAAGCACTTAGTACAGTGCCTAGGCACATAAGAGATAATCTATAAATACTAGTTATTATTATTATTATTATTATTATAGTTTTTTTTCCAGTAACCCAATAGGAAAAACCAAGTAGATGAGTATTGTCAATGTCTAGACTCTGGAATGAAGTCAGCTGGGCTAAGTGAATCATAAAGAAGGTTAATGACACATGGTGGAGAAGAGGAAAGAAATGGAAGAAAAAAGAACTGGAGTCAGAGTATCTGGATTTAAATTTTGCCCCTGCTACTTTCTACCTATCTGATATGGCCTCTTTGGGCCTCAGTTTCCCCATATGTAAATGGAGGGGTTCAGACTTGATTGACTTTAAGGGCTGATCTAGCTCTAAACCTTATGATGTAGAAGAGGAAGATGCTATCAGAAATAATTCACATGTCTATCATGGCTGATAGTTTACAAATTTATTGAATTTATTTTGATCACCACCCCAACCTCATAACATTTTGAGAAAAATGAGCAAGTATTTTGTCCTCATTTCACTGGTAAAAATTGTAGATTTAGAGCCAGAAGTGACTTCAGAGACCATTTAGTCCAATCTCCTCATGTCATGAATTAAAAAATGTACCTGAGGCTCATGAAGGTCATGAGATTCATCTGGGGTCACCGAGCTACCTACGTCCTCAGGGCTCAGATCCAAAGCCAATGCCCTTTCTACTGCACCACTGCCTTTCTACTGTGTCTCATACACTGAGGGCTCAAGATTATCCAAGTGAGTTGATTAAGGGCACATAGCCGGTCTGTGGAAGAGCAGCAAGTGGGTCTGATGGCTAACCCAGTGTTTTTCCCCATTGGGAAGAGGTGAGGGATAATTTTGGAGCACAGAGTATGTCCCCAAAAGGATTCAGTTTATAAGTCATTGGTGTAAATGATGGCTGACATGATGTCACATGAAGAGTAGCTGGCCTCAGGATGTCCTCTGTACTGGTTTGTCACTGGTATCTGAAATTCCACTGTTAAAGAATCACTTTTTTTGGGTGGGGGGAGGTGGTTAAACACTGTGTTTTCCTTGTGGTGCTTCTGTGTAACAAGAGACATCATGTATGGCTCAGAGAGGCATGAATCATTCAACTAAATTGAATAAACATTTCTTAAACTCCTACTGAGAGGTAGCAGAATGGATAGAGCACTGTGTGTGACGTCAGAAAGACGTGGGTTCAAATCTGACCTCAGATACTCACTAGCTATGTGGCCCCAGGTAAGTCCTGTTTGCTTCAGTTTCCAGGACTGGAGTCAGAAAACTGAAGTCAGAAAAACAGCTTCCTAAATTCAGATATGGCTTCAGATACTTGCTGAGTGACCCTCAGCAAGTCACTTCACCCTGTCTCCTTCAGTTTTCTCATTTGTAAAATAAGCTAGAGAATAAAATGGCAAGCCAATCCAATATCTTTATCAAGAAAATCCCAAATGGGGTCATGAAGAATCATGTCTGTAACTGAAAATGACTAAACAACAAGTACTCCTACTATGTGTAGGAGTACTTATTACACTCTAATGGGGGAAGACAACACACAAAAAGAATGTGAAAAGCAGTGGATTGGGGGCATATTACTCCATGAAGTTGAAACCAAGCAAAACTACTGACAGAAAATGGAGTTACTGGGGCAGTTAAATGGCGTAGTGGATAGAGCGCCAATTGTTGGGTCAGGAGGACCTGAATTCAAATTTGGATCCAGACACTTACTATCTGTATGACCCTGGGCAAGTCATTCAACTGCCATTGCCTCTAGAGAAAAAGAAAGAAAGAAAGAAAGAAAGAAAGAAAGAAAGAAAGAAAGAAAGAAAGAAAGAAAGAAAGAGAAAAAACTGAGTTACCAGAAAGTTGTGAGTCCTCTACAAAGAAAGGCTTTGGGAAGGAGGAGTTTCTGGTTCTACCCTCTAGCTTCAGTTAGAGGGAGAAGCGAGTGAGGGTGAGTTGAGAAAGTGTAGAGCATTGGAATACAGCTGGAGTCTTCTCTCCCCATCCTTCTCTAAGGGTGATGTTGATTCCTGCAAAGAAGGGAAATAGTAAAGAGTAAAGTCTTTGGGGTCAAAAACTTGTCACTCTGCTCTCCTCATAAGGGCTACTTTCTATCTATCTGCTCCTTTAAATCTTATGACTAGAGATGACCCAGGATTCAATGGGAGACCCTGGACCTTTTAGGTTAAGGCCTTTTCATGTACTCACTTAGAGTGAGGTAATGCCCATTTATTAAACAGACGTCTTTAAGAAGTGAGTCAAGGGATGTCCCCTTTGATTAGAGAAAAAAAGACAAAAGAATGATGATGAATATCTGGTCACTGGACCCAGATGACTCTGGAGGAGAAAGTGAGGCTAGTGACCTTGCACAGCCCTCCCTCATTTAAACCAAGGTCAACTGAAAGTTATGTCTTCATTTCCCTGATGCCATGGTCCCCTTTGAAAACAAAAGACAAACACAATAAATTTTATTCATCTAAGTGATGTCATTTTTAGGTTTACATTCCTAATCACTGTTTAGTGGGGAAAGGAGGACCCCAAGTTTTATATCTAAGACTTGACTTTCTTTCCATCAAATACCCATTCCACAATGACACATAAATAGCAAATAGCAAAGAATACAAAATGAAGAACTCTCCTTTTGGGAGCAAGGTAACTTAGTTCAAAAGAGGAAGTCCCAGATCCCAGTCAAGGGAAAGATTTCTAGCAGTCTCCAGGAAAGCTGAGGAAAGGAATATAGCAGAGACTGCCAACTCCTCTCATGTTAGCTTTTTCCTAGTCTTTCTTTCCCTTCAGTAACCTGAAGAGAAGTTGTCATCGTGGATTTTTCTCTCTCAAATCTAGAGGCCAGAAAAGCCCAGGATCTCTGTTCTCTCCAGTTCTCACCAATTGTACCCCACCCTTCCTGTAGGTCTAGGGCATTGAGCCCTACCAAAGAGGAGAGAGTCCCACACAGTGGCCCTCTCAGACAGCTACACTTAAAAAGTAAATTATAGACTTGGACATATGAACAAAGATGCTATCTGCCTTCAGAGAAACTGAGGACAAGCGGAAATAAACATAGTACAGCCTTACCTATAAGGGTATGAATATATATGTGTATATTTATAGATATCTATGTATATGTATATGTTTATATGTGTGTATGTGAATATATCTATAGTTACCCATCTCTATGTTTAATTGTAGCCTCCTTTAGGGTAGGGAGAAGGGGAGGAAAAGATAAAGTAAGAATTGTACAGCAGAGAACAAAAGAAAGCCTAGAAGGAAGCAAAGAAAAGCTGGGTAGCTTTGAAAGCAATGTGTGTTATTTATTATATGGGTTTTCTTAAAATGGAAATTTATTATTTTATACTGATCCTCTCTTATGTTCTGCTGTGGAACATGCAAAATGTTTTTTTTTCTTTTCTCATTTTGTATTTAAGTTATAAAAAAAAAAAGGAAGAAAGGAATACTTAGTTCCCTTCAAGAGACACGGCTCCCTGGGCTCAAATCGGGGTCTTTTCTACTGTTTCCAGCTACTAGGGCCTCCCCTACAAATTATCTTCTATTTATTATTAATTTTTTCCTCCTTAGGCCTAGCACCCAAAAGGCCCTTCATAAATGCTTATTGGTTGATCCACTGATTGAAAGACACCAGAAATTTAGTGAGGGATTGGGACAGAGGAGCAGTGGCCAAAATGAGAACAATAAACCTTCCTCAACAGGGAAGGTGGAAAGAAACTGTAAGTTGAGAGGAAGGTAATCACACATGGGGGAAGTATAACAAATTATGCCACTAGGAAGCATGGGGCAGCTCTTGGGACCCCCATAGTGGGGAAAAGGGGAGTTCTGGGAAACCAGGAGGCCACAAGAAGGCACTGGCCCCCTTGGGGGGTAGATGAGTGCATTAAGATAGGGACATAGAAAGTACAGTTGAAAACAAACTTTACTTAGTTCACAGTTTTGCCTAGGGTCACCCTCAAGGGCAGACAAGACATATAAGAAGGATGGGATGTGGGTATTGAAGTTAATTCTTGAGTTGCTATGGGGGAGGGGGGGAAGAGGTGGTCCAGGGATTCTATACCTTTATTTTTTTTTTCCTGAAAGTTAAATATTAAATAATGAGAGAAATCCTGCTAAATGTCAGGGAATGGTCTAAGCAGACTTGCCCCTGGCCCTTTTCAAATGGACCTATTGGCCTCAACTTCACTCTGTTCAAATAGCCACGTGGCAAAGATAAACTTCATTAATTCAAGCAGCAGTAGTTTGCAATTTGTGGTCATTCAGATAAGAGTTAACTTAAAATTCAGTTTCATATTACCTGTGGTTACTATTGTTTGTCCTTTGTGTTCAAAGAGGATGGATGACATCAAGATGCTGTCTTGACTTATATGTGAATTGGATTTAAGTGAGGCAGAACTGTACAAAGTCATCAACCTCAATCTCTCTTCCTGAGTCATCAAAGTTCAGCAGCAGCACAAAAATTGGGATGACTGGTGATGGCCTGAGATGCAGTGGATGGATGACCTTGGCATCTTCAGTGTCTAACCAAGCTCTACACCCTCCAAGGCACCTTCTTCAGCTGCCTTTATGATCATTAAAACAAATTGTTCCTGTCTGACCGTTCCACAGGGGGAAGTCTTCACATGCTTGGAACAGACACCCTGCTACTTTGAGCAGTTTAAGACACATTGGTTACCCTCAGCCTGGTTTAACTTGTCTGCTGAGACAGTTTTACTGGGGTGTGGTTGTTGTGCAGCTACAGCTTCTTGGAGCCACAGATGAGAGTTAGGTAAGAGCTGGCCACCAAAGGTGGATAAGCAGCCTTGAAAAGGCCATGGCAGCCCTCACACCTTTCTGAGGCCCATTATCTAGGTCCATACACCCATTACCTATGATACCTTCATGGTGGAACATGAATAGCATCAATAAGATTATAAAGAAATACTTAACCTACTTAATAGGAAGGAAAAAAAGTGACTTTCAAAGTACATGGTTTTCATGTAAAAAAAAAAAAAAGTTTTGACCAGAAAAACAATTTTTAGTTTTTGTCTGTCCATTGAGGTAGAATACTCAAAGAACTTTTACTTAGCTATACTTGGTTCACATTCCTCCATAGTGTCATATGTGTATAAATACATTATACTATAATTTCCTCTATGTGTCTGAATTAGTGAAGTTTTTTTCCACATACTTCCCAAAAGTCAGGAGGTAGGAACACTTTAACCAGTAGAATATTGAGAACTAGGGGGAAAAAATCCACATGACTGATCTCCAGAGAGTGAACGTGTGGGGGAGTCCACAGACATCACAGCTGAAATCTTCACACACTGCATTAGGACTGTGATCTAAACCCTTTAAAAAAAAAAACACCCTGTTTAAAATGGCAGGAGTGACCTTGGATCATTGCTTCCTGAGGATAAGTGATTGTCTGGGCTTTCTGGCTGGAGGCTCAGCCCGGAGGCATTCACAACTTCCAGACAATTATCACTCCCCTGGAAATGCCCTCATCCTGATTGGTATTGGTTAATTAAATAAATCTAGACTCCAGACTATATTAGCCACCCATATGTCATATCCTATATCACTAACGAGTTCTCAGCATAGCAAGGTTTTTATTTTATTTTTTCTTTTCAATGGCAATTCAGAGTTCTGTTTGTCATCCCTACAACCCCAGGTTGCTTATCTTGCAAAGGGGCTTCCTTGTCCTCATAGTCATGGTCATGTCTTCATAGCCACTGTGCAAAAGCTGGACCAGCTGGCATTCTGTTACCTCTTGCTTCTAATGCTTGCCTGACTATTATCACCTTAGGGATGCAGTTCTATTTTGCATTTGAATACTCAAAGTCCCTTCTGAATACCCATTCTCACTATAGTTCAATTAAATTTGAGAAATATTTATTAAGGCCCTAATATTATATATGAAGTACAGTATTTGGCAGTGATTTTAAAAAATTAGTTCCTGCCCTGAAGAAGCTTATATTCTACTTGAATACAAAATATACTTATTCATTATGTATATTTTTTGTGTATATACATATATGTTTATATGCATATGTACATGTGTGTATATATATGTATATATATATACACACATACATACACACATATATAATATATTTGTAAGGATCTGGGAATCCTTACCTCAGCTACCTCTCCTGATAAGTTGCATCTTTAGAACTTGGCAAGCTATATCACCCTCTCAGAGTTCTGGGGGTACCCCTGTAATGTTAATGGAACCTGAAGATCTTCCATGTCCCTTTGTACTGGCAAGTAAGCAAGTAGTTAGCAACTTGTTTCAAGCTAACACCTTATTTAAGCTATTTAATTAACACAGAAGTAGTTAACACTTTGGGAGGAAGTTGCTGATATAACAGGAAGTGGCGGAATAGGGAGGAGCTAAGACATAAATAAGGAAAAGCCCCAGCTGGGAATGGCAGAATTTTCTGGGTTAAGCATCTGGAGGCTAGAACATCTGCTGAGACCTTTCCTTTGGGAATTTCTGCTGAGAACTTCCAAGAACCGGGCTGAGGAGCTACTGTGAGTGAGAGAGGAAGATCCCTGCTTGAGGGAACCTGTTCTGTTGTGAAGGCTTGGGAATGTGAGTGTTCACTGCACTAACCATGTATACCAACTTCATGGCTACTGTAATGACTTTGGCTTTCTGGTTCTGGGACTTGGTTTTATAGTATTTGAATAAAGGCTTTGATTCTGTCCTCCATGTGGAGAGTCTGTTACATTTTGTGATTCACAATTATACCAGCATATTTATAACCACCATGGGTGTTGGGAATATTGCATTATTGTTAGAACCCCTGAGGGGCAACAGAGTGCCTTTCACTAATGCCATTGACTCAAACCCCCATTAGTGTGCTTCCCCTCCACCCCCTAAGATTATTAGGTGAGAATCAGTCAGCCAGCTTTAGGTAGCTTTTAGAATTCACCACTTAAGTATTTACTAAAGTGGTATGATAAATAAAATTTGCACAAAACATCTCCCCACAAGTAGGTGAAACACTCTCCCATAAGTACATACAGAATACAGGGATAATGGGGATAAAGCTTAGGATAAAATTTGTGACAAAGAGGTAACCAGAAGCGCACTGGAGTCAGATTATACTGGCTCTCAAGCATGGATTGTTTAATGTTCAGCGTGAGCACTTATACCAAGGCAAACTGAGACAGCTGGGTGAGGCAGCAGATAGAGTGCTGGGTCTGGAGTCAGGAAGACTCATGTTCCAGAGTTCAAATCTGGTCTCAGACACTTATTAGCTGTGTAACCCTGGATGAGTCTCCTCTTTACCTCAGTTTCCTCATCTGTAAAATGAGCTAGAGAAGGAAATGGCAAACCACTCCAATGTCTTTGCTAAGAAAACAGCAAAAGGAGTCACAAAGAGTTAGACACAGTTGGAAAAAAAATGCATGTTCTAAAATATTCACAGAAGCTCTCTTTGTGGTTGCAAAGAATTGGAAATTGAGCGGATGGCCATCAACTGGGTAATGGCTGGACAAGTTATTATACATGTTTGTGATGGAATACTGCTACACTATAAGGAATAATGAACTGGTTGACTTTAGAAAAACATGAAAAGACTTGCATGAACTAATGAGTAGAAATGAGTAGAACCAAGGGAATGATACACAATAACAGTAACGTTTGGAGAATAATTACAAATGATCAAGCTATTCTGAATATTCTAAATACTCAAATCACCCCCCAAAGAACTGATGAAAGAAGGTGCTACTTACCTCTAGAGAAATAACTGATAAATACAAGTATGCATAGTGTGGTTTCATATATATTTATAAATCTGTGTCAAATAGTGATCTTCTCTAGTATGGGAGTAGGGAGGGAGGGGTAGGTAGGGAAGAGCAGGGAGGGAGGAATAGAGAGGGAGGAATGGGGAGAGAGACAATTTGGAACTTTAAAATATAACCCAAAAAATGTAACTAAAATTAATTTCAAAAAAGCTTTTTTTTAAGAAAAAAAAAGGACCCACCTCCTCAATCCACTCCCTATCCACGTGAAAGCTGTGCAGCCCCATGAAAGGTATGACTTTAGAAATTTTGAAATTCTTAAGTAGTAAGGATAGAGACCACAAAATGCAAAAGGTAGAGAGTCCTCTCTGGTGTGATTGAATCATTCTACCTCTGGGAAAGGATTTGAAGCATGTGAAAAGGCCAGAAAGATATAATTGTCCTCAGAGCATAGGTACCTTTCCCCCTAACACTTATTTTCATAGACTAACAGAAAAGCCTTAGAATTTTTTTTTAATAGTAAACTCTGACTCCCAAACCTGTTTGGTGATTTTTAGACAAATGACTATTATCTGGTTATGGCCCAGACTGCAGAGATGAAGATTTGTGAAATGTGCTGGATAGTTACCTTAAGTTAGGACGAAGTCTTTCACTAAGGGGATCCAACCCTGACTCAGGGATAGTGCAGAGAGGAAAAACCATACCTCTGTGCTTCCCCCTTCTGACTGGGTAGTGCAAAGCCCCAGAGTCAAGGCTCTCAGTAAGCAGAAATGAAAAGGTTTCTCACTTTTCTAGTCTAAGGTTTCATCCCAGCTGAGACCTACAGCTGAGCCAGGCAGCTGTATCGTGATTAAAGGAACTGTTGCTCTTGTTCACTCATGTCCCATTCTTTGTGATCTCATTTGGGATTTTCTTGGCAAAGGTACTAGAGTGATTTGCCATTTCCTTCTTCAGCTCATTTTTACAAGAGGAAACTGAGGCAAACAGGGTTAAATGATTTGCCCAGGGTCACAGAGCTAGTAAGTGTCTGAGGTCAGATTTGAACTCAGAAAAATGAGTCTTCCTGACTCCAGATCTGGTGTTTTATCCATTGCACTGCTTAGCTTCCCGTGTTAAAGGAACTACTATGAGAACATGCCAATATTAAATACGTTTGCAGTTGATTATCTATCAACTAAAATTTTTATGAAAAAATGTTATTAAGTTACAAAACTGATGACTTGGGACCCCCCTGGAGCTCTCCTTGAATCTTTGAGGTGCATGCTCTGGGAAACCCCTTGAAGTCTGATTGAATCTTCCCACTTGATGAGGCATTTACAGAGGCCATAAGTATTTCATTGTGGCTGGGCCCAAACCTCTGTTGCTAGCCTGGCCCTCCATTGTCCATCTGCTTCCCACCCTAGAGCCTATCAAAATATCAATCCACCCTTGCATTGACCTCATTAACTCCTCTTGAAGACTCTCCGAAACTCTTCCTCTAGACCACCCCTAGATTCCTCTGTATATAAGAATCCCATCTTCCCTCCATGTGGTGTGAGAATGCCATAGAATAGCCTAGCACAGATTTACTGTGTGAAAGCGTCATAGAACAACCTAGCATAGACTGGCTCCTTAAGAGTCTACCCCATATGGCGAACTTGAACTTTCAATAAACTTTGTTTTTCTTTGGCTGAGAAGACTTGAGTGGAGTTCTTTCCACAGGACCTGGTGTGTTGGTATTTTGGGGTCTCAGGCAACCCTAACCCTCTTTGGGTAACCTCTTCAAAACAATCTACATAGAAAACTATTAACGATAAGATATTTTAACATCTCTCTTTCAGAATATGTCGAATATAAAAGTAAGTAATAGTTATGCAACTGATCAAAATGCTGCAAAAAATAGATCTGACAGATGTAGAGAAATCCTAATATATTTATTAAAATTTATTTTCTTCCAAATGTGCAAATGCACGTTATTTTTTAAAAATCAAACACTGACCTAAAAATTTACGAGTAAATGCTAAAAAAAATAAAAGGAAAATGTAAACACTGTATTTTTTTAATCAATGACAATGCAATTAGAATAGTAACCAACAAAAGAAATATGATTAAAATATTTAAGGCTTAATGGAGTCTAAAAATGCTTGTTACTGGTCAAATCACAGACACAGATGCATGTCCCACATGGAGAGCCTTTTGATGTTACTGTTGGATCTTTGCCATTTTGTAGGTTTTATTGCAGGTAAATAATTTTAGTTACATTCAAGAAATCTAATGGCATGTACATATTGTCAGCTTTTATTCTTGGTCTGTGAAATGTTATCTACTTGTTCAAAAGGTATTTCTAAAATTTTTAACTGGTTTATCATGTGCTCTAAGAAGATCAATTTTCTTTCTCCTTTTTGATGAAGAAATATTAAATTTTTCAGAGGTGATTTGGGGGTGGTGGGACCTGTGTTTCACTAATAGTGTGGGTGTTTATAAGCAATACCACCCTTAGACCTGGGAAAACTGGGTACCTATCCCAAGTGTCCTAACTTAGGGGGTCTATGCTTTGAAGGACAGCAGTAGTAGCTTCTCAGAGCCTCCATGACTCTGACTTGTAGTCAGTCAGAGATCCACCAAACCTGGGACAAGAATATCACCAACAATTCCTGATTTCAGAATTGACTGTGCCTTTGATTTTAGCCTGGAACCTGGGGTCTTTTTGCCTATTGGGTGGCTGAAAGAGGGAGACTCCAGAAACCCTGACTGCCTTGGGGTTTCTGGCACAGACCTTAGGAAATGGACTCAGTAGCTGCCTCCCAGGTTGGCATAGACTTTTATCATGTTTCCTGCTCCCTGCATGGGGGAGGAGCTCTTCAGCTTCACCCAGTGCCCCCTACCAAAATTTGCTTTGGGGTAGAGGAGAGAGGGAGGATAACCTGTGTACTCTGCTTAAATCCTTCATGGATCTGTCCTTCTGCTGATGCCAACCCCGAGATCTCTACACTGAAACTGGAAACCCAGGCACTCATTGAGATAGACCTGAGGCCTGTCATATCATATACCACCCTTCTGAGAATTACCTGTACCCCCTCACAACATCCCACCTGGACACTACATAGAAACTTCACAGGCACTGATTGAGCAACTAGCAAATACATAATGACCTCTTCTCTATCCATCATTTCAAATCTTCAGCAATAAATCGGTATACTTCATATTAAATCATGAATTTTGTAATACATTTTGTAATCAAATTGTTTATATAGAGAAGTACATCATTAAAAAAAATTCCTTGGGCCACACACACCCTAAGAATGGCCCTGTTTATAAGGATACTTTTGGGGGTAGAGCCAAGATGGCAGAGTGAAAGCAGAGACTTCCTTGAGTAGGTCTCAAGGTACTGAATCTTTGGCAGCTGTGGTAATTTCCAGACTTCTCAATCTCCAAATACTTAGAAGGTCCATAGGAAAGTCTATGGGACCTGGGTGAGAGAGAAACATGGTCCAGCCCCAGCCCCAACCCTAGGGCAATTACAGGGTGGCAGCAGTGGCTTCTTTCAGAGCTCTCCACCCACACACAGTGGGAGGATCAAGTGGCTGATTAGAGAGGGACTGCAGGGATCTTTTTGCTGGGCTGAGGCAGCATTCACTTGCTTTTCCCTTGCTTGGATCAGGGTCTTAGTCTTGGGTGGCAGTCCTTGGGCAAGGAGGAGCACTAGCGTGGTGGAGCTTGTGGTGGTTGTAGAGAGGGAATCCTCTTCATGGTTCCAAGGCAGAAAAGAGTACTTGTGGTCACTCACAGACCAGAGCACAGACCAGGAGAGGAGTAAACATTTTTCTTTTGATCATACCACTTTAGAAGAACTAAAAAAATTTAGGTGCCTAGAAATGTCTCTGAAAACAGCTGTACGAAACCCCTAAAGCTTGGAACAAGGAACTCTCCACTCTGAAAACAGAGTCCTACCTTAACAAAGAAAAAAAAGTCAAGTAATTGATTGGGAAAATGAGCAAACATGGGAAAAATCAGACTAGAATCTTACTTTGATGAAAAGAAAGACCAAAACATACAACCAGAAGAAAACATAATTAAAGCTCCTACATCCAAAGCCTTGAAGAAAAATGTAAATTGGTCTTATGCCATGGAAGAGATCAAAAAGGAGTTTGAAAACTGAGTAAGATAAGCAGAGGAAAAATTGGGAAGAGAAATGAGAGCGATGCGAGAAAATCATGAAAAACAAGTCAACAGCTTGCTAACGGAGACCTTGAAAATGCTGAAGAAAATAACACCTTAAAAAACAGACTAGATCCAAATGGCAAGGGGAATTTGAAGATCTTCCCTGCCCCCTAATAGGTCGAATGTAATCACATAGAGCCTGTGGTAGAAGGAGTTTGCTGATTTTTTTTCCAGTGCCTCTTGCCTTCTGCTAAAACAAAAGAGGACTACTGGCTCTGCTGTCTTCTACATCAAACTGATCATGGACCAGCCTACTTGCAACACTGTGCTAGGCTGTCTGCTTCCTTGATTCAAAAGCAACTGTATCACATTGACCAGATTACTAATGCCTATGGTATTGCCAGAACTCAGTTCTCTAATGTTTTAGGATCTCTGCCAGGCTTTGACAGCCAACACAGCCATCTCAGGACTTGCAAAGTCTTACTTCACATCAACCTGCATTGCATTCCACTATTTCACCACTGTCCCTTACTTCTTCATGGCAAGGATGATGGACTAGACTTCAAAAGGGTTATTTTGGTCATTTTTATTATCTTTAGACCTATCATAATTGTTAATGTTATTATAGTTGCTATGTTATATTATAATAGTGTTATTATTATTATAAGTGTTATATTCCCAAGGACTTATAAGGGACCTGAACTCCAACTGTTATGGAGTTCAGATAGAAATAATTCTGGGAAAGTGATTATATTGCTACTGGTATGGGGTGGAACTGGGCCTGTAATTTCCCTGGTATAGATAAATGCCAGATGAGGAAATGTTCTCCATTTATGCAAATCAACATCTTTTCTACACCTTATCACCTTAAAGAGTTGTTTGGGGTCCTCAGAGGTTAAGAGTTTACCAGAGATTACCCAAACAACACAAGTGAGAAGCAAGACTTCAATCCAGGTCTTCTAATTTTAAGGCCAGCTCAAATCCAGTATTTTACACTGTCCCTCATGCTAATGTTATTCTTATATATTTAATGAGTTTTGAAGACTATTGTACTGGTGAGTAAAAGGGCTATTGCTTAAAAAATTCAATAATTTAATCAGAGAGTATTTTTATATGTTTTATTTTTCCCAACTACCTGTTAAAATAAGTTTTTAACATTAATTGTTGAAAATTTTGAGTTTCAAATTCTATCCTCTATTCTTCTCCCTCCACCCCCACCCCAAGACAGTAAGCAATCAGATATAAGTTATACATGTGCAATCATGTAAAACATTTCCATATTAGTCATTTTGTATAAGAAGACTTGAAAAAAGAAAGAATTTAAAAATAGCATGCTTTGGTCTGTATTCAAATAATATTAGCTCTTTTTCTGGAGGTGGATAGTATCCTTCATCATTAGGCCTTTAAGATTGTCTTGGATCATTACGTTGCTGAGAATAGCTAAGTCATTCACCATTCTTCATTGCACAATATTGCTGTTACTGTATAGAATGTTTTCCTGGTTCTGTTCACTGCACTTTGCATCAGTTCATATAAGTCTTTCTAAGGTTTTCTGAAATCATCCTGCTTGTCATTCCTTATAGCACAGTGGTTCTCAACCTTCCTAATGCTATGACCCTTTAATACAGTTCCTCATGTTGTATGACCCCCAACCATAAGATTATTTCCGTTGATACTTCATAACTGTAATTTTTCTACTGTTATGAATCATAATGTAAATATATGATATGCAGGATGTATTTTCATTGTTACAAATTGAACATAACCCACAGGTTATAATATAGCACAATAATATTCCA
Organism: Pseudocheirus occidentalis; assembly: GCA_028646575.1. NCBI lineage: Eukaryota > Metazoa > Chordata > Mammalia > Diprotodontia > Pseudocheiridae > Pseudocheirus > Pseudocheirus occidentalis. The sequence goes on along the minus strand of CM053600.1, from coordinate 44,510,277 downwards.
TTACAATCATATACCACAGCTTATTTAGCCATTCCTCAGTTGATGGGCATTCCTTCAGTTTCCAATTCTTAGCCATCACAAAAAAGAACTGCTATAAATAATTTTGTACAAATAGATCTTTTCCCCTTTTGGCAGGATATCTTTGGCATATGGACCTGGCAGTGGTGTTTCAGCAAGTATTTCTCGAATGCCTACTATGTGTCAGACAATGCGCTAGGCACTGGGGAAGAGTATTGGGATGTATTCATCTTTGCAGCATCTTTGAGAACTCCAAGAGAGACAATACACACTTCATCTAGTTCATTAATCTCCTTAAGGAAAACCTTTCTGTAATTTCTGGTGGCATTGACCTGATGTTGAAATGCTATCATAAACCTCTCCATTTCTGAAAGCTAATTCAAATATCTCAGCTTGCGTCTGCAGATGCATCCCCAAGCCCCTCTTACCAGACCCTCCTGTATGCTGTCTCTGGGATTCTGGGCTCTACAGGAGAGCTTCCTTCTTATCTTGCCCAGAACCATGAATCCAGGTCTCTTCCTGGCCATGTCCAGACCAGGCCAAGTCTAGTTCCCTTTATGCATTGTCTTGTCCCATGAGAATACGATTTTCTTAAGGGCAGGAATTATCTTACTTGTATTTGCAACCCCAGCTTTTAACACAGAGCCTGGGACATAGTAAATACTTAACGTTTTTTCATTGATTCATTCACTTCTTTGCAGACATATGGATGGCTGAGTTCATCATGATGTTGCCCTTGGAGGATGTTTGGATTCTACAATTAGTCTAAGTTATTCCACAGTATTCATCCAGAGGTAAACTTTGCTTTTCTTGTGTAACTCTTGGCTACATTCAAAATCTGCAGTGGTCTACACCTAGTGTGAACATTTACTGCTATTAAACGCTATTAAATGTTGTTGCTGCTGTTATTGACAAACATGGTGTCTTATCTAAGTATAACCATGGTCCAGAATTATAGCTTTGGGTTTCCATGAAGTCAGCTCAGTCTTGGGAACATCTCACAAATCTCTCTTTTGATTGTTTTGCCCCTACCCCAGGGTTTCTCCTAGGAACATGGGAATATAACTCAGTTTTAGGTTTCTATAGAAAAGGTAAAAGGCTTTGTTTCCTATGCAAGCCCTCAGGTCAACAATACATTAAATATAGGACAAGTTGCTGGGCTTTTCTTTTTTCCCAGTAGAAAAAGAAAAACACAGAAGACACCACACCAAGCTGTCAAATAATCTCCACCTTCCCAGGGACCTATATTGACACTTTCAAATGTATATTAATTTTCTGAGCCCTGCCCTTTCCCCCTTACCCCATACCTCTGAAAGAAGAAAGCACTTAGAGCCGACAGAGTTGCCTGCTTTCCTCCAGTGAGTGCCTCTTCCCCGGGGATGACATGGTTCCCTCCTGTTCTGGGCCCATGGGATTCCATCCCTCCTGAGATCTCATGGTTCCCTGCAAGAAGAGGAGAGGGAAGTGAGAGGGGGAGAGAGTGGGTCACAGGTGGAGGCTTTCCCTCCAAGGAGTCCAGGTGCCTAAATCTGCCTCTTCTTTTCCTGTCTCTCAGCTCCGGGTCCCTCTAATTCTGCTTTAAACCACGTTCAAGGTAAATGCACTGGCCTATGACCCTTAATCTTCTTCAATTCCTACATCAATGAGGATGCTTACATCTCTTATAAGGAAACAATCACAAGGCCAGAACAAAGATGTTATCATGGGCATCAGGGAGGACCCAGAATAAAGCCTCAGTGCACAATTCTATCCATAAGCTGTGTATCATCCGCAACATTAAAGTGCTTGGCATTTAATACGTATTTACTGTGCTGCTGATACAGGAGCTGCTATTTTAATTTTCTAGGAGTGGAAACTAAGAATCTGGGCTTATGTGATTGAAGGTTGCATAGCTAGTAAGTATTGGAGATGAGACACACATCTAGGTCTTATGACTCTAAAATCAATAGTCTTTCCTTCTGTACCATTCTATCTCTATTGCTAGATCCTGCCAGACCTGGTGTAGCAGATAGAGTACCAGGCCTGTAGTCAGGAGGACCCGAGTTCAAATTTTACCTCAGACACGTTACTAGCTGTGTGTTACTAGCCTTCCAAAACAAAAAGTTGGTTACTAGCTGTGTGACCCTGGGCAAGTCACTTAACTCTGTTTGCCTCAGTTTCTTCATCTGTAAAATGAGCTGGAGAGGGAAAGGGCAAACCACTTTAATATCTCTGCCAAGAGAACCCCAAATGGGATCATGGAGAGTCTTACCTGACTGAAATGACTGAACAAAAACAAGCCAGAGTTTTTCTGTGTTAAGAAACATAGGGTTACCTCCATGCTAGAAGGAAGCATCAAAGTAGGACTCGAAGGGAAATAACTGAACATACACACATGTGTACACACATGTACAATACACGCATAAATGTGCATGCACAGTGTGTGCAGGTTTATTGCACAATATACGTGTGTGTGGTATGCAAACATGCATACATGCATATTACACACATGAATGGTGAGGCAAAATAAATGGGACAGGTTAATGCTGTGGTGTGTTGAGGATGGGAAAAGAGGCGAAACAGAGAGATGGCTGAACGTAGGGACCAAAGAACTGGATTCAGATCCTACTTTTGACCCTTTCTAGCTATGTGACCCTGGACTAGTTATAATTTCTCTGTGCCTCAGTTTCCCCATTGATAAAATGAGAACAAAACCTCATTGATTCAGTGACTGCTTAACTGCACAGGGCAGTTGTGAGGCTTGCAATGGATAAACCACGGAAAGTCCTCTGCAAACAAGGCACAGGCTCTGGCCTCCTGACATCTTCCTGCTTCAGTCTATGTCATCAGGATGACTAAGCTTCTCTGTTGTTTGGTCATTTTCAGCTGTTCCCGACTCTTAGTGACCCCGTTTGAGGTTCTCTTGGAAAAGCTATGAGACTGGTTTGCTGCGCTTTGCTTCTTCAGCTCATATTACACGGGAAGAAATCATGACCTAGAGAAGGCAGAGTGATTTGCCCAAAGTTCCACTGCTAATAAACTACAGAACTAGGATTTGAACTCAGGTCCTTTGAATTCTAGTTTATTTTTTTTTTAATCTTCAAACCTGCAACAGATGCCTCTATTCTTTTTTCACTATTTATCTTCTGAAAACAATTTGTGATGCATGTAGCCATTCTGTGTTCAATGGCCCACAGAGCTGCAGCTGGGATCTCAGTTTACTTTAAATCACATTTATAGAACCATAGAATCACAGTGTTATCACCATAGGGGGAGGGAGAGGGGGAGGAGACACAGCTGAGCCACAAAGGCAGGAGGGGAGCGGTTTGAACCAGAAGCAAACAATGGTGTTTCTGTTTTATCAAGACTGCCTCCAGTCAGGACTTTTAAAGCCAGGAGATAATGTAATCATGTCGACCAGCAGGAGAAACCAGGTCCTGGAGCACTATGGTCAAACACTGCAAAATTCAGGGGGAGGGAGGAGGCAAGAGGGGGACTGGTTATGGAAAGGTGGCAAGGCTGCATGGGTTTGGGTCCCCAGGTGTGTGTGTGTGTGTGTGTGTGTGTGTGAGTGTCTATGTGTCTGTGTGAGAGAGACAGAGAGACAGAGAGAAGAGAGGAGAAAGAGAGAGACAGCGAGCGACAGAGACAGAGAAGAGAGCTTCACTAACATGCTGATCTCTGTGGAAGGCAGCCCAGAAAGTGGGCAGGGAGTGTGTGTGTGTGTCCTTTTCAGAGTACCCAGAACAGGGGTGGCTAGGTGGCGCTGGAGTCAGGAGGACCTGAGTTCAAATTTGGCCTCAGACACTTAACACAAAAACTAGCCGTGTGACCTTGGGCAAGTCACTTAACCCCAACTGCCCTCCAAAAAAAAAAAACCCAGAGTACCTTGTGGCTGAGCTGATTTGACACCATGACATTGGGCACCATTCATGCAATTTAGAAGTAGTTTGTGGTGACCATTCCTTTTTCAGATTGCCCAGGGGCCCTGGCCTTCCAAAACAAAAAGTTGGAGGCATGCTTCCTGCTCAACAATCCAGACAAGTTTACTAAATGAAATCCAATCATCTGACCTTTTATCAATGACCTGTACTGGCACAGCTCTATGTGTAGGGATACTAGTAATGAAAGCCCTAATCCCTTGTATACACCAACACCCATCCAGAGAATGGCAAGCCCTCAGCCTTCTCACTTGCACCAGCAAATCCACAACAGAAACATAAAATCACTTCTAGGATTGTTTTCAACAGTTAATGAGACCTGAAATATATTCTCACCACTGTTACTGTGCATTGCTGTGCTTGAAACACCCAGGCCAACTTCTGATCCCTCAAAACCACATGCGATGGCCACTGTGCCTAACTTCCTGATGTTCCTAAATGACCTCACAGAGTTTCTGTCCCTTATTCCCTGATTTCAGCTGCCTCTACATGGGATCTGGGGAAGAAGCCTTCACTCAGATGCAACAATACTCAGTGCCTCTTCTCTCAGTCCCACAGCACACTTACTTCTTAGAAACAGAGCTTCTTCCTTCAGGGTGTGCCCATTTAGGTTAGCAGTGTTAGGAGGGACAAGAGGGGCTATCTCCTCTGTCTGCTAACTCCATTCATGCACGCCTTCTACAGTGTTCTGAACAAAGCAGCTCTCTCCCCCTCATTCTCCTCCACGTGGGGCTGGGGCTGGGCTGCTCACAACCCTCCCCTCTAGATGGACAGTCTTCCTAACTGTCTGCCAACGTTCTATGCTAACCACTGTCATCTCTGCTTGATTCTCCCATTGTCCTGTACTTCCTGACCTCTGCATGTCCTCCCCATCTTCCAAGGCCCAGCATATAAACCAACAGCATCTGACTTAATCAGGAAAGACTGGAAAGAGCTCCTGCCGCTATCATACTCTCTACTGACAAGTTTCTGACTCCCCAGGTTATTTCCTATCCTATTTCTCCAGCTTTTTAAGTTCTCTGCCATTGTCTACCTTCAGTTCCTTGCCATTTTGCCCATTCCCCTTGGGAAAATTTCAATGCCTTTATGTTGGATATTTCAGGGTTTTTTGGTGTCCTTGTATTCCTTGGGCCTTGCATACACATAATAGATTAACAAATATGTATTGTAAAGATACATATGACCCAAATTCCCTGCGACAAATCTAGCCTCAGACATTTAACACTTACTAGCTGTGTGACCTTGGGCAAGTCACTTAACCCTCATTGCCCTGCCCTCTCCCCTCCAAAAAGCAAAAAAAAAAAAAAAAAAATCCCTGTGACACATAATACACTCCTAGGCCATTATCTGTTTCCCCCTAAACCTTCCCAGACTAAAATAGCACAAATTTATGTGTTTTTTGTTTGTTTGGTTTTTAGTCATGTCTGACTGTTCACTATGCTTTTCTTGGCAAAGATAACTGGAGTGGTTTGCCATTTATTTTATAGATGACAAGGCTGAATCAAACAGGATTCAGTGATTTGTCTAGGGTCAAATAGCTAGAAAGTGTCCAAGGCCAATCTGAACTCAAGTCTTCCCAACTCCAGACCCAACACTCTATCCACTGTGCCTCCCAGCTGCCTGGAGAAGTCTCCTTAGGACAGAGCATTTTGACAAGTCATATCTGGGATTTTCAGGGTTCACTTCTACAGCCTTCTGAAAGTTCTACGTTACCAAAAAAAAAAATACCAAACCCCAAAACATTCGTTGTTATTATACCTTAAAGCAGCTCAAAGTTTAGTCTGGGAACCGCTGGGTATCTCCTTGACCTTTTAAGAGGGTCTAAGAGGTCAAAGCTATTTTTCATAATAATAGATATTTTAATTTCTAGTATGGCAAATTTCAATAGCCATAACCCACACAAACAAAAGCTCTTTGGGGGTGTCTGCAATAATTTTTAAGAGTGTAAAGGGGTTCTGTAAAGAACTCTTGTCTTAAAAGCTTAAGGGACATGGGAAAGGAAGGGAAAGAGAGGGAAAAGACAGAGAGGGGGGATGGGAAAGCAATGGTCTTTACAGACAGTTTTCTACTGATTCAGGGATTTTGTTTGTTGAGTCAGATCATGCATTCAGAGTGATGGAATAACTAATCTAATCTAAACCAAGTGTGGGCCACTTTGCCAGATGGCTCCCTTTGTATACTCACGTGTGTGGTGGTTCAGGGGGGCAAAGTACACCAGGCAGCATCCAGTTACAGGGGTATTGTAGTCGTATTTGCTGAGATCCAAATCTGCTTTTTCTTTTGAGTGGGGCTTGAAGGGGGGTTGGGGATGGGGGAGGCCCAGAATGAGTTTTTTTCTCCTCAGGGACCTTGCCAAGCTAACACCACAGAGCTATTGCAAGCTCACTCGGATAATAGACATTATTTTAAAATGTTCAAGGATGCAAAAGCCTTCTCTTTCTGTGACCTAGAAATAGAGTGAATGTGTTGATTGGGCTTGAAAAGTTTTTACTTTTTAATAGAAAGAAGATTTACATAAATAAACATATTCTTCTATTCTGTCATCATCATAAAGAAGGATTCCACCAAGAAGGCCTGGCAAAATTGAGGGCTACCAGGTCACTAGACCTGGAGCTTCTAGGGAGCCATAAGGTGCCCAGGCAACAAAATTTAAGATCAAGAGAGAGCTCAAGGTTATCAAGAAAATACTTAACTGATGTTCGAGGCTATACAAAATCTGTTCTTATCTAAGAAGCTGAGAAAAATCTGTCTCATTTTTCAGAGATGATTTTTCAGTAGTAAGTTCTGGTTAAATCACAGGGTCTGATAGATGAAAAGGGCTTGGGTATTTACTGTGTGTTCAATGTATAATGGTTATTTGATGGGAAGGAAGCCAATCCTTGGATATAAGGCTTAGGGATCCCTTCTCCCCATTAATGAATAACAATTAGGAATTTAACTGGAACCTAAAAATTACATCTCTGACCTAGAGTAACAATATTTAAGAATGCAAATACGTATAATTCCATTCTGGTACCCCCTCTCTCTGAGGAGAACAGAGTTTTTCATCCCCAGATTCTTTTCTTCTTGACAGGAATCAAAACCTCCTTTTGAAAAGTGAGAGGGGGAAGAAGGGGAGGGACAGAAACATTAACATTAGAGAAATATCTATTTTGCCTTCTTGTCAGCCATACACAGCACACTCCTTATTGTGAGGGCCTTGCTTTATAAAGAGGAAAAACAGTTAAGGGTGAACAGAAAGAAAAGTTAGAAAAAGTGGTGTGAACTCACCACTAAGGAAATGAGAAATGAATATTTTAAAACGTTTCTTTTATTTCTGTCTGCTCTTTCTCAGCTTCTTTTGCTGATTTATTATCCATGTTCCACCGCAATTTGTGGGAATATTCCAGGATTCTGAATGGACACTGAAGTCTCTAACATGTGTGACAACAATGGTGGTACCCTTGACAGGTGGGAAACTCGACATATCTGAAACAGAACTCGTTATCTTCCCTGCCTCTATCTGCACCTCCAAAGCCACACTACTGTCAAACTTTCCCACCTGCCAAGGGTACCACCATTGTCATCAAATGTGTTACACACTTCAGTGTCCATTCAGAGTCCTGGGGATGGATAATATGGGGATAATATGGATAATATAATATAACATGGATAATAAAGCAGCAAGAGAAACTGAGAAAGAGCAGTCAGGAAATGAAAGAAACATTATAAAAATTCATTTCTCATTTCATTAGGGATTTGGAGCATGTTTTTATATAGCCATTGACAGTGTATAGTTTTTTTTAATTGCTTTTTCACATCTTTGTACTGATTATATTTTGGGAAATGGGGAGTTTTGAATTTTTATACATTTAAATAACTGATTCTTGGTCAACAAAGTGAATCATACCTTAACTTGCTATGGTAGGTAAAAACAGAGCCCATCTATCAATTATCTTCTTTGGCAGAAAGGTATTGAAATCACAGGCTGGAGTAGGAAAGGTCCCTTCTTATATTCCCTGGCATTGGTTTAAGAAAGAAAAATAAAATTATTACTATAGAAGAATGACATTCGCCAAGACCATTTTGTAAAAAAGGAGAGGGAAAGAAGGGATTGTCTTCATTCTTTAAAAAAGTTCTTTTAAAAAAGTTACATAATCTGTACAAATTATCAATTTTATTACGAGCAATTAATGAAATTCATGAATGTGTGAAGAGATGAAGTTGGTGTATGTGGAATTATTATTACATTTAAAATTTTTGGCTGTCAAGGCAAAGTTTTGAAAAGATCATTTAAGTAGTGACAGGAAATTGAAATATTGTTAAACAAAAAAGAATTCTAATTTGGCTAAACATTTTCATAGTGATAAAAATATTTAATCCTTCAAAAGACGGAAGAACCAACAAGTGGGAGTTCAGTCCTGGATCTGATTTCTACCAAAGAAGAACCAGTTGCTAGGTGGAAATAATATGAACCTTGGGAGAAAGTAATCATTCTTCATCTTAGGGTTTGTTAGAGCTGAAGAGAAACAGGAATAGGATGACAAACACTCTCAATTTTGTGAGAATGGGCATTAGAGGGTCCAGAGAAAGGCTCAGAGGGATTCCTTAGAGTAGAATTCTAAAGGGAAGGCAGCGCAGGGGGGATAAAACTCTAATAACACAAAGAGAAATAATTCTGTGATGAAAGTGGGGGAAGGGTCTAACAATATAGGTACCCAGGGAACCCAGGAGCTAACTTAAATTTTTATTGTGTTTTATTTTTATACCATTTAATTTCCTACCCCAAACAGGCACAGATTTTTTCTTTAGAAAAAAAATTTAGGAAATCTAATCCACATGTTAATTGCTTTTGACAATATAGGCAATATTTTATACCTAGAGTACCTATCTTCTACAAGTAAGAATTATAATAGGTAACATATCTAATATTTGCAAATTAGCATAATATTGTTATATTAATTATATTATTACAATATTTTATTAATCTATCATTATGATATATTAATATAATAACAATATTTGCAAAGTTCATTATACATTATGTCATTTTATCCTCACCACAATCCCATGAGGTATGTTCTATTTCCCCCCATTTTACAGATGAGAAAACTGAGATTGATTGTGATGTTTTCAAGTTCACATAATTAGGAAGTATCTTTGGTTAGAATACTTTGGAATTTATCTGCTCACAAGTGACTAAAAGCAAACGGATTCATTTGTTCTTGTGGACCAGGCCTCGGTGTTGCTCTCAAAAGAGGTGTCAGTAGAACTCTGGTAATACCGAAGACCAAGAATGTGATGAATCACAGTCATGCCAAAGATAGACAAGTGGGAAGAGAGTTAGAATTGAAGGCAGAGGACCGAGGTTCCTTTGCTGTTCCACTGCCTGTGTGACCACGACCAAAGCATCTTGCCTCTCTGGTGCTGTGTCTTCATCTGTAAAATAAAGATATTGGACTAAATGACCACTAAGATCCCTTTCATCTCTAAAGTTATCACCCAGTGATGAACTAGGGGAGTAACAATGGTTGTGGAGGGAAATCTGAGAGCTATAAGCATCATTTTAAAGAAATTTCACAAACAAAATGTAATAAAGGTATATGACATGCCTGGCATTGACCCCTCTTAGCATAACACATACTTATTTTTAGGCTTGTTGGCTCCCCTCAGCCTGTCTTCAGACTGGTAGATCTAAGTTCTCAGAGAGCTATCACAATGCTATTATGCTCAGATTTTCTCAGGGTCTTGGGAGTAATCCTATTGTGGGGTGGTACACCTTACCACCATACTTACCATCATAGCTTTCAAGCCCCTACCTGTATGTTTCCATTTAAACCTGACTAGTTACTCACAATGATGATATCACTAGATCTTAAACATAACCATTTACTTAACAACAAAGTAAAAGCAATAATAATCAGTGTATCATAGACACTCAATATAAAATAAATCAGCTATATTAGTGGTTCCCATTGAGTGGTTATTCAATTCCCTTCACAATATAAGAGGTTTGTAATAAAAATATATATATTTTAATGATGTCTTAAACAGTAAATAATTGTCCAAACATTTTACATATATTTTCCCTATATGACAACAAGCCTGTGCATATTTGAAGAATTATGAGTTTGTTTCCACAGCAATCAGAAATTGTCATGATCACATACACAATGATGTTGGTGTTCTTGCAGCAATTACATCAAATTCTGACTCCTTCTGACCAGTTGCAACATGTTCTTTCAGTTCCCCAACCTGTCATCAAATGCTTCCCAATTTTCCACAGGCGTTCAACATTAGAGCACAAAATTATTACCCAGTGGAGTCAGGGTTAGATGATCAGATGCCTGTACATGACCTCATTTGCTTTCTGTACACTGTGCCAGTCTATACACTCCCTTACTCCCTTTTCATCCTGTACTTCTACCTGATCAGCTATGTAATGTCATGAAGACACTGCAGAAATTTGTATTTTTGTAGCAAAAATGTCAGCAAAAATGAAGACTGATTGCTGGTATGCACATTATAAGCCATCTTGAACCCATCACAAACACCACACATGTTCTGCCACATAAGTATAAAAGATCTCTTTTCCCAATTCAAACTTCATTAAAAAGGTGTTCATCTGGGCCTGGAAAGCCCCTTATCCCTTGGCAGCTTCAACAGGATCCTTCACATTCTCTTGGCCAGACAATTTTGAAGAAATCATAAAAAATTCCAGTCCCTTACTCTCCTCCCATTCAACCAGTTACTACATTCAAAGGTGGCAAAGCATAGATACAGAACAAGAAAGACCAGATGATGCCTTATTCTCCACCAATCTGATAACATCCTAGAACCTAAGGAAAGGAGGGAGCCACCCTGACATAGCTTAGATGTAGGACATTTCCTCTACAGAAAGGAAAATCTGGGATGCCATCTTTAAATCTGCCATGACATCCCAATCTGAGTAACTGCCACTTTAGTAACTAACTGGCACTTCAATCTGGACTCCTCTTTGGAAGTCTGAAGCATCCCAGTCCCATCTCCAACCCTCAATAAAAGATAACTATGGATGGGTACAGGATCAATTGAATACGAAGGGATGATACTTTAAAAGATGAAATTCTGAGGTGGGAGAGGACTAGAATGAGAGGAGACAGGGAGAAACAAACATATAGAAGAAAAAAACATATAGAAGAGGCAAGGGATAACTGTTACAACTTTACTCTCATTGAATTTGGCTTAGGGAAAGAATGACATAAACTCTAAACTGGGTATCATGCCACACAGGATAGTAGGGGTGACTGGGATGAGAGATGGGATGACGAAGGGGAGGGCAGGGTTGTGGGGAGGGTTGCTGGAAGGACATACTTCAGTAAAGGGACAGGGACAGGGTAGAGAATAGAACAAGGGGGGGTGGAATGTGGATAGGAAGGAGGGCCATATAATCAGCTTCTCACAATATGTCCACTGTGGAGATGTCCTGCGTAATTACACATGTACAACCTGTATTGAATTGCTTGTCCTTCTAGTGGGGGTGGGTGATGAGAGAGGAACTGAAAGAATCTAGAATTTAAAGTTCAATAATCAAATGTTAAAAAATATATATGTATATATGTATATATAT